>CM075977.1:192552391-192598694 GCA_038087875.1 Malacoraja senta | reverse complement strand
CTCAGCACCTAGTCTTTCCTCCAGTCTTTCCATCACCTTTGGAAACTTTTATTGCTGTTTTGCAACATGAGGACCAAAGTTGTGCCAATGAAAGTCAAAGAAGCCATTATGAGACTGAGAAACAATAATAAAACTGTTAGAGACAGCCAAACCTTAGGTTTACCAAAATCAACTGTTTGGAACATCATTAAGAAGAAAGAGAACACTGGTGAGCGTACTAATCGCGAAGGGACTGGCAGGCCTAGGAAGACCTCCACAGGTGATGACACAAGAATTCTCTCTATAATAAAGAAAAATCCTAACAGAAATACAGACGCTATACTGCAAGATGCAAACCACTGGATAGCTGCAAAAATAGGATGGCCAGGTTACAGTTTGCCAAGAAGTACTTAAAAGAGTAACCACAGTTCCGGAAAAAGGTCATGGACAGATGAGACGAATATTAACTTATTTCAGAGTGATGGCAAGAGCAAAGTATGGAGGAGAGAAGGAACTGCCCAAATCCAAAGCATACCACCTCATCTGTGAAACACGGTGGTGGGAGTGTGATGGCTTGGGCATGAAGGTACTGGCTCACTTATCTTCATTGATGATACAACTGCTGATGGTAATAGCATAATGAATTCTGAAGTGTGTAGACACATCCTATCTGCTCAAGTTCAAACAAATGCCTCAAAACTCATTGGCCGGCGGTTCATTCTACAGCAAGACAATGATCCCAAACATACTTCTAAAACAACAAAGGAGTTTTTCAAACCTAAAAAATTGTCAATTCTTGAGTGGCCAAGTCAATCACCTGATCTGAACCCAATTGAGCATGCCTTTTATATGCTGAAGAGAAAACTGGAGGGGGCTAGCCTCCAAAACAAGCATAAGCTAAAAATGGCTTCAATACAGGCCTGGCAGAGCATCACCAGAGAAGACCCAGCAACTGGTGATGTCCATGAATCGCAGAATTCAAGAAGTCATTGCGTGCAAATGATATGCAACAAAATACTTAACATGACTACTTTCATTACATGACATTGCTGTGTCCCAAACATTATGGTGCCCTGAAATGGGGGGACTATGTATAAACACAACTGTAATTTCAACATGGTGAAACCAAAATGTACAAAAATGGCCTTTATTAAAATCTGACAATGTGCACTTTAACCACCTGTGATTTTTTTCCATTACAAATCTCAAATTGTGGAGCACAGAGGCAAATAAATAAATGATGGGTCTCTGTCCCAAACATTATGGAGGGCACTGTATATGAACCAAGGCAAAGATCATATGCTGCTAGTTCTATCATGGGACCACCTTATCTTGACAAGGAGATTAATTATCAAATAGACTTAAGAATTGTGCTCAGGCAATCATCTGAGTGCATGGCCTTTATAATAATATTACAGAATAATGTTCTGTTGACTGTAATGGACTGATAGCTTGAAAGATGATCGTGGGTCTACAGCAGAAAATATTTGCAGACATCTACACTCAAAATGTTGTGTAAAACCAAAAGTTACTGTGCTGATTTGAATTGTGGTTGTTCTTAGATTTATGCTACACTTCAGCTTGAAGGTTTTTAACTGGAAATTTAACAAATCAAACATGTCGAACCTCAAAGCCACTTATTGCTCTGATATGAATCTATCGTTTTATTTCTTTGCAGTTTCTGAAAATCTATAACCTGCCCATTTTGAGGGTGTTTCAGTAAAGCATCGTTCTTGTTCGACTGTGTCTGTCCACAGCTAAAAATCGTGCAGCTAAATGACATTTCCAAAAAATCCGGAGTGCTGTGAAGTCATTTATGGAACCACAAATAAATCTGGTGACTAATCCTCAAGCCTGTCTGTCACCTTCTGTGTCTAAGTGGATTTAAAATTCCTTCAACTTTATGGTTTGGCTTGAAGAGAGTACAGTAAAAGAGGCATTTTGATGGTTTTGAAATCCATTCTTTTAAGGTTACTGCTTACTCACAGTTGAAGTAACTGTTGTATTGAGCCCCCATAAGCTAGTTTAAAATCAGGGCCATGCAGCCTTTGTTCAGTCTCCAACCATGCCCCACTAGTTTTAAAGCTCTCAGGATACCGATAATATGGAAAAAATACAATGGAATTCTGACTGCACTGTTTCCTTGCGAAAGTTGAAAATTCACCAATAAAATCTTGCAAGACATATTGCAAAAAAAATAGTTACTTAAATGAGGTGTTATGAATATTTTTTCATTTTGAATTCCAAGAATTTCTGTACAGGCGAATAGTAGAATTCCCTGTTGTCAATTTTATTATTTCTAATTATTTATCATCAATATTGTCACCATTGGAAGTCAAATTATTGGAATAAAAGTATGTTTTAGATTTTACATAAATGGTATCGAGGTACTTTCCTGTCCTCTACATAATCTCACAATAATTTATAATAATTTTCTTCCAACAAAAATGTTTTACTCTCATTGCTTTTATTAGATCTGTTTCTATTTTTTAAATGTTGGCTTTGTGGCACAAGTTAAGTTAATGCCACTAGTCACAATCATGTAAATTGCTGTAGTTGATGTGAGCACAACACAATCCATAATGTTCTCTCCAGTCACAGCCCAGGTTTGGAAGGGCAGAGGCTATGTTTGTACCAAATGGATGGTTCTGACAGTAAAAGCAAACATATTTACCTGATTCATTTATTATTCAACAAAACATTGAACTACCTGCGAATGAGGGGACTGAGTGCAAGATAAAGCCAGTAAAGTCCAATCAAAGATAGTCCGAGGGTCTCCAATGAGGTAGACAGTAGTTCAGGACGGCTCTCTAGTATTGAAGAAAATTATTGAAGAAAAGAAGGGTAACATAAACCATTGAAGGTGATCAAGGCAAAAGAGGCAGATGTAAATACCATTTGGGAAAGGAAGAGGACCTTATCAAGTTGGCATTCTTGGAAGGAAAGTATCAGTGAAGGAAAGTCAAAACATCTACGGATGTTGTAAATTTGTAATAAAAACAAAAAATGATGAAAATACTCAGCAGTCAATCAGCTTCTGTGGAAAGAGAAACATTAACATTTCAGGTTAAAGACTGCAATATTGGTCCAGATGTTTGTTCGAATTGTCATTAGCCAAAACATATTTCACATGCTCAGTTCTGAATTTCGTCTGAAAAATGGTGAATGGCGATGGTGACTGAATAATCATTAATTTAGGACAATCATTGATGAGTCCACGAAGAGCAAGCTCAGGGGCTGCAATGGTTGACCTTCAGCGTTTTTATTTATCTTACTTTGTATCAGTTACGATTATTACTATTGAAAGGTTCTCCCATTTATCTTAGTTTTGCTTGGGCTCCTTGATCCCAATCAAGGCTGAATGATGCTCAAATTTCAAAGGCAGCTTTCATCTTTGATACTTCTGGTGCCAAGTGGTTCTGGTAGACCCTTGACTGATGACATCAAGCAGAGTTTTGGCCAAGGTACAACTTAGCAGGACTATTGATACCACTTTTTGATCCAGTATAGTAATTATCCGCTTAATATTTGTCCTGGTTTATGTCAATAAGATTTCATAGCATGAATGTAATTACTATTGGATGCATCCTATCATTAGTGGTATGTTGGAGCAGCTTGGAATTAACAGTGATGTGTTGTGGTTTGCAAACCAAAGGCATTACAGCTGGAATATTTGTCTCTGATTGGTGTGCTCTTAAAATCATGTGACATGAAATTAATCCCTGAGTATTGACATTAATTCATATTGGGAGACAAAGCAAGAGGTGGAATAGGATTATTCACAGGGCATCGATTGGTTGAAAAGGCAACAGATTGTTTCAAACTAGTTCTTTTGTCAAATCTGTTGGCCTTGGGATTATTAGGATGTTTGTGATTATTAGGATGTCTGTTCTTTATTACTTGCCTGATTGTGCCTCCCCAATTTGAACTGAATGTGTTTGTGTAGGTCAAGAATCACAGGTGTTCAATTGTCATATGTGCAGGCAATAAAACAATGAAATTCTTAATTGCTGGAGCTTTACAGGCACATTAACACAATAACACACAGATAAATATACAATAATATAGTAAATTAATAATTAGTAATACTACGTAACCAGGCCATAAAAGTACAAAACTGAAGTCCGTAGTGTATTCTTTTTTGCGATATGTGTGTTGCTAGCAAGGACAGCATTTATTGCCAGAACCTAACTTTCAGTGTGGAGTGTTTGCAATCACGAGTACCATCTACATACTGACTCAGAGTCAAGTGATTGTTTTTAATGATATTGTAACTGCTTGGCTTGAGATGCTGCTTCTTCTGGAATGCAGGTCATCAGTACAGTAGGTGGAATGTTGTCTGATCCCTTAGCCTTTGCTGTATCCACTACTCTCAGCTGTTTCTTGATAGCACATGGAGTGAATTAGGTTGGCTGTAAATTGGCCTCTATGTTGGTGATAATCTCAGGAGGAAACTGAGATGGATCATCTATTCTGCGTTTCCAGCTGAATGTATTGCAAATGTTTCTACTTTGTCTTTAGCACTCTGCTGGGTCTTGTCATAATAAAGGAGGGGGATATTACTGGCACGTCCCATTAGTTGTTTAATTGTACATCAACATGACTTGATGCGGTAGAACTGCAGAACTTCGATTTGATCTATTGATTGTGAGATAGCTAATTCTATTAAGAGTATTTTTACAGAAAGGTTGAATGAGGGTAAATGATCTTTCATGTCTGTGCAAAAACATAATTGTGAGAGTGTGTAAGAATCTCATCATGTTTAAATCACAATTTCTGGTCAGTGGACATGGAATAAATGTATCTTGTATGTCAAAATTTGATACAGAAATTTATTGATCACACTTTCTGTATCAATTTGGCTTTTAAGCACCCAGGTCACTTTATAAAATCTGTACATCAAGAAAGATGGACAGGTGAAAGGGAGTAGAAAGCAGCAGCATAATTGATGGATTTAGATGACATGAACTGAACAGCAGAGCTAAAGTGGTTTATAAATATTTTGTGAACCATAACATGGTACAATAACACATAACACTCTGCTACCTATTTTCTTTTACCCTTACTTGATTCCATTAAGTTGTTACACTTGCTTTTAATTAACAGAATTTGTAAATTCATTATGGCAGACTATTTTTTGCTCTGTCAAAGATAATGAACTCACTGAAAAGTTTTCCGACAGAGACATTAATAATATCCCTAATATGCTTGCAGTATATATAAGGAAGTATGCTTCTCATTTAGGCATTGGGGCGAATTAAACTTTGGAAAGAGCATATGCTCAAGTGTTGAAGTTATGAGGGGGCGGTGGAAGAGAAGAAGCCTCCATAGCATCTTCCTTCCTGCTTTATTGCCATCTTAAGTGAATTAATAAATTACAACAAACTTTTCTGGTGTGTGTTGCAATCAATGTTGTTTTCATATGAGCTCAATTTCTTTGAGTGAAACAGCTCCCATTTTACAAAATTAATAATAGTAGCATTATGAAATTTGTTCTTAATATTCAGTTGTAGTTAAGCCCCAGTCTTGTCTGATGCTTCACTCTTATGGCTGTTTGCAGCAGACAATCCCTTCAGCATTATCCAGCTTATGCATGCCAGATTCTCCAGGGCCATGGCTTTTGCCTGATTTTTAGGCTGATGAAACAGCACAGTGCTCATATTGATCTATGCGTGACACAGCTTGTCTCTCTGTCGGGCCAAGTGTAGCAACATTTATCCAGGAATTTGTGAAATGTCACTTGGATCATGTTTTGGAGGTAAGCTGTGCGAAAACCAGTATTGGAGAGGGAAATCCTGGTGGAATTAGACGTGACCATCTGATCCCAAAGTCTTATCTACTGTCCAAGTGATTTTGCAGCAGTAATGCTTTCTCTTTCTGATTAGACTGTAGTAGTCGGTGCTTCATCAATCAGTACAATGTACTCTGTTGTGTTGGATAGGATCAGTGCAGTATAGTATATGATTGTACATCGGCTTAATTCCATGTTTCCCACATATGCTTGCATCATTAACTTACCACATTCTTAGAGTGTGCGTTGTATTATATTATTATGAAGAATATTACTGGTATTGTTTTCTTAAACATGTAAATTATGTACATTAACTCTTGACTGCTAGATATAATTGCAGCAGAAAGTTTAACTGTGACATAGGTGCCCAATAAAACTTATTTACAATAATTCTGTTTTATACTTATATTGACAATCATTTAGAATAATTCCACAACAGAGAAAGGAAATTATTAAAGTAACATTTGCACAGTCCAGAGTTTTTTTTTTAAAGCTGCTCTGCAAACAGTTTTTTCCTCAACAGAACAAATTGTGGCAGAAAAAGAGTTTGGGGACTGGGAGACCTTGGCCTTCAGAAACCATTTATGTTAGCAGACAAATGCAGGAAAAGACCTTTCAAGAGCAAATGTTTACTTTTTCTGTTTCCTTGTTTAAGAAAACCTTTAATCAGAGGATTCATGTGCTGAATCCTCTATGCTGTTCTTTCTTAATACCTCTAGTATTTCACATAACATTTCTACAATTTCATATTATTTTCATGAAAGTTATGATCAGTCAAGCATTATCTCATTTTTTCCTATTTGAAATAATATTGGTGCAATATCAGCGTTTGGTAAGTGCTTGGTGATGCTGGCTGAAAGGGCTGAAAGAAATACAGTGCACTCAATAATATTTCAACTGGTTTATTGATTGGTATTCTCTTTAATTATTGAAATAAAAATGTAACTAATTTCTTGGTAGCACGAGGAGGAAAATTACTTGTATCACTATTTCTGCATTCTACATGCTTTATATTATGTGGCTATTTGTCATTCAGTCCAGGTTCAATATTTTAGTAGTTAAGTTTCACTATTTATGTTGTGAACCTTCCCAAATCCAAAAAGCACCATCAGGCCTGCACTCTCCTTTAGCTGGCTCACCATCCCTTTTCAACTAGTTAGTCCTTCAATTTTGCTTGTAGATTAATTTTAAATTAAAATATTAAAAGTGCAATTTTGTCTTGTTGCTGTGGCACCAGAAATTGTAAAACATCATCGATGAAAAATTATGTCTCTATAGGGCATCACTGTAGTGTAGCTCGCAGCTCTAACAGCCCCAGTTTAATCCTGAATCTCTGGTGCTGTTTGCGTGGAGTTTGCAAGATCTTGCTGTGACCTTCTGAGTTCCCAAGGGAGCCTTCAGTTTTCTCTCACATCACAAAGGGACACAGTTTTAGATTAATTGGCCACTATAAATTGCCTCAAAGGTAGATGGGTGGTAGGAGAATCCGAGGGAAGTAATGTACATGTCAGAAATAATAGGTTATGGGGAAATGGGTTTACTGAGAGTTAGCATACAATTGATGTGCTAAACAGCTCTTCTGTCATCAGAATAGATGTAATGTTGTGACAAGTTTGTTTTTTGCTAACCTAGACATACTTGGAGTAACAATTGGTGTCAGTACCTAGAACAACACCCACTTTTATTTAAGAAGCCCATCCATGTAACAAACTGGCACAATAACTTTACAATGTTTTCAAACAAAATTTAAAACTGATTCATATGAGGACGTGATCAAAAGATTGATCAAAGTGATACATTTCGGGAGAATTTTATAAACAACGGGAGGTGGAAAACTTTTGGAAGGTTTCAGAGCTTGAGGCCTTTGCACAGCAGGCATGACTGCTAATGGTAGACTGATGAAAATTAGGCTTAATTAATAAGCCAGGCATGGAAGAATTTGAGAGATCTCCAAGACTTTCTGAAGGAGATAGTGGGTTCTGTTCGTAGGGGGACTTTAAAACAAAGTTGAAAATTTTAGAATGAAGGTGGAGCTAAAGTAGGTCTATGAGCACGTGATTGTAATTGGGACACAAAGAGCATGGATATGTGTCTGAAGCTCATCTGTGTGTGAAGTACAAAACAATGATTATATGTCATTTTGAATTATGTTTTAAAAGAAGGATAATTTGGAGAAGAAACTGAAGGCAGTTTTGTCTCCATGTTCTTGTAGCCTTTGTCCTTGATATTAAAGGTTATGGATTTGAGAGGCAAATAACCATAGTGTATATGGTAGGTGGTAAACTGCTCATGGATGGGGTGCCTTTCCATTATTCCTGATGCAAGATCTTGACCCAAGACGTTGATCAATCTTTGCTGCTTGACCAACTGAGTCCATGCATCATTTTGTTTTTTTTGCCAAGAGCTGCACTTGGCCCGAATGTTGGTCATGGGAGACCCGGTGATGTTGTGCCATTGAATATCAAGTAATGGTAGTTAGACTCTTTCTTGTTGGAGATAGTTGTTGTCTGACATTTTTGTAATGCCAATTTTACTTGGTAACGATCAATGCTTGCATGAATGCTGTCCAGGCTTTACATATGCAGTTGTCAGAGAGATGAGTTATTGATAATAGCATTGAATAAATAAGATACCAGGCTGATTATTGTAGTTGTATTTATGAAGTCATAGATAGGAAAAGATACTCATGATGAAGATTAAACATAAAACGTTGAACAGGCCCTTTGGCCCGCCATGTCTGTTCGGAACATGATGCTACGACCAACTTTTATCTATACTTCACATGAAGGTTGAAGATTGTTCAGGAAATCACAGGTTCTCAAAAGGTGGATGCTTGGTTGCAAATCTGCATCAAGACTAGATGATTGGAACATCAAACCCCAGTTGTATTTTTCTATACTATCAACTGGTTGCTTCCATCTCTGTCAGCTGAAGAATAAAAAGGATTTGAACTTTGTTTGCATTAGAGACTTGGTAGAGTGAGGCATCTGCTTTTCCTGCTCATTTCCAGTGGTCAGGTGGATTGCTTGAACATCTGCTTTGATGGTGATTGGGTAGATACCGCTGCAGTGAGTTGCTCCAGCGGGGGCTTTCAGCAAAATGTTGAAACATGCTTCATTGCCCATCTGTTTGACTTCACTCCAGCAATCAATTACTCAGCAATTTCATCTTGTCCAAGGACATGCTTTGCTCTACCGTGGTGCAAATGAAAAGACGACATTGTACGGTGCATTTCAATAATTGCTCCACATTGTTTGTATCCCCAGTGGGTGTATGATTCTTGTACCCCAGAAACTAACTGACAAAACAAAAGTATACTCCAGAGATAATGGGTCCAAGCTGCACCCCAACTACCTAGATTTACATTTGCAACTGGAAATAAAACATGCAGAGAGATCGTGCATGCTTTTTGAGTGTTATTCTGTAGGGTTGAGCTTTACAGAAATATATGGTACTGAGAAAAGCATTCAGTTCATTGTGGCCCTGCCAACCAGAAAATACCTATTTAGATTCATCCCACTTTCTGTCCCATGTTGATTGTGGCACATGAAATGATCGCCTGGGCCCATTTTAAATGTGATGAAAATGTATGCCTCTACCACTCTTGCAAGTAGTGAGTTTTAAACTTTTACTAGATAACCCATTGGGTCCCCATGGTGACGCCATATTCACATTTTTTAATTTACAAAACCCCAATTTGAGAAAAAATGTCTTCCGTCTGCACAGGCACTTACAGCTATCAATAGGATTGTAGCCCTGTTTGCTACAATGTTGCTATCCCAGGACATTGAGTCCTGCCAGCCCGAGCAAGTGCAATTGCAAGCTACAATGTTGCAATCCCTTTTTTATATTCATGACAGCAAGTATTTTTTTTAAAGTTTAATGAGGGAGGGTGAATAAGGGGAAATTAGCTGCCCCTGTGCAGTTGGAGGCTATGGGTGAGTGCTGGAATATTGCGTTGGGGGAACGGCTTGCATTGGGGGAATGGGTGGAATATTGCATTGGGGAACTGGTTGCGTTGGGGGACCAGGCCTCCCGTGGGGGCTATGGGTGTGGTAAAATATTGCGTTGGGGGACCAGGCCTCCCGTGTGACAGGGACCCAACGGGTCCCACTTAGTCTAATATATATATAAAACTAAGTCGCATCTTGTGTGTATGTATGTTCCCGACATACAGCCGAAACGGTACACGATAGAGCAACAAAGGCACGGTGGCGCAGCGGTAGAGTTGCTGCCTTACAGCGAATGCAGCGCCACAGCCGCCGCTAGTGAGGCACGTGTGCGGCACGGCCGCCGCCACAGCGCCGCGATCAGCACTGCCGCCGCCACAGATCCGAAATGACGTCATCGCAGTCGGCCTGCCCTTTTTTTTTACTTACCGCAAGCTCGTGGGACCAGCCGTACTTAAATCACTCGGCCCCCGCGCAGCACCCGTGCGGCGCTCCCGCGGCATAGGCTCGGTGCTCTCGCCGTTGCCGTGCGGTCCCCTCTACCGGTGCCGCCGCGCTTCACCGCCGATGACCGCAACACCGTGAGACAGAGCCTTAAGTGCCTGTGCAGACGGAAGACATTTTTTCTCAAATTGGGGTTTTGTAAATTAAAAAATGTGAATATCTTGTGTAATATATCATCAATCTGAACGAAACTTGATACAAACCACCACATGAGAATTGTGAGTAAGGTGGTCCAAAGGTTGTAGCGCTATTGTGTACCGTTTTGGCATAATTTGACATCACCGAATCAGAGATCACAGACGGGCACACACACACACACGCACGCACACACGCACACACACACACACACATAATTAAACAATATGAGAGTTTTAGTATAATAGATAGATAGATGAAGTCATACAGTGCTGAAAAAGACCCTGTGACCCAACTTGTCCATGCCATCCAAAATGCCCTTGAAGCCTGTCCCATTTGCCTATGTTTGGCCCATATCCCTCCAAACATTTCCTATCCATGTCCTAGTCCAAGTATCTTTTAAATGCTGTGATAGTTACTGCTGTTTGCAGCTCGTTCCATACATCCACCATCCTCTGAGTGAAAAAAACTGCCCCTCACAGACTCCTATTAAATCTTGCCCCTCTCACCTTAAATCTATGTCCTCTGGTCCTTTTTCCCTGTTATGGAAAGTTATACAGCACAAGCATAGGCCCTTTGCCTCAACGTGTCCATTCCAACCATTATGTAGAAACTGTTCAGTAATGAATGCTTTGAGTTTATTTAATCTTATTTTAAACATACAGGAATTGCTTGAGAAAGTTTCCTTCTGCTCGAAGTATGTACTAGAATAAGGAGAATAAGATCTAGTGTACATCTGTGGCAAATCCTTATGTATATAAAATGAGACTTACAGCTCCAGAGACTAACCTAACATTTACTGTGTCAAGCAAAATCATCTGAACTAGATGTTCCGCTACATATAGCATAAATAATGAACCTTTTGTACACATTAATAGGATGCTGCCTTGAGATCCAGTAATAATTTTGACATTTTTGTTCTTATGATAGGTTGGTCTTAGTCTTGTAACATTTTGATCCACCGAGAATATAATTATAGTTAATTGGTAAATAACACACAGATTAACCATGCAGAACCAATTTGTTAGTTACCTTATTGGTGTATATAATACAGTTTATCAATGCACATCAGATTTCAAAGAAATAAATTAAGTTTTCCATAATTGGTTAAATATTAAATCGAATGACCAAAATTTTATATTTATCAGCAATATTTCTTTCTGAGCATTGGCTTAAGACATTTTTAACATCTTAAGCATGCACATATCCCCTACATCCATGTTCAACTTATATAGCCCATTCCTTTCCTGTCTGGAATATAACAACAGCATTTGAATATACAGTTCAATCTCTGGATATGGTGCTTCTTTATTATCTATCACAGTTTGGCAAACAGGGGTCAATTAACCGTCAACTGTAGTAACCAGCTGGCAAGATAACCTGTGGAATGAGATTAAATAAAAGAATGAAAAGTAAATTCAAAAAAAGGCAGCAAAAAAGGGGGTAAACTATAATCACAAGGAACGTTGTTTAATGTTGGAATGCAATTGAGGTAGATTTGGGTAAATATTGCAACAAAAAACATGTTAGACTGCCAATTAGCAGCCCAAATGTTGCCTACACTTCAATTTAACTTTGTAGTTGGTGCTGTTTAGCATTTATTAGAGGATAGACCGAATACAGTAAGTGAATGCTGCCTCTAGGCATTGGAAATGGATTAAATTTGCATTCAGATGGATTAATCAGATGGTAGGCTTTACATTAAGAAAAATAACTTGGTGTCCAGGCAGCAAAAACTGCTTCATCCCAAGCTTACCATGGTCTGGATTCTATATTCAATGTGATGATGCACAACGAAAGAAGGAAGGATATTGATTTTAGTTTCAGTTTTATTTGTATATTTTCAATTTTTTTTAAAATATGAGGCAAGATTCGGGAATTGAGCCGAAATTCCCAGGAGAGAATGAGAAGTGATCTCTTTAAAATGCATGTTTTTTTAATGGAGCTTGATTGTGTAGATGCAGGCATGATCTTTCCCAGAACCAGGAGCCAACATCCCAAAATAAGGAATAGATGACATTTCGGGTCGAGACGAAACGTTACCTATTCCTTTTCTTCACAGATGCTGCCTGACCCGCTGAGTTACTCCAGATTTTATGTTTAGTGTTAAATTCCATAGTGTTATGTTTATTTTATTGTGTGCTGCAATGGCAACTGAAATTTCACTGCACCAATTAGTGTATGTGACAATAAATGTCCTTTGTCCTTTGTCCTTTTTGTGTCTATTTTCGGTTTAAGTCGGCATCTGCAGTTCCTTCCTACACATCTCAAAATAAGGGATCAGCTATTCATGATAGAGCTGAGATGACATTTTTTTGCACTTAGGGGTTGTTAAATCTTCAGAGTTCTATTTATAAGAGGCTCGAAGACCAGTCACCCAGTATATTCATGATCTAGAACAATCAGTTTTTTGAATATTAAGCAAATCAAGAGATTTTTGCATGAATGTAGCTTTGAGGTTAATGATCAGGTTAATGAATGGTGGAACAAGTACAAAGGGCTGAATGGCTTACTCTTCTGGTTTTATGTTAGCCACACTTTTCTTCTCCAGCTTGCTATTTTTTAAGGTTCATTTTACCCTAAACCTTCCAAATGCTAAACTGCAGTCTTTAAACTATGTTTAACTAAACATTTCTGAAATCATCTTTGTTGCTTACTTTATGCTCTTTGATCCTTGAAAAGGAATGGATTCTGTTCATATTACTACCATAGCACAAAAGCAAAAATTAGTATATTTAGAAGTTACTGATCTTGTTTGTATTTCATTATATTGCAAGTATGAAAGATTGTAGCAATTGTCTGCAATTGAAGATAGCACATTGTCCTACTCCACCAAAATACTAATGCAGTATTTAGCCATAATTAACAGCTGCAGTTTTTAAAAAAATATTCATCAAATAAGTGATGGATCTAGGTAGAAGCATTTCAAATCTATCATTTTTAGTTCATTATTATTCAGTGATGTGGCAGTGTAGCTGAAAATACGTTATTTTGTGAGATTTAAAAAAAAGTGAGAATGATGTTTTGTTTATGTTCTCCTTAAATATTAGTTCAAAAGATCACTAAAACAATAATTGGTAAGGTGCAATGTTCAGGCAAAAATCATTTTTTTATCACTGCTGTATAGGAAAACATTGCTTCTCTTCTGTTCACATTATACTGGGAACATACTATATCTTTTCTTGTGCTCCAGTGTAGAGAGCAGAGGTTAATTTTGATAGTACAGTTATGGAGCATAGTACAGTTATGGAGCATAAGTTGTTGCAATAATCTTGAATTCTTCGGAATACACTGCTCATGGGAGAGACAATGACCCTTCCCGCACCTCATTCCCAAGCTGTGACGTACAAAATTCAACCCTGCAAGTTACAGTTCTCGAAAATGTCAGTAAATGGTTCATAAAAGTACTTCCAGAAATCTGTATTAATGCTGGTCTGCAAATCAAGGCTGTTTTTTTCTTGCATGAGCTGAAAATGCTTTCAGCCAAGGTTTTTGATAAACCATCACCTGGAATGTTTGTGTCTATAATTGACATTCACATGCATGATTGTATCATGAGTGTAGCCCAATAAAGATCAGAAAAGATAGCCTGAAAATTAAAAATGCAGATGATGGAAATCTGAAACAAAACAGAAAATGCCGGGAACACTCAGCAGATCAGACATCATCTGTTGAAAGTGAAATTAAGCTAACATTTGAAGTCAAAGTAATTTTGTTAGATAGGATAGCTTTCCAATTCGCTATTCATTAAATGTCACAATTCTTAATCATATAACTTCCAAATCCTTTCCAAAATAAGTCCAGCTAGCTTTGCAAGGAACAGGTGAAATTTTGGAACTAATTCTTCGAAAATGTTTATCTTTGACCTGTAGAACACCTGCTATTATAAACCACCAGAAATTCAAATCATTCTTTTTAAGAAAAACAGAGGCATCCTCTGTTGGCAGTGCACTGCCTTGTTGAATTCTGCTTCTGAAATATATCTAATTGACTTTTGGTTAAGTGTGTGTTGCAGCTTCTTTACTTTTGGCAGCAGTGGCAGGGCTTGCATGCCGTCACTTCCTTCAAGGTAAAACCAGGGGGCAGCTTAAGCGATAGCAATGCATCACTCCCGGACGAACGCAACGTGATCTACGCACGCTTCTGTAGAAGAACACAAATGTGCCTTCTCAGCGCCCCAAGATCCCGATGGTATTGCAATCTCAGTCACTGAGGCCGATGTCAGAAGATCTTGAGGTCTGAGGCTCCCACCTGCTTTAAAAGGGAATCAGTAATACCGATGCCCAAGATACCCTTCTTTACCAAAAATGTTACCTACTCCTTTTCTCTGGAGATGCTGTCTGACCCGCTGAGCTACTCCATCTTTTTGTGTCTATCTTCGGTTTAAACCAGCATCTGCAGTCCTTCCACCACTACAATTTGCCTACCGTCACAATTGATCAACAAAGAATGTGATATCATTGACTCTCCACACTATACTGGACCACCTAGGCAATAAAAAAACATACATCAGGCTGTTGTTCATAGACTATGGCTCGATGTTCAACACCATCATTCTCTCCAAATTTGTTACCAAGCTCAACAAAATGGGTCTCTGCACATACCTTTGAGAATGGATCCTCGACTTCTTTATCAACAGAACAGAATTGGGACGAATTAGCAACAACGCTTCTTGTGACCCAGCACATTGATGCAATCATAGAAAACCCATCAACGCCTCTACTTCCTTAGAAGATTAGGAGATTCTGTATGTCGACGAATACGTTCTTGAACTTCTACAGGTATATGGTAGAGAGCATATTGACAAGTTGAATCGTGGCCTGGATTGGCAACGAGATCGTCCGGGAACGAAGGAGATTACAGAACGTGGTGAACACTGCCTCGTCCATCACGGGTACTGACCTCCACACCATCGGAGGGATCTATAGGAGGCTCTGCCTTAAAAAGGCAGCAGGCATCACCAAGGATCTATACCACCCTGGCCACACTCCTATTTCAATCCTGCCTTCGCAAAGAAGTTATAGGTGTTTGCAAACTGTAATGTCCAGGTTCAGGAACAGCTTCTTCCCAACTATATCAAGCTATCAAACACTAAGAACTGCAAATAAACTCTGAACTCCATAGGTTGCACCAGGGATTTCAGGGTCTGATTTTGTTTTTGGACTAGATTGCTTTTTTTTTAATTTACTGAAGATTGTTTATTGTTGATTTTCTGAATACTATGTTTACATATCTGGTGTGTTGCTGCAAGTAAGAATTTAATTGTTCCATTTCGGGACAAATGACAATAAAACACTCTTGACTCTTGATTATATACCAACTATACCAAAAATTTGAGAAATAGGCAAAATTATTGCAAGAAGTAGATCATATATTCCAAGAAAAATGCTTGAAGAGATTATAAGAAAATAATATGTCAGAACATGCTGCTGGCAAGAAGGCACATGTGCTTGTCACTGAGCTCCATGATACATACACTGTTTATTTTTTTGAATCTGCTGAAACTATCGCAAGGCCAAATTACAAGGCCGTGTGGGAGGCCATGGCATTGTGCTGATGGACCAGAATGGTCCACTTTTAATCTTTAAATATAAATGAAACTTTAGTTAGTTTATGTGAAGCTTTGTTGATTGAACTACTTCTGATGAATTTTATTTGCATGTAGTTCCTTTTTTTTGACAAAGAGTATCCTGAACTCTTTCTCATTTCTGAAGACGGATCCCATACCTGAGCTACTGGCTATTCCCTTTTCAGCAGATGGTATTTGACCTACTGAGATTTTATTAGCATTTTCTAATTTTCAGATATCTAGCATTTACAGCTTTTTTTATTTTCATGAAATGATATATGCATTGCCAATGAACAGTAAACTGAGAATTATGTTGTCAAAAATATGTTAGAATATCATCTTTGGAAAATTTATTTCCAGTTTGTTGTGTATGCCAATTATTTATTATGTAGCATTAGCTTTGCTAAATTTATTCTAATTCGTTGGTCGACGTGGTAGTGAGGAGTTTGCTGCGACAAATACGTAGGTTGTGGAGCACCGGGAGGGGAGTGAAGGGTTGGTAGGAAGGGGCAGACCTTGAATCTACTGTGATGGGTGAGGTGCCATGAGCCAGAATTCCCAAAGGGTTTGCAAAAGAACATTGTGAATAGATCTAATGGGTAGCATTGGATATCAAGGATTTGGAGATCAGTGATAGATATTCGGATGCAATTGAGTTTGGGTGCAGTGGTGACTTCTTGGGTCAGCCAGAGAAGCAATTGGACCAAGGAAAAAGAAAGTCTGATTGACATTTGAGCATAGGTTTTGGATGGAGTTATCAGTAAGAAGCTTTAAAGAAAATCTGACAGAAGGTTCATCCATTAACATGGCAAAAACCCATGCAGGTCATGGGGTGAACGTACCAACTCCGTACATACAAACACCCGTAGTCAGTATCAAACCCGGGTCTCTGGTGCTGTAAAGCAGCAACTCTACCGCTGCGCCACTTGTTGTGAATTTGATACTCAGAACTTGATTTTCCTGTTCACTTCTCTAAAATTGTTGTCAGTTAAATAACCATGATATAGGTAATGTTACTGTATCCTTTGGGTCAGGAATGCATTAGACTTGAAGAAATTGCTGAGGTAACAAGAAAGGCGATTTAACAGTTTATACAGAGATAATGATAATATTTTCTGAAATTACATCAATGATACTGCAATAATTAATCTTCTTATGTGAATGTCATTACTCATTGGATGTACACTGACAATATCCAAACTCGCGATCGTTAGCAAAAATAGAATCAAACTGCCATACATAAATTAAAACCCTATCCATCATGAATAATAAATACCATAAAGTTTTTTTAGGGCTCCAATATGTAGTGGTTAATGGTTTAAGATTTAATTTTATTATTTGCTGCTGTTTGGAATTTTGTCTTGCAATCAGTCTCATTACTCTTCATGCAGCATTGTCTCATTTGAAATATTTCATATTTGGCCAGTTCCATTTGTGTACTAAAACTACAATTTCAATGTGTCACATTTATTATTGATGATGGGTGTTGGATGAGACTGGAGACCCTCTTGGAGTTGGGATCATTGACGTGTGTAACTTCACACATTGAAACTAAACATGCCAACAACTTTGAATTAGCTGCATCATTTGGTTTACTCAGAATTAGATCTGAAAGTAAACACAAGAAGTTTGCCACGTTCTTGTTATCTTACTATAAATATTACATTTTTAAAAGTAAACATAGCGATGCCCTCCAAAATTCAGCAAGCTTTTTTTATAAATACAGCATGGATTTAAGGAAAGTAAAAAACAATGTTTTCTCTACGAGTTGCTCAATATTTCATTAAATGAATAGCCGAGCCTTACTGACCAGAAAAAGCCTGGCAGGTTTACATCATTTGATATTAGTTAGCAAAGGACAAAGATGATATAAATGGTAGATTTAGGTAGGGTCAAATTCTTCCAATTTGCTGTTGCTTTTTGATATAAATCTATCTCCAAAGGAAGTGCGAGTGAGTGGCTAATGAGAGAGGACACGGAGAGATGGCAACATTTCTGCTGCAATGACTTGCAACAACTCGATTTCTGCAGTTGTTCTCTTTTACAGCAGGATCTTGATCAGTTGGACAAGTGGACCGAGGGACGTTTAATGGAGTTTAATGCAGATAAGTGCGAGGTGTTGCATATTGGGAAGTTAAACCAGGGCATGACATTCACAGTGAATGGCAGCGCCCTGGGGAGTGTTGGAGAGCAGAAGGACCAATACTTGTGGGTACGTAGTTCCTTTAAAGTGGCATCACAGATAGATAGGGTGGTCAAGAAGGCTTTCAGCACATTGGCTTTCATGAGTTAGGATATTAAATATATAGTTGGGATATTATGTAATAGTTGTACAAGACGTTGGTGATGCCGCATTTGGAGTGTTGTGTTCAGTTTTGGTCACCCTGCTATTGGAAGGTTGTGGATTAAGGTGAAAGTTTTACATGGATATTGCCAGGACTTGAGGGCGTGAGTTACATACGATGAGAAGTTGAGCAAGCTAGGAATTTATTCCTTGGAGATAGAAAGCTGAGCGGTGATCTTATAGAGATGTCCCAGATCATGAGGGGAATAGGTGGGGTGAATGTATAAACTTTTACCCTGATTTGGATTCTCTGCTTCTTGATTCCCCTACTCTGTGCATTTACCCTATCTATTCCTCTCATGATCTTATACACCTCTATAAGACCATTCCCTCATCCTCCTGCATTCCAAGGAATAAAGTCCGAGCCTGCTAAACCTCTCCCTATAGTTCAGGCGATTGAGTCCTGACAACATCCTCGTAATTCTTCTCTGCACCCTTTCCACTTTAGCAACATCTTTCCTGCAACAGGGTGACCAAAACTGAACACAATATTCTAAATGTGGCCTCACCAATGTCTTGAACAATGATAAAATGACCTCCCAACTTCTATATTCAATACTCTGATGAAGGCCAATGTGCTGAAAATCTTCTTGATCACTCTATTTACCTGTGATTCCACTTTCAAGGAACTATGCACCTGCACTCCTAGATCCCTCTGCACTACAACGCTCCCCAGAGCCCTACCATTCACTGTATAGGCCCTGTTCTTGTTAGACTTCCCAAAATGCAACACTTCACATTTCTCTCTATTAAATTCCTGATTAATATTTTTATTAGAAGCAAACATATTATAAAGTATTATAATAGAAAAAAAAACGTTTCATATACATCAATCATACATTATTAAAATTGTCAATTGTCAATTAATTCTGCTTCTATTGTTTTTTTTTTAATATAGATAGAAAAAGAGAGGTAGAAAGAAAAAAGCATTACAAATATCGAGAGAAAAAAAAAGAGGTGGAATGAGTTATTTATAATACGTCATTGGAGATAAGTTCGTAGGTTATGATAATTTTACATCTAATCCCGAGTTCATGCTTCAGTTGGGTTTTCGTGCTGGGCCCATCTATCCCTTCAAATAGTTAATGAATGGAGCCCATATTTTAACAAAAAGTTCTTGTTTGTCCATTAAGACAAGTCTAATTCTTTCTAGATGTAGGGTCTCCGACATTTCCACAATCCACATTTTAATTGTGGGGGTTATAGGACCTTTCCAAAATTTTAATATTAATTTTTTCCCAGTTATTATACTGTAGTCAAGGAAGTTTCTTTGGCTTGTTGTGAGTATTAAACTTTGTTCTGATATCCCAAGTATTATTAATTTTGAGTCTGGATCCAATTTAGTATTAACAACTTCAGAAATTATTTCAAAAATATCAATCCAGAAATTTTTGATTTTTATACAATTTGCAAAAGTATGTGTTAAATTGGCCTCTAGATGTAGGCATTTATCACATAGGAGAAATATGTGGGAAGATTCTATTTAGTTTTATTTTGGAATAATGTAATCTGTGTAAGACTTTAAATTGTATTAAAGCATGTCTGGCATTTAACGAGCATTGATGTATATGTTGTAAACTTTCGTCCCAAATGTCTTTCGTTATCGAGTGACCTAACTAATTTTCCCATGTTTGTCTATATAGTTCCATCGGTGGTACCTCATTGTTTAAGAGGATGTTATAGATATAAGCTATTAATTTTTCAGTGTTAGGATGCTTATTCAAACATTCATCAAGAATTTCTGGTTCCCTAGTCCTATATACTTGTGTATTAGATTTAACATAATCTCTAATTTGTAGATATCTGAAAAAATTATTTGAGTGTAGTCCATAATTCTGTTGTAACTCTTGAAATGACAGAAAGATGCCTTCCCTATAAAGATGTCCAATCTTTTTAATTCCATAATTTTTCCATTGTATAAAACCTCTATCCAATATGGATGGCTTGAATAAAGGATTATTTACAATGGGAAGACATAGTGGTATATTATTCAGTTTAAAAGCTTTTTTTAATTGTTTCCAAATTCGTATTCCACTATGTATTATAGGGTTTTCCTTATAGGTTTTTTTATGCAATTTTGTGGGAGCAAGTATAATCGAACCAATTTCAAAAGGTAAACAGTCTTCCTTTTCCATCCTTAACCAATCTGGATATTGATCCATTTCTTCCAGCCAGAAATTCATGTTTTTAATATGGACTGCCCAAAAATAAAATAAGAAATTTGGCAAAGCGAAACCTCCGTTGCTCTTTGACTTACATAAATGTTTTTTACTTATTCTATGATTCTTATAATCCCAAATAAAGCTTGTAACAATGGAGTCGACTTTTTTGAAAACGTTTTTTGGGATATATATCGGAATTAATTGAAATAGATACAGTAGTTGCGGTAAGAAGATCATTTTTATAGCATTAATTCTACCAAACATTGAAATGGGAATTGTTTTCCAGTACTGAATATTGTTGTGTAATTTATTAAGTAAGGGTGGAAAATTTAGTTTAAATAAAGAGGTATATGTCTTAGTTACATAGATTCCTAAATATTTAAGTTTATCTTTAACTATTTTAAAAGGGGATTGTTGCAATGTATTTAAATTGAATTTTGTTATTGGCATGATTTCACTTTTATTCCAGTTAATTCTATATCCTGAGAACTGACCAAATTGAGTTATTAGATTTAATAGATTTGGAATACTAGTTTCTAACTTTGTGATATATATTAGTACATCATCTGCATATAAGGACATTTTATTCCTTGTATCTCTTGTGTTGTACCCGTGTATTCCTGGATGGGTTCTAACGCTTTCTGCTAATGGTTCAATTGCAAGAGCAAATGATAGTGGGGATAGTGAGCATCCTTGTCTGCAACCTCTAGAAAGATTAAATTTAGCTGATAACATTTGGTTTGTTAATATTCTAGCTGTTGGATTGGAGTATAACAGTTTAATCCATGTACAGTACTTCTCTCCTAGTTGAAATTTTTCCATTACCGAAAATAAATATGACCATTCTACCTGGTCAAATGCTTTTTCAGCATCTAACGATATAATTGCTAGATCTGCATTAGGAATTCTATTTGTATATGTAATATTGAATAGTCTTCTCAAATTATAAAATGAGTAACGTTTTGGAATAAAACCAGTTTGGTCGGGGTGTATTTATTTGTTAATCACTAAGATCAATCTATGAGATAAGATTTTGGTTAATATTTTTTTATCAGTATTTAAGAGAACTATTGCTCTATATGAACCTGGGTCTTCAGGATCCTTATCCGTTTTTGGTATAAGTACGATTGTAGATTCATTTAGAGTTTCTGGGAGTTTCTGTTGAGTATAAACGTATTTGTATAGTGTCTGTAGGCGTGGAGAAATCAGATCGTAATTTTTTAAATAAAATTCAGAGCTTAGACCATCAGGACCTGAGGCCTTTCCGTTTTTTAAAGATCTAATTGACTCTTCGATGTCTTTTACCGTAATTTCTGCATCTAGTGATTCTCTCTCTTTCTGATCTAAACCTGTAAGGTTACATTTCTGTAGAAATGTTTCCATTCCTGCTGATTGTTCTGTCGTTTTAGATGAGTACAGTTTTTGATAGTATTGTAAAAATCTATCATTAATATCTTTAGGCAGTGTTAATATTTCTCCCTTGTCTGATCTAATTTTGTAATTAGATCAGACAATGGAGTTGCATATTGGGAAGTTAAACCAGGGCATGACATTCACAGTGAATGGCAGCGCCCTGGGGAGTGTTGGAGAGCAGAAGGACCAATACTTGTGGGTACGTAGTTCCTTTAAAGTGGCATCACAGATAGATAGGGTGGTAAAGAAGGCTTTCAGCACATTGGCTTTCATGAGTTAGGATATTAAATATATAGTTGGGATATTATGTAATAGTTGTACAAGACGTTGGTGATGCTGCATTTGGAGTGTTGTGTTCAGTTTTGGTCACCCTGCTATTGGAAGGTTGTGGATTAAGGTGAAAGTTTTACATGGATATTGCCAGGACTTGAGGGCGTGAGTTACATACGATGAGAAGTTGAGCAAGCTAGGAATTTATTCCTTGGAGATAGAAAGCTGAGCGGTGATCTTATAGAGATGTCCCAGATCATGAGGGGAATAGGTGGGGTGAATGTATAAACTTTTACCCTGATTTGGATTCTCTGCTTCTTGATTCCCCTACTCTGTGCATTTGCCCTATCTATTCCTCTCATGATCTTATACACCTCTATAAGACCATTCCCTCATCCTCCTGCATTCCAAGGAATAAAGTCCGAGCCTGCTAAACCTCTCCCTATAGTTCAGGCGATTGAGTCCTGACAACATCCTCGTAATTCTTCTCTGCACCCTTTCCACTTTAGCAACATAGATACATAGATACATAGAAAATAGGTGCAGGAGTAGGCCATTCGGGCCTTCGAGCCTGCACCGCCATTCAATATGATCATGGCTGATCATCCAACTCAGTATCCCGTACCTGCCTTCTCTCCATACACCCTGATCCCCTTAGCCACAAGGGCCACATCCAACTCCCTCTTAAATATAGCCAATGAACTGGCCTCAACTACCCTCTGTGGCAGAGAGTTCCAGAGATTCACCACTCTCTGGGTGAAAAAGTTTTTCCTCATCTCGGTCTTAAAGGATTTCCCCCTTATCCTTAAGCTGTGACCCCTTGTCCTGGACTTCCCCAACATCGGGAACAATCTTCCTGCATCTAGCCTGTCCAACCCCATAAGAATTTTGTACGTTTCTATAAGATCCCCTCTCAATCTCCTAAAATCTCCTAAATTCTAGCGAGTATAAGCCAAGTCTATCCAGTCTTTCTTCATATGAAAGTCCTGACATCCCAGGAATCAGTCTGGTGAACCTTCTCTGCACTCCCTCTATGGCTATAATGTCCTTCCTCAGATTTGGAGACCAAAACTGTACGCAATACTCCAGGTGTGGTCTCACCAAGACCCTGTACAACTGCAGTAGAACCTCCCTGCTCCTATACTCAAATCCACTTGCTATGAAGGCCAACATACCATTCGCTTTCTTCACTGCCTTTCCTGCAACAGGGTGACCAAAACTGAACACAATACTCTAAATGTGGCCACACCAATGTCTTGAACAATGGTAAAAAGACCTCCCAACTTCTATATTCAATACTCTGATGAAGGCCAATGTGCTGAAAATCTTCTTGATCACTCTATTTACCTGTGAATCCACTTTCAAGGAACTATGTACCTGCACTCCTAGATCCCTCTGCACTACAACGCTCCCCAGAGCCCTACCATTCACTGTATAGGCCCTGTTCTTGTTAGACTTCCCAAAATGCAACACTTCACATTTCTCTCTATTAAATTCCATCCACCATTCCACAGCTCACCTGCCCAACTGATCAAGATTTTTGACAACCATCTTCACTATCAATAATACCACCCACTTCAGTGTCATCTGCAAACTTGCTAATCATGCCTTGTACATTCTCATCTAAATCATTGATACAGATGACAAACAGCAATGGGCCTAGCACCGAATCCTAGGTATACCACTAGTCACAGGCCTCCAGTCTGAAAAACAACCTTTCACTATTGCCCTGTGCTTCCTTCCGTGAAGCTAATTTTCTATATGGTCGGCTATCTCTCCTTCTATCCCATGCGATCTAACCTTCCAGAGAAGCCGACCGTGCAGAACCTTGTCAAATGCCTTGCTGAAATCCATATACACAATGTCTGCCCTTATCAACCTTTTTGGTCACATCTTCAAAAAACTCAAAAGATTCACGAGACACGATCTCCCAACATACAAAACTATCCTTAATCAGCCATTGATCATCTAAATGCACAAATATATCTTATCCCTTAAGAGACACTTTTCTTGTAAACCAGCATCTTTCATTCCTTGTTTCTTATAATATTAGTTTCTATGATTTTTTTAAACTTTTGGATTTGCTGTAAACCTCTGCTACCAGGTCTTTAGTTTTGAGATACAGTGTGGAAATAGGCCTTCGGCCCACTGAGTCCACGCCAGCCAATGGTCACCCACACACTAATTCTATCCTACACACTAAGGACAATTTACATAAGCCAATTAACCTACAAACCTGCACGTCTTTGGAATGTGGTGAAAACCGGAGCACCCAGAGAAAACCCACATGGTCACAGAGAGAACGTATAAATTCAGTTTAGTCAGCAGCTGTAGTCAGAATTAAACCCGGGTCTCTGGCACTGGTAGACAGCAACTCTATCCGCTGTGCCATCATTTTAGCTGAGAATCAGTTCTGCGCAGCGCATCCTTGGGCTCTCACTCAGTTTCAAATAAATTTTACTTTGTAATTTAATGAAACTGATTTACCAAGAGTTTGAGAATATGAAAAAGGACAGTACATGCATCATTTCATTGTAGATGCATGGTGTTTGGGTAGGCTAATGGGTCTATGACGATCATAAGAGCTTCCCCAATAATCATTCAAAAATGTATAACTTGAGGATGGAGACACGTGCACATGTTTACTCCGTAATGTTAGGAAAATATAACAGTGCACAGCCAAAAGTTGGCAGATTGTAGACTTGGTGTAGGGAATTTTAATTTATGGTTGCAAAATGATATCTCAATTTTAGAGAAGCCCCTCCATTGGGGAAGATGCATTTTTGCAACAGATCTGCAAAAGTGACATCAATTACAATCATTTGAAATACCTGCTTATCAAGTTTGTTATGATTCTGCTATCACATGTTGTGCTTTCTTAAACAACAGCAGAAGATCACAGAAACATTTTTTTCAATGTTCTGGTAAAATAGCAATAAAATCAGACATTATATATTTGGCTGAATGAAATAGCAGGCATGTTTATACACAAAACATGCACATTGTTTTGGTAATTATTCCTAGTGGCATTATTGTCCTTGGTGAAAAAGAGCTAATGTGTGAATTTAAATAGTTATGGGCCGGTCCCACTTAGGCGAATTTTTCGGCGACTGCCGGCGACTGTCATTGTCGTAGCAAGTCGCCGAAAAAACTGCGACTGGACCCCCCTACGACAATGGCTACGACAATGTCCACAACAACCTACCTAGTCACCGTCCAGCTACGGCAAGTTACCGACAACCGGCGACCCATTAGGACGTCCACCTACGACCACACCTAGGACAACCTTCGTCCACCCGCGACAAGCTACGACAAGTTAAGACAATTCAGTCGCCGGTACCTGTCGCCGGTTGACATAGGTTGACGTAGGTAGTCGCCAATGGAATTCACCAAAGTCAGCACCGGCGACAACCTACATCATCCTGGCAACAACCTAAGTCATCCTGGCGACAGCACCTACGTCAGGAGAAGTCAAGCTCCGCCTATTGGCGTCAAGCCAACTGTCGCTGAAAAGTTTTAAATATTTCAAAATCCAGCGACGACCAGAAAAACGCTACGATTCTTTGGGCTACCGAGGAGACTACTCACGACCATACAGGCGACATCCCGGCAACCATGTGGTGGCAGTCTAGTCACCTGTAGTCACCTAAAACATCGCCCAAGTGAGACAGGGGCATTATGCACGTTAATTAGAGGGAAAGGTGTTTATCTACTGAATCCAAATGTGCATAAATCCAGCCTAGCAAGATTATCAAAACACTAATTACTGCACCCAACAAAAATCCCACCGTACCTATTCTTAGCTGTAGAGTTTCCTTCCGTAACTTTATTTCTCATCATGCTTGCATGAGCATCACACTTCATATCCGAGGGTACAGTGAAAAGCTTTTGTTTATGCGCTATCCAGTCAAATCAAATAATACCATACATGAATACAATCAAACCAAATACAAGTATAAGAAGATAAAGGGATATGGTGGAAGATATTCTGGCTGGAGGTCTTTGATCAGTGGAGTGCCACAGGGATCTGTGCTAGAACCTCAGCTGTTTGTGATATATATTAATGACTTGAACGTAAATGTAGATGGGTTGGTGGGTACATTTGCTGGCAACACCAAAATTGGAGGAGTTGCAGACCATGAGGAAATCTATCAGAAGATACAGTGGATATAGATCAGCTGCAGAAAATGGTCAGAGAAATGGCAGGTGGGGTTTAACCCGAGCAAGTGTGAGGTGTTGCACTTTAGAAGGTTGAATGTAAGAGGCAAAAATATACTTAATGATATGACCCTTATCAGCATTGATACAATTTTTATGGAAGCCAATTAACCTACGAACCTGTACGTCTTTGGAGTGTCTGAGGAAACTGGAGCACCGGGAGAAAATCCATGCGGTCATGGGGAAAACGTACAAACTCAGTACAGACCGAACCCGGGTATCTGGTGCTGTAAGGCAGCTACTCTACCACTATGCTGCCCCTTCTGATGGGTCAAGGGATTTTGGAGTCCAAGTTAATAGCTCACTGAAGGTGGCAGCACAAGTAGATAGGATGGTAAAGAAGGCATACATATGCTTGCCTTCATTGCTAAGGGCATTGAGTATAAGAGATAGGAAGTCATGATACAGCTCTTTCAGACTTTGGTTAGACTGCATTTGGAGTATTGGGTGCAGTTCTGGTTGCCCCAGTACAGGAATGATTTGGAGGCTTTGGAGAGGGTGCAGAAGAGGTTTACCAGAATGCTTCCTAGATAAGAGGGTTTCAGCTACAAGGAGAAGTTAGCTAAACTTGGATTGTTTCTTCTGGAACATCAAAGGTTGAGTGGAGACAGAAGTATACAGAATTGAAAGGCATAGATACGGTACGTAGTCAGGACCTTTTTCCCAGGGTGGAAATGTCCACGATTAGAAGGCATAGCTATGAGAGGGGGAAATATTAGTGGAGATGTGCCTGGCAATTTTATTTACACAGGGAATGGTGGGGGCCTCAAATGCATTGCTAGAGATAGTGGTGGAGGCAGATATGATAGTGGTGTTTAAGAGGCTTTTAGATCGGCACATGGCAATGCAAGGAATAGAGGGATATGGATCATGTACAGACAGATGTGATCAGTTTAACTTTGTTCATGTTCGGCACAAACATTGTGGGCAGAATGACCCATTTGTTCTTCTGTTTTATGTTTATACTGTATAAAAGGTCGAGTGAAGTGAAAAATAACAGAGTGCCTCAGCACTGCAGCATATAGTTGCAGAGAAAAAATCTGATGTCCATTGATAGGTTGGATAATAGGGACTATATCCTAGATACGGGTACATCCTGTATCTGTACACTGGACGGCTTGATTGTAATCACGTTTAGTCTATCCGTGCATGGATAGCATGGAACAAAAAGCTTTTCACTCTACTTCGGTACATGTAGCAATAACTTAAACTAAACTAAACTAAGCTTATGAAAGGGCTGTTCAGATATCTGATAGCAAAGAAGAAGAAGTTGTTCCTGAGTCTGGTGGTACGCACTTTCAAGCTTCTGTTTGTTCTACCCGACGTGAGCAGGGTGAAGAAGAAATGACTGGGGTAGGAAAAGTTTGTTATTATGAACATCTTTCCTGAGGCAGTGTAAAGTGTAGATGATTTTAAGGGTGGGGTGTCTGATCTGTCTGATGGATGGGCTACATCTACAACTCTGCAATTTCTTGCGGTCTTGGGTAGAGCTGTTCCTAAACCAAGTTGTGATGCAACCCGATAGTATACTTTCTATGGTGCCTCTGTGGGCAGGGATTCAAGTTTCTGGATCATTGGAACCTCTTTTGCGGAAGGTGTGACCTGTACAAAAAGGACGGGTTGCACTTGAACCCGAGGGGGACCAATATCCTGGTGGGGAGATTTGCAAAGGCTACTGGGGAGACTTTAAACTAGAACGGTTGGGGGGAGGGACTCAAATAGAGAAAACTAGTAGACAATGTGTGAGGCAGGAGGCAGAGAAGGGAAGCACTCAGACCCAACATGTAGGGGGGAAATAAGAAAAAGATAATAAACAGAGAATAAGAGGTGGTGGGTTTCTTAAATGTGTGAGCAGAGAGACAGAGGGGTGTAAAATGAGGGTAGAAGCAATAGGTAGCAAGGTGAAAAGTAAAAGTGGTAGGCAGACAAATCCAGGGCAAAAATCAAAAAGGGCCATTTTTCAACATAATTGTATGGGGTAAGAGTGTTGTAAAAACAAGCCTCAAGGCTTTGTGTCTCAATGCAAGGAGCATTCGTAATAAGGTGGATGAGTTAAATGTGCAGATAGCTATTAATGACTATGATATAGTTGGGATCACGGAGACATGGCTCCAGGGTGACCAAGGCTGGGAGCTGAACATCCAGCGATATTCAATATTCAGGAGGGATAGACAGAAAGGAAAAGGAGGTGGGGTAGCGTTGCTGGTTAGAGAGGAGATTAACGCAATAGAAAGGAAGGACAGCTTGGAGGATGTGGAATCGATATGGGTAGAGCTGCGAAACACTAAGGGGCAGAAAACGCTAGTGGGAGTTGTGTACAGGCCACCTAACAGTAGTAGTGGAGTTGGGGATGGCATCAAACAGGAAATTAGAAATGCGTGCAACAAAGGTAAAACAGTTATAATGGGTGACCAATCTACATATAGATTGGGTGAATCAAATTGGCAGGGGTGCTGAGGAAGAGGATTTCTTGGAATGTATGCGGGATAGTTTTCTAAATCAACATGTAGAGGAACCAACGAGAGAGCAGGCTATTCTAGACTGGGTATTGAGTAATGAGGAAGGGTTAGTTAGCAGTCTTGTTGTGCGTGGCCCCTTGGGCAAGAGTGACCATAATATGGTCGAGTTCTTCATTAGGATGGAGAGTGACATAATTAATTCAGAAACAAGGGTTCTGAACTTAAAGAAAGGTAACTTTGAGGGTATGAGACGTGAATTGGCCAAGATAGACTGGCAATTGATTCTTAAAGGATTGACGGTGGATATGCAATGGAAGGCATTTAAAGTCTGCATGGATGAACTACAACAATTGTTCATCCCAGTTTGGCAAAAGAATAAATCAGGGAAGGTAGTGCATCCGTGGATAACAAGGGAAATCAGGGATAGTATCAAAACAAAAGATGAAGCATACAAATTAGCCAGATAAAGCAGCCTACCAGAGGGCTAGGAGAAATTCAGAGTCCAGCAGATGAGGACAAAGGGTTTAATTAGGAAAGGGAAAATAGATTATGAAAGAAAACTGGCAGGGAACATAAAAACTGACTGCAAAAGTTTTTATAGATATGTGAAGAGAAAAAGATTAATTAAAACAAATGTAGGTCCCTTGCAGTCAGAAACAGGTGAATTGATCATGGAGAACAAGGACATGGCAGACCAAATGAATAACTACTTTGGTTCTGTTTTCACTAAGGAAGACTTAATTAATCTGCCGTAAATAGCAGGGGACCGAGGGTCAAATGAGATGGAGGAACTGAGTGAAATCCAGGTTAGCCGGGAAGTGGTGTTAGGTAAATTGAATGGATTAAAGGCCGACAAATCGCACATAATTTTTCAAAACTCTTTAGATTCTGGAGTAGTTCCTGAGGATTGGAGGGTAGCTAATGTAACCCCACTTTTTAAAAAGGGAGGGAGAGAGAAAACGGGGAATTACAGACCAGTTAGTCTAACATCGGTAGTGGGGAAACTGCTAGAGTCAGTTATTAAAGATGGGATTGCAGCACATTTGGAAAATGGTGAAATTATTGGACAAAGTCAGGATGGATTTATGAAAGGTAAATCATGTCTGACGAATCTTATAGAATTTTTCGAGGATGTAACTAGTAGAGTGGATAAGGGAGAACCAGTGGATGTGTTATATCTGGACTTTCAGAAGGCTTTCGACAAGGTCCCACATAAGAGATTAATATACAAACTTAAAGCATACGGTATTGGGGGTTCAGTATTGATGTGGATAGAGAACTGGCTGGCAGACAGGAAGCAAAGAGTAGGAGTAAACGGGTCCTTTTCAGAATGGCAGGCAGTGACTAGTGGGGTACCGCAAGGCGCAGTGCTGGGACCCCAGCTATTTACAATATATATTAATGATTTGGACGAGGGAATTGAATGCAACATCTCCAAGTTTGCGGATGACACGAAGCTGGGGGACAGTGTTAGCTGTGAGGAGGGTGCTAGGTGGCTGCAAGATGACTTAGATAGGCTGGGTGAGTGGGCAAATGCATGGCAGATGCAGTATAATGTGGATAAATGTGAGGTTATCCACTTTGGTGGCAAAAACATGAAAGTAGACTATTACCTGAATGGTGACCGATTAGGTAAAGGGGAGATGCAACGAGACCTGGGTGTCATGGTACACCAGTCATTGAAAGTAGGCATGCAGGTGCAGAAGGCAGTGAAGAAAGCGAATGGTATGTTAGCATTCATAGCAAAAGGATTTGAGTATAGGAGCAGGGAGGTTCTACTGCAGTTGTACAGGGTCTTGGTGAGACCACACCTGGAGTATTGCGTACAGTTTTGGTCCCCTAATCTGAGGAAGGACATTCTTGCCATAGAGGGAGGACAGAGAAGGTTCACCAGACTGATTCCTGGGATGTCAGGACTTTCATATGAAGAAAGACTGGAATTTAGAATTCACTGGAATTTAGAAGATTGAGGGGGGATCTTATAGAAACTTACAAAATTCTTAAGGGGTTGGACAGGCTAGATGCAGGAAGATTGTTCCCGATGTTGGGGAAGTCCAGAACAAGGGGTCACAGTTTAAGGATAAAGGGGAAATCTTTTAGGACTGAGATGAGAAAAACATTTTTTACACAGAGAGTGGTGAATCTGTGGAATTCTCTGCCGCAGAATGTAGTTGAGGCCAGTTCATTGGCTATATTTAAGAGGGAGTTAGATGTGGCCCTTGTGGCTAAAGGGATCAGGGGGTATGGAGAGAAAGCAGGTACAGGTTACTGAGTTGGATGATCAGCCATGATCATATTGAATGGCGGTGCAGGCTCGAAGGGCCGAATGGCCTACTCCTGCACCTATTTTTCTATGTTTCTATGTTGGACACAAACCAAGTTTCCACAGGCTCCTCAGGAAGTAGAGGTGTTGGTGTGCTTATTTGATTGTTGCTTCAATATTGTTGTTACAGGACAGATTGTTGGCAATATTTATGTCCAGGAACTTAAAACTCTCAACCATTTTCACTGCAACACCGTTGATGCTGATTGGAGCATGTACACACATTACCAATTTGAGTGTTCTTCTGTTGGATAATCAGTGGAAAGAAGACATTTCATTTGGAAAGTACTGCAGCTGTAAACTATGTTCTCCTCTAAGCACATCACTGAGCTGCGTTTATATTTTGTAACGGAGACTGGTTTTTAATGACCAAATATTTTTCATCAACAACAGAAGCTGACATTGGACCTTGCGGAGTTGCAACAACAGAAAGATGCACTGGACAAGAGATTGGCAGAGCTGCAAGCCCTTGGTTCGAGGTCAGCAGATGAGTGTTCATCCTTGGCATCCAGCCAAACACTCCACACTCCAACAACATTGCAGAAGCCTATGGAAGCTGAACTGAAACAGCTGCAGAGTAAATTGAAGGTTGTTGTTCATTCTGACCTTTTTGCATATAATTGTTTTATTGTGTTATTACCAACAGGTTATCTGTTTTTGTAATCCAAACCAAAAAGCCGAGGTCATTCAAGACAAATCAATTTTATCTCCTCAAACCTTTCTCTGTCACTTCCTTTCATGCAGAGTCCATGCTGCAAAGGGTATTTTCATATCCGTCTCTTGAATCAGAAGAACCACTTTTCCTGTTTAAACCTTCCATCATATTAAAGATCCTGCTATTAATCACTTAAACTTCTCATTGTCACTGTTAATGGTCTCAGAGACTCTCAGGTGCCTCTCATCCCTAAATTCATTCCAGTGATTGTGCACTACATGCTCTCAGTTACTTGAATATTGTTCTTCCTGGAGGACCAAATGCTCTAACTGTGTCCCAAACAATGGTTGTAATATCTTTACTCTCAAACAGTGAGTCAGTTTCTTTCTTATGGAACTCAAAATATTGTTTTGTTTTACACCTTTGCCTACCTGCAGATGCAGTTTCAATGATTTGGTGCCTCGGCTATCACTTCATGCACTCCCCTGTCAGCATATTTTCGTTGAATACTTCCATTTGATAATTTTCTCCCAAACTTTATTTCTGTACTCTTGCCATATTAAATTCTATTTTCCAGATACTTGCTTCCCCCTGTAATTTATCAATGGTTCAACAGTGCTTTATTGTCATTCTGTACTCTTGCCATATTAAATTCTATTTTCCAGATACTTGCTTCCCCCTGTAATTTATCAATGGTTCAACAGTGCTTTATTGTCAAGTGTACATTGCACAGGGAAATTCTTTTTTGCATAGCTCACACATGCGTGAGTCGCCATATTGGCATCATTTACAAAAAAGTCCAAAGGCCAGTCCACGTGCTCAATGTACTGGGGCGGCTCCAATCCAGGTAAGCCCCAGTCCGTCGCACTCGGCCCGCGAGCCAACGTCACACTCCTCGCCCAATCGCCTCTGTATTCCGGGGGCGCCTCCTGTAGCAGACCTTGAAGGCTGGAGTCAATACCTTGGTCCCTCTTCTACCGGCCCACCCCTCACATCCATTATGCAGATTTTGAGATGTGTTGAGAAATAGTCGGACACTCAGCGCATCAAGCTTGGGCTGCTTTTCAACATCATCTATCTCAACATCATTTTCCTGTCTTCTCCCCGTGTTCCTTGATTCCTTTAATACCCAACAATTTATAGATCTGTTTTGCATACCATTGGGGTGACATGGCGGTAGAGTTGCTGCCTTACAGCGCTTGCAGCACTGGAGACCTGGGTTTGATCCTGACTGCAAGTGCTGTCTGTACAGAGTTTGTACGTTTTCCCCGTGACCGTGTGGGTTTTCTCTGAGATCTTCGGTTTCCTCCCACACGCCAAGGACGTACAGTTATGTAGGTAAATTGACTTGGTAAATGTAAAAATTGTTCCAAGTATGTGTAGGATAGTGTTAATATGCGTGGGTCGGTGAGGAATAGGTGGGGTGTCTATTTTAACTTTTTACTCTATTTAGCCAAAATCCTCCCTGCTTCTGCTCTTTTGAGCCTTCTCGGTGTTTTATTTGAGAACACCTTTCATTCGTCAAAAACGTCAATGCCTCCTCCCACCCCAATCTACTGAACTTTCCTCACAATCCCTATATAGACCAAAATTGTACACCATATTCAAAGTATGATCCTGCATAATTTTAGTAAGACATCCCTACTCTTGCACTCAAATCCCTTTGTAATAAAAGTCAACATATTGCATTCCAAGTCATTGCTGCACCTGCATTTGGGCTTTCAATAGCAATATTTTCTCATCTCAACAATTTTAATAGTACTTATGATTTCTGTTTTTTACTTAGGAGGATAACCCCATATTTTTCCAGAATGTACTCTATCAGTCATATTTGTGCCCTCAATTAGTTTGTCCATATCCCCCTTGAAATCTATGTAAACACATTGCATTTCCATTTAGTCTTGAGTCATCATCAAATTCAAAAATAATACATTACGCCCCCTCAGCCAAATTGTGATAAAGATTGTTGTTAGTCGGTCCTAAGCATTGGGCCCTGCAATAGTCATGTCTCTGTCAACCCTATTATTAGCAGATATTAGTAGTAAGCACAAGGTAGTGATTGTGGGAGATTTCAATTTTCCACACATAGACTGGGAAACACATTCTGTAAAAGAGCTGGATGGTTTGAAGTTTGTAAAATGTGTGCAGGATAGTTTTTTGCAGCAATACATAGAGGTACCTACTAGAGAAGGGGCAGTGCTGGACCTCCTGTTAGGAAATGAGACAGGGCAGGCGGTAGAGGTATGCGTTGGGGAGCACTTCGGGTCCAGTGATCACAATACCATTAGTTTCAATATAATTATGGAGAGGGTCAGAACTGGACCTAGGGTTGAGATTTTTGATTGGAGAAAGGCTAACTTTGAGGAGATGCGAAAGGATTTAAAAGGAGTGAATTGGGACATGTTGTTTTATGGGAAGGATGTAGAAGAGAAATAGAGGGCATTTAAGGATGGAATTTTAAGAGTACAGAATCTTTATGTCCCTGTTCGGTTGAAAGGAAGTAGTAAAAATTGGAAAGAGCCATGGTTTTCAAGGGAAATTGGACACATGGTTCGGAAAAAGAGAGATATCTACAATGATTATAGGCAGCATGGAGTAAATGAGGTGCTTGAGGAGTATAAAGAATGTAAAAAGAATATTAAGAAAGAAATTGGAAAAGCTAAAAGAAGATATGAGGTTGCTTTGGCAAGTAAGGTGAAAGTAAATCCAAAGGGTTTCTACAGCTTTATTAATAGCAAAAGGATAACAAGGAATAAAATTGGTCCATTAGAGAGTCAGAGTGGACAGCTATCTGCAGAGCCAAAAGAGTTGGGGGAGATATTGAACAATTTATTTTCTTCGGTATTACCAAGGAGAAGGATATGGAATTATGTGAGGTAAGGGAAACAAGCAGAGTAGCAATGGAAACTATGAGATTCAAAGAAGAGGAGGTGCGGACACTCCAGGTCCCGACAGGATATTTCCTAGGACATTGAGGGAAGTTAGTGTAGAAATAGCAGGGGCTATGACAGAAATATTTCAAATGTCATTAGAAACGGGAATAGTGCTGGAGGATTGGCGTACTGCGCATGTTGTTCCGTTTAAAAAGGGTTTTAAGAGTAAACCTAGCAATTATAGACCTGTTAGTTTGACGTCAGTGGTGGGCAAATTAATGGAAAGGATACTTAGAGATAATATATATAAGCATCTGGATAAGCAGGGTCTGATTAGGAACAGTCAACATGGATTTGTGCCTGGAAGGTCATGTTTGACTAATCTTCTTGAATTTTTCGAAGAGGTTACCAGGGAAATTGATGAGGGTAAGCAGTGGATGTTGTCTATATGGACTTCAGTAAGGCCTTTGACAAGGTTCCTCATGGAAGGTTGGTTAAGAAGATTCAATTGTTGGGTATTAATGGTGGAGTAGCAAGATGGATTCAACAGTGGCTGAATGGGAGATGCCAGAGAGTAATGGTGGATGGCTGTTTGTCAGGTTGAAGGCCGGTGACTAGTGGGGTGCCTCAGGGGTCTGTGTTGGGTCCACTGTTGTTTATCATGTACATCAAAGATCTGGATGATGGTGTGGAAAATTGGATTAGTAAGTATGCAGATGATACTAAGATAGGTGGTGTTGTGGATAATGAAGTAGATTTTCAAAGTCTACAGAGAGATTTAGGCCATTTGTGAGGTGCTACATCTTGGCAGGACAAATCAAAATAGGACGTACATGGTAAATGGTAGCGAATTGAGGAATGCAGTTGAACAGAGGGATCTAGGAATAACTGTGGATAGTTCCCTGAAGGTGGAATCTCATGTAGATAGGGTGGTAAAGAAAGCTTTTGGTGTGCTGGCCTTTATAAATCAGAGCATTGAATATAGAAGTTGGGATGTAATGTTAAAATTGTACAAGGCATTTGGTGAGGCCAATTCTGGAGTATGGAGTACAATTTTGGTCGCCTAATTATAGGAAGGATGTCAACAAAATAGAGAGAGTACGGAGGAGATTTACTAGAATGTTGCCTGGGTTTCAGCAACTAAGTTACAGAGAAAGGTTGAACAAGTTAGGTCTTTATTCTTTGAAGCGCAGAAGGTTAAGGGGGGACTTGATAGAGGTCTTTAAAATGATGAGCGGGTTAGACAGAGGTGACGCGGATAAGCTTTTCCCATTGAGAGTAGGGAAGATTCAAACAAGGGGACATGACTTGAGAATTAAGGGACAGAAGTTTAGGGGTAACATTAGGGGGAACTTCTTTACTCAGAGAGTGGTAGCTGTGTGGAATGAGCTTCCAGTGGAAGTGGTGGAGGCAGGTTCGATTTTATCCTTTAAAAATAGATTGGATGGCTACATGGACGGGAAAGGAATGGAGGGTTATGGTCTGAGTGCAGGTAGATGGGACTAGGGGGAAGAAAGAAGGGGGGAAACAAAAAATGTTCGGCGCGGACTTGAAGGGCCGAGATGGCCTGTTTCCGTGCTGTAATGGTTATATGGTTAACCCAACGAATCCCTTTTTACTCTATTCTTTTTCCATCTTTCACCAAATTTCAATCCGTACTGGTACATTAACCCACTCACGTGTTCTCTGAACAAGTATAGCAGACTCCTGCCTGTGACTTTTTCAAAAGATTGCTGAAAATCTATATAAACTGGTCTCCTCCCACTACCACTCCTCTCCTCCCCCCCTCCACCAATGTACTCCTCATCCTCATATGAACAGCAGTAGATTAGTCAAATATACTTTCCCTTGTTGACTTGTAGTCAAACATAAACCCATGTTCAAAAATAATGTTATTTTTAAAGTGCCTTGAGATATTACATTCTTATTAATTCCTCTATTTCTTATACTATTGACGTCAGGCTTAAAGTTACTTGATGTAACTCCTTCCTTCCCTAAGTGGTTGGGTAGCATTTGCTATCCTGACATCTTAAAGGAACTATTCCAGGATCTATGGAATATTGGAAGATGGTAACTTAAGCATCCATTATCTCTGTACCCACCTCCTTCAAAACTCTAGGGTGGATATCATCAGGTTCTTGGGGAATTATCATTTTTCAAACTCAACTGCTCTAACTATAATTCATCACTAATACCAATTTTATTACTCAATCATAATGGCTCTTCTGTATTTCTAGGAGGGTTTTCATGCCTTCTCTGTCAAGACAGGCACAAAGTTTTTGTTTAATTTCTTTCCTTCATTATAAATTCTGCCATCTCTGTCTCTGTAAGCAGCCTTTTCACGTCCTTGCTATTCATTTATTTTACAAATCCACAGAAGCTTCTACATTCAGTTCTGATGTGCCTTGATGGTTTGTACAGATATTTGATTTCCCCTTATTTAATTATTTTTTGATCATCTTTTGCTGCATTTTAAAATGTTCCCAATCAGCAAACCTGCTGCTTTTTCTGGTAAGTCAATCAGTCTTTTCCGTAGATTTAATTTCTTTTTTTTGATCCATGTTTGGATTAATTTCTATTGCATCTTTGCACCTTAAAGGAATATATATTTATTATTGCAAATCATGTAACATTTCTTTAAATGCTATCCATTGCTTGTTCATTGCTATACCTTGTAATGCAGATTCCCAATGGACCAGTCTGACATTCCCTCATTCCATCATAATTTCCTTTGCTTAATTTGAGAACCAGATTTCTGATTGAACTACATCACCTACACATGCAATGCAACATTTTTTAAATATAATAAATTTGTTGTAAATATGTTTTTTAAAACCCTTTTTACATTATAAATTCTATATTATGGTTACAGTAGAACCCCTTTCCAAAACAAAATTAATTAGCCCTCACCCCTTGCACAACACCAGATCTTGGTATTTTTATTGAAGACAGAGGAACAAAACCAACATTTTATGTTTTATTAACTGCACATATTCATCCAATGGGCTAAACTATAAAATGACCAAAAAAACCCAAACTATATTGTCTTTTTGGTTCCTCTCGCTGATTTGTATATCTTCTATTTAGACTTGCAATTCCATGTGGGTATGGTAGAATTTTCAACTCTCAAGCTGCATCTGCAAAAACAAGCGACTGTATAATTCTCCAGTTCTTTACCAATGTTTGATATAACATTGTCATAAAATGCAGGTTGGCAAGATGCACTTGGGTGTTCATGAAACCTCTATTTGTCTCTTTTTCCCTCATCTCCCTCCCTCCCCCTCTAATGCTCTCTCATTTCTGCACACTCTCACACACTCACTCTCTCAAACACTTTTACTCTCACACTCTTTCACTCTCTCACACTTTTATCTGTCTATTTATCTCTCTCTACAGCGTACTAGTTCCCCATTGCTTGTTGTATCTCCATCTCATTTACTACCTTCCATAATTTTGCCTTTCATAAAAATAACAGGTTTACTTTTAGCTTAGCAATTCCAGGAATACCAGCAAAATAGTTAGTAAATGCAGTAGCGAAACAGACAAATCAACCATCGACATGATTGCTTATCCTCCATTTGAGTGATAACCCAATATATTTTCTATTTTCCTACCTCTTTTTCCTATTACCTTCCATAACTTGCCTAAACTATTTTAAAATGTTGATATAGTCTTTGCTTCAATCATTAGCTCTGAATGGTGCATTCTGCATACTATCCATAAACAATTCTACAATCGAGTGCCATAAATCCCTACAATTTAATAATCTATCTATATATAATTATTTTTGATCCCTGGAGCTTTGTTGCTCTTTATTCTTTTTTTTATCATAAGGTTAGCAGCCTGTTGTTAACCTCACATGTAAAACTACCAGTAGACCTTTTACTAAATGAAAACAAAAATTGTACACAAAATACAGTCTAAAATGTAACATGTTTTGTGGGTAGAGTACCTGCATCCCTTTAAATATAATGCAATTTTAAAATACTACCAAAAATAATCAGACCTATTTTACAGCAGAAATTTCTTCATACACCAACTGTTTTTTTATAATTCTTGCAGAATTCATCAAATGAGATATTGAAGCATTTAACGACCATCAAAACTCTCAAAGCTGACCGACAGGAAAAGGAAGATCAGATTCGGCAATTGCAGGAAAGGTTAGATTGGCTCAATAATTTGTTGTGTTTGGCGCAGCCTACTGGTAGCCTTGCCTTCATGAGATGACTGAGCTTCAGTCTTTGATTTGATATAACATATATTTCTGCATTTCAGTTAAATTGGTTTCCAATGCAGTATGCCTTGTACAACAGTTAAAGCTGTTAGTAAATGTGTAGTTTGCTCAGCAATTTCTTTATTGTATAATCTGAACATGGATTATTTTATTTTAATGGATATAAATTGAAAAAAACACACATGAAAACTCCATTCTGACAATTAATAGCAACCGTGCAGAATTTACACTTTGTTTTCAGAATGCTGCATTTACCTTGAAAAACACATTTATGACCTATCTTCCAATCCCATCACAGATGAGGCCCTCACTAGGGTCTCCTCGATATCCCACAGCTCCCCTCTTGCTCCCCCTCCCCTCAGTCGTAACAGGGACTGAGCCCCCTTAGTCACCTTCCACCCCATCAGCCGTAGCATACAGCTCATAATCCTCCGACATTTTCCCCACCTCCAACGGGATCCCACCACTAGCCACATCTTCCCATCTACACCCATTTCCGCTTTCTGCAGAGACCGTTCCCTGGTCAACTCGTCCCTTCCCACCCAAGCCACCCCTCCCCAAGTACTTTCCCCTGCAACCGCAGGAGATACAACAGCTGTCCCTATACATATAAACATAGGAACATAGAAAATAGGTGCAGGAGGAGGCCATTTGGCCTTTCGAGCCAGCACAGCCCGTGCCTGCCTTCTCCCCATATCCCTTGATTCCACTAGCCCCTAGAGCTCTATCTAACTCTCTCTTAAATCCATCCAGTGATTTGGCCTCCACTGCCCTCTGTGGCAGGGAATTCCACAAATTCACAACTCTCTGGGTGAAAAAGTTTTTTCTCACCTCAGTCTTAAATGGCCTCCCCTTTATTCTAAGACTGTGGCCCCTGGATCTGGACTCGCCCAACATTGGGAACATTTTTCCTGCATCTAGCATGTCCAATCCTTTTATAATTGTATATGTTTCTGTAAGATCCCCCCTCATCCTTCTAAACTCCAGTGAATACAAGCCTAGTCTTTTCAATCTTTCCTCATATGACAGTCCCGCCATCCCAGGGATCAATCTCGTGAACCTACGCTGCACTGCCTCAATCTCAAGGATGTCCTTCCTCAAATTAGGAGACCAAAACTGTACCCAATACTCCAGATGTGGTCTTACCAGAGCCCTATACAACTGCAGAAGAACCTCTCTACTCCTATATTGAAATCCTCTTCTTATGAAGGCCAACATTCCATTAGCTTTCTTCACTGCCTGCTGTACCTGCACGCCAACTTTTAGTGACCGGTATACAAGGACACCATGCACTCGCTGTACCTCCCCCTTACCTAACCTAACCCCATTGAGATAATAATCTGCCCCCTTGTTTTTGCCACCAAAGTGGATAACCTCACATTTATCTATATTATACTGCATCTGCCACGCATCTGCCCACTCACTCAACCTGTCCAGGTCACCCTGCAACCTCCTAACATCCTCTTCACAGTTCACACTGCAACCCAGCTTTGTGTCATCCGCAAACTTGCTAGTGTTGCTCCTAATTCCCTCTTCCAAATCATTAATATATATGGTAAACAGTTGCGGCCCCAACACCGAGCCTTGCGGCACTCCACTCGCCACTGCCTGCCATTCTGAAAAGGACCCGTTCACTCCTACTCTTTGCTTCCTGTCTGCCAACCAATTTTTTATCCATACCCCCAATACCATGTGCTCTAATTTTAGTCACCAGTCTCTTGTGCGTGACCTTTTCAAAGGCTTTCTGAAAGTCTAGATACACTACATCCACTGGCTCCCCTTCATCCATTTTACTTGTCACATCCTCAAAAAATTCCAGAAGATTAGTCAAGCATGATTTTCCTTTCATAAATCCATGCTGACTTGGACTAATCCTTTTACTGCTATCCAAATGCCCCATTATTACCTCTAATAATTGACTCCAGCATCTTTCCCACCACTGAAGTCAGGCTAACTGGTCTGTAATTCCCCGTTTTCTCTCACGCTCCTTTCTTGAAATGTGGGATAACATTAGCTATCCTCCAATCCACATGAACTGATCATGAATCTATTGAACATTGGAAAATGATCACCAATGCGTCCACTAATTCTAGAGCCACCTCCCTGAGGACCCTGGGATGCAGACCATCAGGCCCAGGGGATTTATCATCCTTCAGTCCCATTAGCCTACCCAATACTATTTCTCGCCTAATGAAAATTTCTTTCAGTTCCTCTACCCCCTTAGATCCTCTGTCCTCCAGTACATCTGGGAGATTGTTTGTGTCTTCCTTAGTGAAGACAGATCCGAAGTACCTGTTCAACTCTTCTGCCATTTCCTTGTTCCCTTCAAGGGACCCACATTTGACTTTGCTAATCTTTTTCCCTTAACATAGCTAAAGAAGCTTTTACTGTCCTTCTTTACATTCCTGGCTAGCTTCCCCTCATACTTCATCTTTTCAACCCGTATTGCCTGTTTTGTTTCCTTCTGTTGTTCTATGAAAGTTTCCCAATCCTCTGGCTTCCGGCTACTCTTTGCTGTGTTATACCTCCCCCCTCAACTCTGTCCAAGGAACACAACAGTCTTTTCAGGTGAAGCTGATGTTCACTTGCACCTCCTCCAACCTCATCTACTGTATCCGCTATTCCAGGTGTGGACTCTTTTTTTATCGGGGAGACCAAGCGCAGGCTCAGGCCATCGTTTCACTGAACACCTCCGCTCAGTTCGCCTAAACCTACCTGATCTCCTGGTTGCAAACACTTTAACTCCCACATTCCTTTTCTCCAGAGTTGCTGCCTGTCCCGCTGAGTTACTCCAGTGTTTTGTGCCTATTTTCGGTTTAAACCAGCATCTGCAGTTGCTTCATATACTTTAACTCCCCCTCCCATTCCCACACTGACCTTTCTGTCCTGGGCTTCCTGCATTGCACAAATTGGCGGAACAGCACCTCATATTTCGCTTGGGCAACTGACACCCCAGCGTTATGAACATTGACTTCTCTAACTTCAAGTAACCCTTGCTTTCCCTCTCTCTCCATCCCTCCCCCTTCCCAGTTCTTCAACCAGTCTTACTATCTCCGACTACATTTTATCTCTGTTTGCTTTGTTGTTACCTTCTCCCAGCTGACAATGATCTATTCTATGTTTTCCTTGACCTCTATTCCATTCGTCCTGTTTTCACACCTTACATTTCCCTATTTATGTACCTCCCTCTCCCCTGACATCAGTCTGAAGAAGGGTCTTGACCCGAAATGTCACCCATTGTTTCTCTCCAGAGATGCTGCATGTGACTCCACCATTTTTTGTTTATCCTCGGTTTAAATCACCATCTGCAATTCCTTCCTACACAATCCCATGCTTCTGTAGGTGGTGCTGAGATGGCCTGATGAAGGTTAAAATCCAGAGGAGTAAAAGTGTATTGGCAATGATACTGTTTTATTGCTGTCAAGTGTTCGGAGGTAAAAGAAAAAAAATTGTTTGTGTGCAATCCAGTCAAATTAACCAGTCAAGTCAACCAGTACAATAGGTAGTGCAAAGAGGAAAATACAAAGTTCACATGCGCGCAGTGGCACAACAGTAGTGTTGCTGCCGAGCAGCACCAGAATCCTGGGTTCAATCCTGACGATTAGTGCTATCTGTACGGAGTTTATATGTTCTCCCTGTGACCACGTGGGTTTTCTCCGGGTGCTTCGGTTTTCTCCCACGCTCCAAAGGCGTACATATTTGTAGATTATTTGGCTTTGGTAAAAATGATAAGTTGTCCCTAGTGTGTAGGATGGTGCGAGTGTGCGGGATGATCGCTGGTAAGCCTGGACTTGGTGGGCCGAGGGGCTTGTTTCTCCGCTGTATATCTGAAGTCAAAAGTAAAGTTCAGAATATAATGTTTGCATTATAGTGTTCCAGTTATTATGTAGAAATAGTCCAAGGTCAGCAATGAGGGTGGTTGGATGGCCAGAACATCACTTTAGCTTATGGGAGGACCATTCAGTAATCTGACAACGTGGGGAAGAAGCGGTTCCTGGAGGGTTTAGATTAGAGAAAGAGCACAGGAACAGGCCATTTGGCCCAGAGAATCCACACAATCTGTTAATCACTGGTTCGCACTTTTCTATGTTATCACACTTTCTCATCCATTCCTTACACTCGAGGGGCAATTTATAAAGGCTATTTAACCTATAAAGCCACACGAATTTGGGATGTGGGAGGAAACCACCCGGAGGTAATCCACGCAGTCACAGGGAGAACGTGCAAACTCAACATAGACAGCACCTGAGGTCCGAATCGAACCTGAGTCTCTGGCACTTTGAAACAGCAGCCGTGCTACTGTGCTGCCCTGGGTGGAAATTGATTAAAAACTAAAAGTATGCAAATTTAGGAAAGAAAATGATTTCCCAAAATGTTAAGTCAGAAGGGTTATATTCCAGTGGTCATGTTGCCCAGCAGCAATTTTGTGAATGGCTCCAGTAGTCAACAAATCAGGTAAAAGAAAATCCAATCCAACAAATTTCAGATCATATAGCAGCCTCATTGCATCTTAGCTTGCAGAATTAGTTAACACACACGTATCGCATCTGCATATCACTTTGAGACTAGTTGCATTACAATTCTATGTAATTAATAAAATAGACAAATGTTTAAGACAAACACAAGAGGCTAGAAAGTGAAACTAATGGATCATTTTACCAAAGAGCTATCATATGAAATCAACATGAAATGGTGCAGCGCCTGACACAATCTTATGGTATATGCACATAAAGATTTAAGTAACTGTAATCTTGACTCATCCTATGTTCCCCATCTCACTGAAGTTGGTCTTCTCACATTCAAGGAACATTATTTTATAACATTATAACAGATTACCATGTGAGGTTATCCACTTTGGTAGCAAAAACAGGAAGGCAGATTACTATCTAAATGGCGTCAAGTTGGGAAAAGGGAAAGTACAACGGGATCTGGGGGTCCTTGTTCATCAGTCTATAAAAGTAAGCATGCAGGTACAGCAGGCAGTGAAGAAAGCGAATGGCATGTTGGCCTTTATAACAAGAGGAGTCGAGTATAGGAGCAAAGAGGTCCTTCTGCAGTTGTACAGAGCCCTAGTGAGACCACACCTGGAGTATTGTGTGCAGTTTTGGTCCCCTAATTTGAGGAAGGACATTCTTGCTATTGAGGGAGTGCAGCGTAGGTTTACAAGGTTAATTCCCAGGATGGCGGGACTATCATATGCTGAGAGAATGGAGCTGCTGGGCTTGTACACTGTGGAGTTTAGAAGGATGAGAGGGGTTCTTATTGAAACATATAAGATTGTTAAGGGTTTGGACACGCTAGAGGCAGGAAACATGTTCCCGGTGTTGGGGGAATCCAGAACCAGGGCCCACAGTTTAAGAATAAGGGGATAGCCATTTAGAACGGAGACGAAGAAACACTTTTTGTCACAGAGAGTTGTGAGTCTGTGGAATTCTCTGCCTCAGAGGGCGGTGGAGGCCGGTTCTCTGGATACTTTCAAGAGAGAGCTAGATAGGGCTCTTAAAGATAGCGGAGTCAGGGGATATGGGGAGAAGCCAGGAACGGGGTACTGATTGGGGATGATCAGCCATGATCACATTGAATGGCGGTGCTGGCTTGAAGGGCCGAATGGCCTACTCCTGCACCTATTGTCTATTGTCTGTAACATGTATATATCTGTGTCCGGTCTTCATCACTTCCAACAGATTACCATGATTACCTATATTGTTCCTTTTCCATAATGTAGCTTCCTGCAATTCACCTACCTTCCTCCCTCGAGCCACCCTTATTAGACATCAACTCATTTCTCTTCTCTCCAAGTCATGTTTTCACACATGGTCAGAACTTCTGCAAACAATAACTCCTGCAGTTTAACTGCTGAATTCACAAAACTATGAACAAGTTAATGGTATGATGCACAAAACTTGTGGTTCTCTTTCCAAGATATTCATTGCCTTTCTTATCTCTCATCTGCAAAGATTGATCTCAGTTACACAAAAATGATGGAGAAACTCAGCGGGTGCAGCAGCATCTATGGAGCGAAGGAAATAGGCAACGTTTCGGGCCGAAACCCTTCTTCAGACTGATAGGGGGTGGGGAGAAGAAAGGAAAAAAGGTGGAGGAGGAGCCCGAGGGCTGGGGAAGGGGAGGAGACAACCAGAGGGCTGATGAAGGGGAGGGGACAGCAAGGGCTAGCAGAATTGGAGAATTCAATGTTCAAGCCCCCTGGATGTAGACTGCCCAAGCGGAATATGAGGTGCATTTCCTCCAATTTCCGGTGTTGCTCCCTGTGGCCATGGAGGAGACCCAGGACAGAGAGGTCAGATACGGAACGGGAGGGGGAGTTGAAGTGCTGAGCCACTGGGAGGTCAGGTTGGTTATTGCGGACCGACCGGAGGTGTTCGGCGAAACGATCGCCAAGCCTCCGCTTGGTCTCAACGATGTAGATCAGCTGGCATCTAGAGCAGCGGATGCAATAGATGAGGTTGGAGGAGATGCAGGTGAACCTCTGTCGCACCTGGAACGACTGCTTAGGTCCTTGAATGGAGTCGAGGGGAGAGGTGAAGGGACAAGTGTTGCATCTCTTGCGGTTGCAAGGGAAAGTACCCGGGGAGGGGGTGGTACGGGAGGGAAGGAAAGAATTGACAAGGGAGTTACGGAGGGAGCGGTCTTTGCGGAAGGCAGACATGGGGGGAGATGGGAAGATGTGGCGAGTGGTGGGGTCACGTTGGAGGTGGCGAAACTGACGGAGGATCACTTGTTGTATGTGACGGCTGGTGGGGTGAAAGGTGAGGACTAGGGGGACTCTGCCCTTGTTGTGAGTGGGGGGATGGGGAGAGAGAGCAGTGTTGCGGGGTATGGAAGAGACCCTGGTGCGAGCCTCATCTATGGTGGAGGAGGGGAACCCCCGTTCCCTGAAGAATGAGGACATTTCGGATGCCCTGGTGTGGAACGCCTCATCCTGGGAGCAGATGCGGCGTAGACGGAGGAATTGGGAGTGGGGGATGGAGTCCTTACAGGAAGCAGGGTGGGAAGAAGTGTAGTCCAGATAGCCATGGGAGTTGGTAGGTTTGTAAAGGTTTGTAGGATAGCCCCACCGAACTCATCTCCACCTACCTCGACTCCATCCTATCCCCCTTGGTTAAATCCCTCCCTACCTATGTTCAAGACACCTCAGACACTCTCCGTCCCATCTCTTTGATCTCAGTTACCATGTAATCAATTTGGAGAAACCATGTTCGTTACAGTTGGATATCTTAAGCATTTCATCTTGGTTCACGTAAGGACATTCCTTGCTCCTGTAACTCTTTTTTTTGCAGCATGTCAGCATTTTATTCCCTTGGGACTAGATTTAGTGACAGCTGCATCCTACAAACTTCAATTTCACCTGCATTTAATTAGTTCTGACTGGCAATGACTGCAATTGTCTGAATTGATCTGACTGT
>CM075977.1:192310142-192552191 GCA_038087875.1 Malacoraja senta | reverse complement strand
TTGTCTGAATTGATCTGACTGTGAAACAGACTCCAGTTGGACATTAGTTCAATGATGATATACTCAGTTTTTTCCCCCCTCTGGCCCTGCCAGATGGGTAAAATAATACTGATTTGTCAGATCTGACTTTGTTACATCTCACGTGAGTGTCAGTTACTTCAGTTTCTTTCTCTTGATTATGAAGTCTTCAGTTAACTTTAAGAGTTTGTAGAATTGAAATTGCAAGTCTGTTTTGTAATTAAACATGTAAAAGGTCTGGGATAGACTGCTCGCAAGTCCAGGAATTTTATTCTCGAGATGCTGCTGCACCCGCTGAGTTTCTCCAGCATTTTTTTGTATACCTTTGATTTTCCAGAATCCGCAGTTCCTTCTTAAACATTTTATTGGATAATTTGGGTTTGCCAATATTTTCTTCACTGTTATTGTGGTGCCTAAAGCATGTTTTGTTAGAAATAAACATTTAGGGAATTTATACAATTACTTTTTTCAACACATATAAGTGGTACGAATAGTTCATCATTAAAATCTTATCGTACCTGAACTGTAGGCATCAAATGTTTGATAGTCAGAAGTGGTGAGTTGTATACTGAAATATGCCTGCATCCCTGCAGCTTTATAGTCTACTCTGTCTGTTGCCTTTGAATTAGTAAATGCTAAATAATTCTTCTTCTCCATATTACATGTTAAAGCATCTAACTTAATCCTTAAATTCATGCACACCTAATTTGCCTGATTTTATTTGATGAAAAGTAAAATTAGAGAGCATTGTGTTTTATGTATTTTTATAAAATGGTGTAACCAAGAAGTTTTTCACAGTGTAATGCTAAAGACCCAGCAATTACAATGGAGCAGACCAATGACAATCCTGCTGCAAACGTTTGCATCGATTGGAATGATACCATTTGATGTGCATCTAACATGGAAATATTGTTTTATGCACAATTGGGAAGTGCCTTGTTGAATTTCATGGAGCGGCACAAAATGGTTGTTATTTCATTTTGTTGTGAGAATTCAATGTTCAATTACAAAGGACTGAAATAAACAACAACAAATTTCTTAGCCGAGAAACAATCCTCGTGATAATGGCTACTATTTTGGGTCTGCAGATTCTTGAGTTAACATCAATTATGGTGTCCATATGCATCACTGTGGATTGATAGTTGATCCATCACTGAGAGTTTAGAACAAGAAACAGGTCAGAATTCAACCAATAGGCATGTCGAGCTTTCTCCACCATTCACTATGATTATGGCTGATCTAGTCGACCTCAATACCACTTTCTCCTCATACCCGTTTGACTCCCTTTACTTTAAATATCTTTCAACTTCACTTTGAATATCTTTAATGGTTCTCCCTGTAGAACTTTCTGAGATAAAGAATTCCAAAGATTGTTGGAATTGCAGATACTGAGGATAGTTGTCAAATAATACAGCATGGTATAGAACAGTGGAAATGTGCACAGAGAAATAGCAAATGGAGTTTAATCCAGATAAGTGTGAGATGGTGGCGTTTGGGATATCAAGTGTAAGTGTAATTATACCATAATTCGCAGGACCTTTCGGAGCATTCGGGCAGCACAGTGGTGCAGCGGTAGAGTTGCTGCCTTACAATGCCGGAGACCCGGGTTCAATCCTGACTAAGGGTGCTGTCTATGGAGAGGTTACATGTTCATCCTGTGACCGCATGGGCTTTCTGCCGGGGCTCAGGTTTCCTCCCACATTCCAAAGGCGTGCGGGTTTGTAGATTAATTGCCTTCTGTAAACTGTCCCTAGTGTGTATGATAAAATGAGTGTGTGGGTGATCGCTGGGCAGGGCAGACTCAGTTGGCCGAAGGGCCTGTTTCCGCGCTGTATCTCGAAACTAAACTAAACTAAACATTCAGGGATCTTGAAATGGCAGCCCACAGCTCCCTGAAAGTGGCAACGCAAGTGGATAGAACATTAAAGAAGGTATATGGCATGCTGGCCTTCATTGGTTGGGGCAATGAATATAATAGCCAGGAAGTCACATTGCAGCTACACCGCTTTGGTTAGGCCACGTTTTGAGTCCAGTTCTGGTGACCACATTACAGTAAGGGTACAGAAGAGGTTCACAAGGATGATGCCTGGATTGGAGAGTATCATCTGTAAGGAGATGTTGGACACATTTGGATTGTTTTATCTGGAGTGTTGGAGGCTATGGGGTGAACTGATAAAATTACGAGAAGGGTAGGTGGTGAGGGTTTTTTTCCCAGGATGGAAATGTTAAATATTAGAGGGCATAAGATTGCCCTCAAAGAGTGGGGGAAATTGTATTTTATTATTTTAGTGATTATTATTATAATTAATATAATTATATATTAGAGGGCATAAGGGTGGGGGGAAATTTAAAGGAATTTTATGAAACTTTTTTTCACACATAATGTAGTTGCTTGGAATATGCTGCCAGTGGAGTTGGTGGAAGCAGACATGATAACAATGTTTAAGAGACATTTAGGTTGGCACATGAACAGACAGAGTACAGAGGGATATGGGCCTTGTGCAGGCAGCTGGGATTAGTTTAGATTAACATCATAGCCGGCGTGGTACCCGGACGTGGCGTCAAAGGACGAGAAGCCGAAGCGAAGAAGTGGAAGCCAAATAACCGAACGGAAACTATGCCGAAAAGCCAAATAACCGAAAGTGTAGGACTCCGAAAAGCCAAATAACCGAAAGGGCGCAACGCCGAAAAGCCAACTTACTGAACGGACGCAACGCCGAAAAGCCAAATAACCGAACAGACGCAACGCCGAAAAGCCAATTAACTGAAAGGGCTGGACGCCTAAATGTCAACTAACCGAAATGGCGGGACGCCGAAAAGCCAACTCACCGAAAGGGCGCTACGCCAAAAAGCCAAATAACGGACATGACGTTGCCAGGGGGTGGGACTTGTCAGGGGTTGGTCCAGACCCCCGCGTCCATCACATCACTGGCCTGGGGAGACGGGAGGGTGAGGGTCATTTTCCCCACACAAGACCGCCCGGGGCTGGAGGGTGATTGGGCACTCTGAACCCGAGCACCAAGGTGTAAGCGGCCGAAGGAGCGCATCCCTCGGGACAGGCCCCACTCTGCCCCCGGGTCAGCCCTCCGCCTCGTCTCCCCCGTGCGACCGCACTGTGACGGGCTGTGGGTCGGCAGCCAACACACACATGGGGCCGGGTGGAGCGGGGCCACGGACACATGGGGACGAAAACCCAGCAACATTCCCGTCAGCTGCAGCAGAGTTGGGGACAGTCTGGTCCCTCCGCCCACCCAAAGCACCGCCACCGGACCCCAACCCCCACACCAGGGTGATTCACACCCGACCCCGACCCACACACGGGGTGATTCACCCCCCCCCCCCGATTGTGGGGACAGACGGCCCGGAGCACTCGCAGCCATAGTAAATCGCTTTAAAAACATGGGGGACACACAAATTCCCTGGCGGGCCGATGACAAGTGTGGCATGACAACGAACAATTGTATCTCCTCCCACCCCCCCTCCCTTGACAACAAGAAGCACATTTTATTTATTGTTTAAACACAGTAATACCGTCTGGTTGCCTGCGTAACGCACACAACAAGCTCCCACGCACAAAACACCAGATAATCTGTATTTTTTTTAGTTTATTTGCAGTTCATTTGTTTTTTTTAACACATTTAACAGTGCCATTTTCGCAGCGGTGTCGAGTAAATCGTACATTTTTTTCCCCCCGCAACGATATATTACTCTCAAATCACATACCTTACCTCTATTACCCTTCTACATAAAAACAAAGTGTCAATGCCTCTTCAAGGTGTACTAATCCACCCATAGCTTCAGTTGAGGTGCAGCAGGATTTGGCGCTCGGAACAATGACCGCGTTAGAAGATCATCTTGAAATCAATCTCATGAGCACGAGTGAAAGATAGCCGAGCAAGGTGGTATCGATCAGCCCACATCGCACAGAGTGGAAAAGAATGAAATATAAATGGCAAATTATTCACCTGTAACTTTCCCCCTTCCCCGGCACAAAGGCAGCAATAGCATATTTGCCACGTGTTTAATCTCCTTTCTTCTGACCAAGTCTTATGCAATATTCAGCAAGCCAACCTGGACAATTAATTTGGTGTGACAGTTGTGTAGGAAGGAACTACAGATGCTGGTTTTAACCGTAGATGGACACAAAAAGCTGGAGTAACTCAGCGGAACAGGCAGCTTCTCTGGAGAGAAGGAATGGGTGACGTTTCGGGTCGAGACCCTTCAGACTCAGTCTTCAGGTCTGAAGAATGGTCTCGACCCGAAATGTCACCCATTCCTTCTCACTGTGACCCATTCCGTCACAGTGCGGCCGCACGGGGGAGACAAGGCGGAGGGTGGCCGTGGCCGGACAGCGCTGACCCTGGGGGCAGAGTGGGGGCTGTCACGAGGGATGCGCTCCTTTGGCCGCTTACACCTTGGGTTCAGAGTGCCCAGTCATCCTCCAGCCGCGGGCAGACTTGTGTGGGAAAATGACCCCCACCCTCCCGTCTCCCACGGCCAGTGATGTGATGGACACGGGGGTCTGGACAAACCGCTGACAAGTCACGCCACCCGGCGATGTCTTGTCAGTTATTTGGCTTTTCGGCATTGCATCCGTTCGGTGAGTTGGATTTTCGGCATTGCGCCCTTTCGGTGAGTTGGCATCTTGGCGTCCCGCCCTTTCAGTTAGTTGGCTTTTAGGCATCCCGCCCTTTCGGTTATTTGGCTTTTCGGCGTTGCGTCCGTTCGGTTAGTTGGCTTTTCGGCGTTCCGCCCTTTCGGTTATTTGGCTTTTTGCCGTCCTACGCTTTCGGTCATTTGGCTTTTCGGCGTCATTTCCGTTCGGTTATTTGGCTTCCACTTCACTTCAGCTTCTCGTCCGACGCCACGTTTGCACACGAGTCGGCATAGACATCATCGGCTGAAGGATCTGTTCTTGTGCTGTCCTGTTCTCATCCAGCCTTCCCCTCTGTCACATCCAAACTGCACAAATCTGCGATCTACATATACTTTTGCAATCCTGTGTGTTCAGATGTCCTCCAAGCCTTACTGCTACAGGATGCTGTTTATCGGAGCAGTCCACACACACGACCTAAACCTTGGATGAGTCTCTGAGGTCCCTTCTTCAGACGGTCCTGATGGTCCTTCGCCAGCTGATTGCTCTCAGATTCAGATGTTTATTGTCTTATACACCAGTGTGCAAAGGATATCCTTGTTCACATGAAGCTCACAGAGAAAACAGCAATAAATGCAATGAAAGGTGCAGAACAGGAAAATTGTGCAAAATGGTAGTACAATCCAAAGTGGTGAAAAAAATTAAAGTACAACAACAGGTTTCATCAAATTATCTCCACAATAGCTTTGACAATCAAAAGTTATTTTTAAAATTGACAAAAATGAAGAGTTAATTAAAAAAAAATGAAACATTGAAGGTGTTTAATTGAAAGTCAAATACATGCTGCGAGAAAGCTCGGGAGGATCAAGGTCCCTGCTGAGTTCAGTGGCAGTGGGAGATCAGATACAATGGCATTTTATTTGTGCATTCCCCACAGCTTGTGAGCCATGGAATCAGAACTGCTATTTCACCTTGACAACTGCAAAGTATGTGCCCATCCTAATGTGTAGGAAGGAACTGTAGATGTTGGTTAAAACCGAAGATAGACACAAAAAGCTGGAGTAACTCAGCATGTCCGGCAGCATCTCTGGAGAAAAGGAATAGGTAACGTTTCGGGTCGAGACCCTTCTTCAGACTGAGAGTCAGGGGAAAGAGAAATGAGTGAAATAGATGGTGATATAGAACAAATGAATGAAAGATATGCAAAAAGTAATGATGACCAAGGAAAGATGGAGAGCCCCTTTCCAGAAATCCTGAATGATATTGACAATCAATGTCAAATTATAAGCTGCATTATCCTTTTACTTAGATATTATGTAGGATCAGGAGGAAGCAATTCATTTCCTACAATGTTTTTTTTTAAAGATTTGCTTGACCTGCTGTGAAATTTGAACAGGTTTTAAATCCGGGTTACTGAAAGTAGCAAAATGTATCAAACTCAGGCTAATGAAAGTGTGAACAGAACACCTTTTTAAAAAATGTTTGTTTTGTAGCATTTGTTTTCCATGTGCTCAGAAACAATACAAAAGCTAGGGGAACTCTGTACGCAGTACTAAATCAGTATCGTCGGGAGATATTTTAATAGAGTTTTGAAATATCTTCATATCCTCCTTCATCTAATTCGCATAAACTGCTGCTTGGTTTAAGTTTATCATTGTCACATTGATAGGGACACTGAAAAGCCTTGCTTTGCATGCTATGCAATCAAATCAAATAATATACATAAAAAAATCAGGAGACTCAAGTATACAGTGCCTCCATAATGTTTTTGGACAAAGACCCAACATTAATTTATTTGCCTCTGTACTCCACAATTTGAGATTTGTAATAGAAAAGATCACATGTGGTTAAAGTGCACATTGTCAGATTTTATTAAAGGGTATTTTTATACATTTTGTTTTCACCATGTAGAAATTACTGTGTTTATACATAGTCCCCCCATAATGTTTGGGACACATGGCTTCACAGGTTCATCACATTTGGAAACTTTTATTGCTGTTTGTCAACATGAGGACAAAAGTTGTGCCAATGAAAGTCATAGAAGCCATTATGAGACTGAGAAACAAGAATAAAACTGTTAGAGACATCAGCCAAACCTTTGGCTTACCAAAATCAACAGTTTGGTACTTCATTAAGAAGAAAGAGTGTACTGGTGAGCTTACTAATTGCAAAGGGACTGGCAGGTCAAGGAAGACATCCACAGCTGATGACAGAAGAATACTCTTTATAATAAAGAAAAATCACCAAATACTTGTCCGACAGATCAGAAACACTCTTCGGAAGTCAGGTGTGGATTTGTCAATGGCCGCTGTCCGCAGAAGACTTCATGAACAGAAATCCAGAGGCTACACAGCAAGATGCAAACCACTGGTTAGCCGCAAAAATAGGGTGGCCAGGTTACAGTTTGCCAATAAGTACTTAAAAGAGTAACCACAGTTCTGGAAAAAGGTCTTGTGGACAGATGAGACGAAGATTAACTTATGTCAGAGTGATGGCAAGAGCAAAGTATGGAGGGGAGAAGGAACTGACCAAGATCCAAAGCATACACCTCATCTGTGAAACACGGTGGTGGGGGTGTTATGGCCTGGGCATGTATGTAGGTATGTTACAAAACTTACCTTCAGTCGCGCTGTAGTTCTGTCACTGGCCGTGTGCGCGATTTTGGCGCCTTTAAGGGGGGGGCGGGGTTAAAATGCAGTTTCTCCTCCCTTGTCCTGAATTATATTTCGTTGGAGTACAACCTTTTGCTGAAAAATCGGTCCTAGTGGCCTTTTGTGAATTTTTTATTTTTATTAAATCGTCAATGTCAGCGCTGGAGTAATTTTAAAAGCAGCTCCTGAAGCGTCAACGCCGATAACGGGGACGGATTTCACACACGGGACAGGTAAACGAAAGTGGTTTCTTTAAATGTATAAAAGTGCTTCTTAAGAAGCCTTTAATTCACATTTTTTCATGCGACACGGTGATTTTATTCCCCGAACTAACGGCAGTATTTTTCATGCCAATACGGGGTTAAATTCACCGCAAAAGATCGCGTTCCAGAAATCCTCACTCACAAGATGATTTAAATACCCATTAATTTACAGGTATTAAACATTCAATTCCTTCCATTTGGCCTGTAAATTCATGAAAATGAGATTTAAAAATTATGTTATATTGTGAATTATTGTGTGAATGTTATTTGGACACTTAGGCTATTTAAAAATGTTAATCTATTCTTAAGAAATTGGCAGATGTTTAGATCTAGTAATTGAATTTTGTAATTAGCTACAATTAGGTAACTAACTAATTATATGCTTTACTTTCATGTCTTCTAAGTAAGATTGTTTCATATTTGTTTCAGAATGCTTCAATCTATAATAACTGAAAATTTCTTTCAGTTATCTTAATTTTTAAGAAAGTTATGGGCTTTTAACTGTCCTCGATCATAGCTTTTGTGTTAAGTCAATGGAAAAGCAATAGGGAACAAGATGCTAATTTCCGAGTATGAAAATGGCCATAACTTCTTTAATACTGTAGATATGAAAGTGAATTAGGTGTCAAATTAAACTTCTTTTTATGCTTTATCTGATGGGATAAATTGCAGACTTTATTTTTTAAATCTCAAAATTTTGTAACATTGCTAATGTATGGCTGCTGAAGGTACTGGCTCACTTATCTTCATTGATGATACAACTGCTGATGGTAGTAGCACACTACTGAAGTGTATAGACACATCCTGTCTGCTCAAGTTCATACAAATGCCTCAAAACTCATTCTGAAGAAGGGTTTCGACCCGAAACGTTGTCTATTTCCTTCGCTCCATAGATGCTGCTTCACCCGCTGAGTTTCTCCAGCATTTTTGTCTACCCTCAAAACTCATTGGCTGGCGGTTCATTCTACAGCAAGACAATGATCCCAAACATACTGCAAAAGCAACAAAGGAGTTCTTCACAGCTTAAAAATGGTCAATTCCTGAGTGACCGTCAATCACCCGATCTGAACCTAATTGAGCATGCCTTTTATATGTTGAAGAGAAAACTGAAGGGGACTAGCCCCCAAAACAAGCATAAGCTAAAGATTGCTGCAATACAGGCCTGGCAGAGCATCACCAGAGAAGACACCCAGTAACTTGTGATTGCATGCAAAGGATTTGCAACAAAATACTAAACATGACTACTTTCATTTACATGACATTGCTGTGTCCCAAACATTATGGTGCCTTGAAATGGGCGGTCTATGTATAAACACTGCTGTAATTTCTACATGGTGAAACCAAAATGTATAAAAATGGCCTTTATTAAAACCTGACAATGTGCACTTTAACCACATGTGATTTTTTTCTATTACAAATCTGAAATTATGGAGTACAGAGGCAAATAAATAAATGATGGGTCTTTGTCCCAAACATTATGGAGGGAACTGTGATAGGTAGAACGAAGGGAAAGACACAGAGTGCAGAATATAGTTGTTAGCATTATAGCACAGCAGTTCCAGTGGAGAAGAATCATACTTTACGCCTAGCATGTAAGGACCATTCAGAAACCTGATAATAGAGTGAAAGAAGCCGTTTCTGAATCTGATGGTGCATGCTTTCAAGCTTCTGTATCTTCTGCCGACAGGAGTGGGGAGAAGAAGAAAAGGCCAGACTGGATAAGATCTTTGATTGTGTTGGTTGCTTTCCTGAGACAGCGTGATGTGTAGATGGAGTCAATGGTGGGGAATCAATGATCTGTAATGGATTGGGCTACATCCACAGCACTCCGCAATTTCATGCGGTCATGGGAAAAGCTGTTCCAAAACCATACTGTGATGCAACCTAGCAGTATGATTTCTATGGTGACTGTATATGTTTGTCAGAATTATTGGAGACGTGCTGATTTTCCTCAGTCTCCTGAGAAAATAGAGGTGTTGTTGTGGCTTCTTGGCTGTCACTTCAATGTGGTTAATCCGGGACAGATCGTTGGTAATACTTATGCCTCAGAACTTGAAGCTCTCAATCAATTCCATTTCGGCTCCAATTCCACTCCATTATGCTAATTTAGGGATGTACTCCAACATGCTTTCTAAAGTCGATAACTATCTCCTTCTTGAACTAACTATCTCCTTCGTCTTGCTGACATTGGGTAATAGTACCATGGTTGTGCAGGACATCAACCTAAGTTCTCTATCTCCTTCGTGTATTCAACCTCATCATTGGTCGTGATCCAGCCCACCATAGTGATGCCATCTGCAAACTTGTAAATGGAGTTGGAGGCAAATTTGGCTGCACAGTCGTGAGTGTATATAGAATGTTCTTTATCCCATTTATGACAGATTATTGGACCTGTTACAAATATATGTTCTTAGTTTAGTTTAGTTTATTGTCACATGTACCGAGGTACAGTGAAAAGCTTTTTTGTTGTGTGCTATCCAGCCAACGGAAAGACTATAATAATTACAATCAAGCCGTCTACAGTGGACTGATTCTGGATAAAGGGAATGTTTAAGAAAGAATTGCAGATGCTGGAAAAATCGATGGTAGACAAGAAGCTGGAGAAACTCAGCGGGTGAGGAAGCATCTATGGAGCTTTCTCCCTCCTTCCCAGCTCTCCCACAGCCTATTGTTTCCGCCTCTTCCTTTCTTCTTCCCGCCCCCCCCCCACCCCCACATCAGTCTGAAGAAGGGTCTCGACCCGAAACGTCACCCATTCCTTCGTTCCATAGATGCTGCCTCACCTGCTGAGTTTCTCCAGCTTTTTGTCTACCCTCGAAAAAGGGAACAAAGTTTAGTGCAATAAGATCAAGTAAAGTCCGATTTAAGATAGTCCAAGGGTCTCCAATGTGGGAGATGGTAAGTCGGAACCGCTCTCTGGTCAGCGATAGGATTGTTCTGTTGCCTGATAAAAGCTTGGAAGAAACTGCCCATATGTCCTCTTATCCTAAATCAAGTAAAGACAGTTATTTTAACTAACTGGACCTATGCTTAGTTAATTTACGAAGGAGAAACAAGGAATTGCAGATCCTGGTTCACAAAAAAAGACAAAGTGCTGGAGTAACTCAGCAGTCAGGCAACATTTATGGAGAACATGGATAGGTGACATTTTGGGTCGGGACCCTTCTTCAGACTGATTGTGATGGGGGAGGGTGAAAGCTAGAAGAGGTGAGGGGCAGGACAAAGCATGATGAGTGGATATAGTTAAGGAGAAGGTTTGATAGCCAGATAGTTGGACAAAGGTCAGAGATGAAGAAACAAAAGGCGTGAGATAAGGATAGAAGAGGTATGAATTGTGAAACCAGATGAAGGAACATAGGTGGAAGGGGGAGAAGGAGAGGAAAGTGGATGCGAATCCTGGTGGGGCACATGGATGAGAGGAAGGAAAAAAGGAGAGGAGAGAAGGTGGGAGGGTTGTGGATTACTTACCTAAAATTAGAGAATTCATTGATCATACCGTTGTTGTAAGATCTGAATCTGAGGTGCTGTTCCTCCAATTTGCGTGTGGCCTCAGTCTGGCAGTGTTCGGTGAAACAATGACCGATTCGACGCTTGGTCTCACCGATGTAAAGGACGCCACATCGGGAACACTAGATGCAGTAGATGATGTTAGAGGAGATTCATATCTCACCTAGAAGAACTGCTGGGGTCCCTGGATCATCTCTGGCCTTTGCCCAAATATCTGCTTATCAAAAAAACCCACACCTGCATCCACCCGTCACTCACCAGGCTTTGCCCTGCCTCCTCCAGCTGTCTCCCTCCCCACCATAATCACTGAAGAAGGATCCCGACCCAAAATAGCACCTATCCATGTTCTCCACTGATGCTGTCTAACCCATTGAGTTACTCTAGGGCTTATTATCTTTCTTAGTTAATGTAAGTTAACTGTGCCCTTGTGCACATTGCGAGCATTGCTCGCTGAAACCATTCCTCAGCCATCCTCTGATGTAGTTAGAATTCTAGCACCAAAAATTCAGAACTTTTATCTTGCTTGATCTTATTGCATTTCTGATTATATACTGTATGTTGTTTCCCTATCCATTTAACTGCATAAATAGGACATGTGCTTCTTTAGTGTCCCTTTAAATGTATCCATACTGTTAACTTCAGACAGCCCCACATTTGCATTGCTGTCTCATAAAGTGATTTCTCCAGTTAATTTCTTGGTGGCCTCTTTCATACTCTCTTTTTAATACTGTGACTCTAATGCAGGCAAGTGGAACTTGCGCAGATGGGGCATCTCAGTCAGCATGGACATGTGGGCTGAAGGGCCTGGTTCTTTGCTGTATGACTTTATGTCTGTTCAACCCAAAACATTTGATACTTTGGAAGACCACATTTTCAGCATTTTCGAGAGGAGCTCCTTTCTTCTCCAGCACCTTGACATTCATCTTATAATTTGACAATGGGAAAGTATGCAATGCTCCTGGCTGAACTACAAGGTTTATTGCATGCTTCGCATAACTTCTCACTTTTTTAATTCTGCTATTTATTATTATTTGTTTTTGCCCCCTATTCCATTTATTTTCTTGATTGTACCTAATTTCCTCATAACTCACATATATATCTGGTTGAAATTTATCTTCCAATGATATGGCAATTCTGCCTGTTTTTTGATGTCTACCTGCAATTTCTTGATGTGCTCCCCAATATTAGCCAGTTCACCAAAACCCCCATACGGTTTGATGTCATCTTCAAATTTAAATATTTTATTCAAAGCTTAGTTGGCAAACATGTAATTGATCAGTTGGAGACTAGCTGCATTCTAGTCTATAGTTTAGTTACTTTACCATGAGAGAGAAAGGAAGGCAAACTAAAGCTAGAGCTTCCTGCTTGACCAAAAAGATAATAGAACAGAAAGCAAGAGCATGTGAAAGATGGCACAAGTTGATTACAAAAAATTCAGAGGGGCAGCATAAAGGAAAATAAGGCAAAGAGAAAGCTTCAAGCTGTATAGTGCAGTATGAAGTGGGGTGGGGCTGATTAGAGTTCAGGAATGAAAACTCCTCATAGAAGCACAGGGCATGGTTGAAGCACTTAATGAGTACAATGGTCATCATGAAGGCAGAATACGTTGCAAGAATCTGAGCAAAGGAAGATGTAATTGACATTCTGGATGACAAAACAACTGATACAAAAGAGATGTAAGAAAGGCTACATGCATTTAAAGTAGATACTGTGTGTCACCTGTTCCAGATGGAAAGTATTCTAGATTACTGACGGAAGGAAATTGTGGAGGTTCCAGCAATAAATTTTCAAACCTCTGTAGGTTCCGGGTAATGCCAGAAAATTGCAAATATGCCTCGTTCAAAAAAAAGTTAAATCCGGCAATTAAAGACCAGTTAATATAACTTCAGTAATGGGATAAGCTCTAGAAACATAAACAGAAACAAAATGCGTGTTCACCTGGACAGTTGCAATTGATGAGTTATAAGCAAGCTTCCAAAAGACATTAGATGTTAAATACTAGAGGGTATATCTTAAAGGCATGGAGCAGAGTTTAAAAAGGAGATTTATGAGCCAAGTTTTTTTTTTCAAAAGAGGTAGGTGTTGGAATTGCAGGGGAAGTTGTGGAAGCAGATACCTTAGCAATGTTTTAAAAGCTTTTGGGCAGACGCCTGAACCAGCAGATAATGGATGGATATAAACCATGTGCAGTTTAAAATGGGATTATGGTAGGCACAGATGTTGTGGGCTGAAGGGCCACTTCCGATGTTCGATTTTATCATCAAGATTAAAGCCTTTGGAATAAAGAGAATGTTGAAGCATGGAGAGTACATGATTTAAGAGAATGAAAGATGTTTTCTCAGATTTGAGAAAAATGTACTGTGATATTTCCTTTGGGGCTGTACTGGGCCCACTGTGTTTTATCAATATATATGAATGTCTTGGACTTGGGTGTACAGAGAACAATCAAATAATTTTGGTCAGAAGAGGCAGCATTTAGAGAACTTGATTCTAAAAGAGGTACAAGAACAGATAAATCTGAGGTATATGTGCTTATTTCTTGAAAGTAGTTGGGCAGGCTGCAAAAAGGTTCTGCGTAGTCATTAAATAGGCATGATAAACCTTGGTAAATACTACAGCCACAGTTTGGCACAGTGTTAAATAAAAATATAAATGCGTTAGAGAGTGAAGAAATTTTACAAAAATAACTTCAGGAGAGATTATTGTTATGTGAATAGACAGAAGAAGCTGGGATTGGCATCCAACAGACAGGCGATTGTGTGGGGATCTTACTGAGGTTTGTAAAGTTATGCAGAATATGGAGAAGCCATCCCATTAGAAGAAGGTTCAAGTTCCAGGAAACTTTGAATGCAGCTGATTGACAAAATGAACAAATGTTAATAAGAACTAGTACTCTATTGGCAAGCAAGTAGTTTTGGGGCCCAATATATTGCTGGGAACAGATGCAAAGGAAAATTTATGAATAATGAATAAATATCTGAAAAGAAAGAATTAAGGATTTCGGAAAAGGTAGGAATGTGGGACGAACTGGATTGATTTTACCTGGAGTTGGTATGGACTCAACAAGATGAATTACCTGATCCCATACTCTGTTCATACTATGACCATATTGTGACCATATTATGACCTCTGGTTATCTCAACAAATTACATGTACTACATTGCTCCCCTATATTCTCACTATTATTTCTTCATTCAATTCAGTTTGTTCAACTTTGACTTTTGAAATTTCCTTTTGTTTCTTGATAACTAAATTTTTTCTGAGCAATGATTCCAGTACATTTTAACTCCCAATGGTCAGCTGGCCTGTCTATAGTTCCCTGGTTATCTTGCATCTCATATCTTAACTGAAGGCATAATAACTCAGCAAACCTCTTGCCGCTGCATTGTTTTCTAATGAATTAGTAAACTAATGTAGTAGTGCCTATGCTTTGTCTGCCCTATATTCTTTCAAAATGCTTGGATACAGTTTGTCCAGAGGTTTATTATTATCAATTTTGATTAGTTCCTTCAATACTTTTGTTAATTTACATTGACTGTGGTTATATGATTTATTTGGCGTGTGTTTAGTTCTAATTGTTGACTCATATTTTTAGGAAATATAACTTGATTTTGTTTGAGAAAAATATTAATTTGGTAAGTCCATTTGGACTTCATACATGCATCAAAGTCTTGAGCAGAAGTGATATATCCTTGCACTGATTCTGTAAGCTCCATAGTGAGGCTGCTTTATGATTTGAAATCTGCTGACCCTGGACTTAATGTACATGCAGAACCCCTGCCATGTGTCAGATCTTGACACAGGCTGGCCTTGGCTCTGCTACTATTAAAGAGGTATTGAATTTTGTCATCACACTGATCCTTTATTCAAGCATGCCCAGTGAGTGAATCCATCTGTCATATTGTTTCTTTAGGTTTTCTTTTAAGTTAGCTTGTTTAGATGGTTGACTGCTGGAGACAATTCACACATTGTTTGCAAGGTGACAAAGACTCTGTCGCACAATCCGTCAAACTGAACAATTTAAGTATAGTCATTTCCTTCCAACTTTTGAAACAATTTGAGTTTTTAAAACAATTTCCGCTTGCTCTTTTATTCTTCTGGATTTACACCTTCATCAGGCAAATCCACCACTTCTCACAGAAACCAGGGATTAGTGAGCAACACGCTTTGAAAAACATTTCAGCATTCGAAAAGGGAAATGTAAATTCTAGAAATAAGGAACTGCACATGCTGGTTAATACTCAAAAGGACACAAAGTGATGGATTAACTCAGCCGGTCAGGCAGCATCTCTGGAAAACATGAATAATTGACGTTTCGGGTTTGGACCCTTCTACATGGTTGTCATTTATTGCCTGTGGAATTTTATTGATGAAAGAAAAATCTAATTTCATTTCTTTTATTCTGTTAACAGATCTCACAAACTTATCTCCTGATAGTCATTCAATATTTCTGCCTTCTCACCATTGTCAGAGTCATACCAGTGTGGAAACGGGTCCTTCGGCTCAACTCGTCCACAATGCCACATCTAACAGGAACATACATTGTTGAACTCTCGCTGTAACATTTTTAAAAGCCTCCCACTTTACAAAAGTCACATCGCCTGTAAACAGCCCATTCCCCACAACCTTTGCAAGTTAAAAATAGAACGGTACAGCACAAGAACAGGCTTTTCGGCCCACAATGTCTGTGCCGAACATGTCATATACCTATCCAAAAGTCTCTTAATAAGCGAGTTCGGTATTCCGACGGTGCATGCCCAGGTGAAAGGTCACTATGCATAAACAGCCCTGGAAAGCAGTGGAGCATTGAAGCGTTTTTTCCAGCTTTGATTCTTCTAGGTAAGAAAATACTGCCCGTCGGGGAGCGGGGTTGGGCTGGAGTTGGCACTTCTTCTCCATGCTGGCTGTGGGCCTGGGGCCGCGTGTGTCGTCGGTCCGGGCTGTCGGTTGGCCCTAGAGATATCACTATTCTGCTCATTCCAAGGCAATGGAATTCTTTAGCCAACCCCAGCTCAACTCCCGCCGGGCTGACCGACAGCCCTGGACTGACGACATCAGCGGCCCCAGGCCCACAGCCAGCGCGGAGAAGAAGCGCCAACTCCAGCCCAACCCCGCTTCCCGACGGGTCGGGGACCGCCAGCGGCCAACCCCCCCGGCACTGGCGAAAGCCGAGCACCAGCCATACACACACAGCGCTGCAGCAACTCAGCCTCCTCTCCGCGCAAGCCCGGCCCGACGCCTCCGGCCGCCCCCGGACAGGGACGGGACACCGGGAGGGGACGGGGGCGGCCCAGCAGCAACTCAACATACCCAGGCCCGACACCGACCACAGACGAGCACGATCTCGCTCACTCACCAAAGCATAAAGCAATAAAAACAACTAAATAATCTTAGCTTTTAACAAAGAAACAATAAATACAACTATTTCACAGTTTGAAAGCAGTATATTATTACCTAGAAGAATCAAAGCTGGGAAAAAACTGGGAATCAAAGCTGGGAAAGAAATTAAGGTCCACTACTCCACTGCTTTCCAGGGCTGTTTATGCATAGTGACCTTTGACTTGGGCATGCGCAGTCGGAATACCGAACTCGCTTATTGCCACTGTCGTATTTGCCTCAACCGCCAACTCCTGCAGCCCCTTCCAGGCACTCAAAATTAAACTTGCCCAATACATCTCCTTTATACTGTGCCTCTCTCATCTGAAAGCTATGCCCTCCAGTATTTGATTTTTCTATCCTGGGAAAAAGGTTTTGACTGTCTACCCTATCTATGCCTCTCATATTTTTATACACTTCCATCAAGTCGCCACGGAGCCTCAAGTGGTCCAGAGATAAACATCCAAATATTCCCTGCAGCGAATACCCCCTAATCCAGGCATCATTCTGGTAAACTTCCCATGCACCCTTTCCAAAACCTTCCTGTAATGGGATGACCAGAACTGCACACAATCCTCCAGTTGCAGCCTATAAGCTCCAGTTGAAGTCCTATAAAGTTATGTCATGACTTTAAGGAAGTAAATAGGTTAGACAAAGAAGAGTCAGTGGATGTTGTTTATTTGGATTTTCAGAAAACTTTTGATAAGGTGCCGCACGTGTGGCTGCTAAAGAAGATGAGAGCCCATGGTATCAGAGGGAAGATACTTGCATAGATTGGTTTAAAGGCAGAAAAAAAGGGTGGGAACAAAAACAAAAGGGGGGGGGGGGTTCTAGTTAGCTGCCAGTGACCTTGGTGTTCCGCATGGAGCTGCTAGTCTTCACATTTTAATGATTTGGATGAGGGACTTGAAAGCCTTGTGGCAAGTTTGCGGATGAAATGAAGATAGGTGGAAGGGCAGGTAGTGCAGCAAAAGCAGAGATTCTGCAGAAAGACTTGGACAGGTTGGGAGAATGGGCAAAGAAGTGGCAGATGAACTACAACATTGCAAAGTGTGTAGTTAGGCATTTTGGTAGTAGGAATACAGGCGCAGACTATTTTCTAAATGGGTAGAGGATTCAGAAATCGGAGGTGCAAAGGGACATGGGAGTGCTGGTGCAGAATTCATAAAAGGTTAATTTCCAATTTGAATCAGTAGTAAGGAAGGCAAATGCAGTATTAACATTTATTTGGAGAGGACGAGAATACAAAAACATGGTTGTAATGCTGAGGCTTTATAAGGCACAATTCAGACCACATTTGGAGTATTGTGAGCAGTTATGAGTCCCATATCAGTGGAAGGATGTGCTGGAGTTGGAGAGGGTCCAAAAACGATTTACGAGAATGATCCGGGGGATGATGGGGTCAATGTATGATGAGCATTTGACGGCACTGGGCCTGTGCTCGCTGGAGTTTAGAAGGATGAGGGGCAAATCTCATTGAAACTTACTGAATAGTGAAAAGCATGGATAGAGTGGATGTTGAGAGGATGTTTCCAAGAGTGCCAGACTCTAGGATCAGAGGGCATAGCCTCAGAATAAAGGGACGTATCTTTGTAAAGGAGATGAGGAGGAATTTTTTAGTCAGAGGGTGGTGAATCTGAGGAATTTATGACTGGAGGCCATCATTGGGTATTTCAAAGGCGAAGATTGACAGATTCCTGATTAGTAAAGGCGTCAACGGTAATGGGGAGATGTAAGGAGAATGGGGTTGAGAGGGTAAAATAGATCAGCCATGATTGAATAGCGGAGTAGACTCGATGGCCTAATCCTGCTCCTTTGACTTTTGAACATGACTTCTTATACTCAGTGTCCCAACCCATGAAAGCAAGAATACCATCTGCCTTTATTACCATTCAATCTACTTGTATTGCCATGTTCAGGGACTTATCACCTTTGACCCTCAGATCTCTCTGTACATTAATGTTGTTATGGACCATACCATTAATTGTATATTTTCCCCTTACATTGGACTTGCCCAAGTGCAACACCTCACACTTGCTCGGATTAAACTCCATTTGCCATTTCTCTGCCCATTTCTGTAGCTGATCTGTATACTTTGACAGCCTTCCACATAGTCCACGACCCCAGCAATCTTGGTATCATCTGCAAACTTACAAACCAACCAGTCGATGTTTATGTTCAAGCCATTTACGTATATCACAACAGCAGAGGCTCCAGCACAGATCATTATGGAACCCCACTGGTCAGAGACCTCCAGCCTGAATATTGTCCTTTCACCAGAACCCTCTGTCTTCTATCAGTAAGCCAGTTCTGAATCCATATGACACAGTCACTGTTAATCCCATGCAATTTAATCTTCTGGTTCAGCATGAGGAACTTTATCAAATGCCTTACTAAAATCCTTGTACACTCACCAACACCTTTGTCACCTCCTCACCTCAAAAAGCTCGATCAAGTTAGTAAACATGACCTGCCATGCTGACTGTCCCCAATTAACCCATTTTCTTCTAAATCAGATCAAATCCTATCCTGAGGAATCCTTTCCAATAGCTTCCCTACCACTGATGTGAGGCTTACCAGCCTGCAATTCCCTGGTTTCTACTTCCCTTCTTAAATAAAGGAACAACATTAACTACTCTCCAGTCCTCTGGTACCTTGCCTGTGGCTAGAGAAGATGCCACAGTCTTCATCAAGACTCCCACAATCTCCTCTCTTGCCTCAATGAATAGGCTGGTACAGATACTAGGGATTTGCTCTCTGAGAGCTCTTAAAGCTCTTCATGAACTACAACACCTCCTCCTTAATCTCAAACTGCCCTTACATATTAATAGTATCCAGACAGATCTCATTGTCGTCCATTTCCTTTCCTTGGTGAAAACAGATGCAAAATACTCTATTAATATCTCACCTACATTCCCAGACTCCAAACACAAATTTCCTCTGTTATCCATGAGCGGTCCTATCTCCTTCCTGGTTACCCTCTTGTTTTTAATGTAGGTTTAAAAAGTTTTGGGATTTTCTTTAATCCAATTTGCCAAAGCCATTTTGTGGCCCCTTTACATCCTATTAAACCTTGCATGTGCTTTGTTTTTTTTTTACCAAATATACAACCTCTGGTTATTAGAGGTTCCCTTACTTTGCCATCTATATCCTTCCTCCTTACTAGAACATGCAGGTTTTGAACTCAGATCAACTGGCCTTTAAACAATTCCTACATGTCAAAGAAAGACACAAAAATCTGGAGTAACTCAACAGGCCAGGGAGCATCTCTGGAGAAAAGGAATAGGTGACGTTTCGGGTCGGGACTCTTCTTCAGACTGAGAGTCAGGGGTTAGGGAAACGAGAGATATGAAAAGGTACAAAGAAACAAATGAATGAAAAGTATGCAAATGGACAAATCAAAGCCGCCAAAGATGATCAAGGAAAGGTGGAGGCCACAATAGTCCATTGTTGGCCATGGAGAAGGTGATAGCGAGTGATGCAAACAGTGAAACTGAGCAGGACAACAGTGACGGATCTTTTCCTAGGGTAGGGGAGTCGAAAACTAGAAAACATAGATTTAAGATGTGAGGGGAAAGTTTTAAGGGTAGCTGAGAGACAGCTTTTTGCGTATGGCAACATCTCTGCCTGACCGCTGAATTGCTCAAGCATTTTGTGACTTTTATCGCCATTTCTCCGTTATTGAACCTTATTCATTGTTGAACTTCAGATCTTGGTTGGTATTCTCTCCCACTTATTCCCTACCCGTGAAAAATAACCTCAGGTTTATTTCAGCCTTTATGCATTTTCGTAAAATTCTCTCCCCAGATCTCCCCGAGTCCAGTAATATTGGGACATTTGGTAAATTCTCTCCTTGACCTTGGCATTCTTCCCTTCTCAGCTATTTATTTCCATTTAACCTTTGCTTTTTTGTATAATGTAAACCTGAAATAACATCAGGATTATGTCATGCACTGTACACATGAGAGTTGTGATTCAGTGCAAGTCATTTTAAATTATAGATCTCTGCTCTTTTGCACATTTTCTGGCATCTGTCCTCAACTTAAAGTTCTTTCTGCTTTTGGTTTTATATTTTGCTGTAAATCAGATTTTGTATTTCTTTATCTGAAAGCATTTAAAACTTCTGTTGTTACCCAATCATTTAAATTATAGATATGTCATGGGAGAATAACTCCTTTAACTGCTTTCTCTGTTGTCTTCCTTAATTGGTGTGCAAGAATATGAGAATGAAGACCCTTGATCTTGCTCCAACATTCAGTAAGGCCATAGACCTGCTTCAACTAAATTTTCCTGCCTAATTCCAGATCCCTCCATTTGCCTGTTTTCTAACAAAATGTGTTTATCTCAGCCATATAAACACTCAACAACTGAGCATCCACATTCTCCTCGGGAAAGAGAATTCTAAAGATTCACAATGCTTCGAGTGGAAAACAAAACTTCTCTTCATCTCAGTCTGAACCAATTGACTCCTTATCCTCAAGGCCTTCCAACTCCCTTCGAAAGGACTTGATAGCTGCTGCTTTAGGATACCACCTATGGAGAGAGGGCAGTTTCCTTTGCTTTATCTACAAAGAAACAAATGAATGAAAAGTATGCAAATGGACAAATCAAAGCCGCCAAAGATGATCAAGGAAAGATGGAGGCCACAATAGTCCATTGTTGGCCATGGAGAAGGTGATAGCGAGTGATGCAAACAGTGAAACTGAGCAGGACAACAGTGACGGATCTTTTCCTAGGGTAGGGGAGTCGAAAACTAGAAAACATAGATTTAAGATGTGAGGGGAAAGTTTTAAGGGTAGCTGAGAGACAGCTTTTTGAGTATGGCAACATCTCTGCCTGACCGCTGAATTGCTCAAGCATTTTGTGACTTTTATCGCCATTTCTCCGTTATTGAACCTTATTCATTGTTGAACTTCAGATCTTGGTTGGTATTCTCTCCCACTTATTCCCTACCCGTGAAAAATAACCTCAGGTTTATTTCAGCCTTTATGCATTTTCGTAAAATTCTCTCCCCAGATCTCCCCGAGTCCAGTAATATTGGGACATTTGGTAAATTCTCTCCTTGACCTTGGCATTCTTCCCTTCTCAGCTATTTATTTCCACTTAACCTTTGCTTTTTTGTATAATGTAAACCTGAAATAACATCAGGATTATGTCATGCACTGTACACATGAGAGTTGTGATTCAGTGCAAGTCATTTTAAATTATAGATCTCTGCTCTTTTGCACATTTTCTGGCATCTGTCCTCAACTTAAAGTTCTTTCTGCTTTTGGTTTTATATTTTGCTGTAAATCAGATTTTGTATTTCTTTATCTGAAAGCATTTAAAACTTCTGTTGTTACCCCATCATTTCAATTATAGATATGTCATGGGAGAATAACTCCTTTAACTGCTTTCTCTGTTGTCTTCCTTAATTGGTGTGCAAGAATATGAGAATGAAGACCCTTGATCTTGCTCCAACATTCAGTAAGGCCAGAGACCTGCTTCAACTAAATTTTCCTGCCTAATTCCAGATCCCTCCATTTGCCTGTTTTCTAACAAAATGTGTTTATCTCAGCCATATAAACACTCAACAACTGAGCATCCACATTCTCCTCAGGAAAGAGAATTCTAAAGATTCACAATGCTTCGAGTGGAAAACAAAACTTCTCTTCATCTCAGTCTGAACCAATTGACTCCTTATCCTCAAGGCCTTCCAACTCCCTTCGAAAGGACTTGAAAGCTGCTGCTTTAGGATACCACCTATGGAGAGAGGGCAGTTTCCTTTGCTTTGGCAAAGAAGTGTTCTCAAGAATCAATTGCTCCGTTATTTTTGTTGTTGATATTAACTTCCATGTTCATAATAAATAAAAAATAAGTAATGTAACATGGAGTTCATTATTCACATTGGGAGATTTTCTCTAACATTTTTACAGTTGATTATTATTTTATTATATGAACAATAGTTGTGAATGAGCTAGTGTTACAAACTTTTTTTCCCTTAGGGTTATTCATTTGGAAAGAGACATCAACATGAAGCGACAATTTTTGGAAGATCTAAAATCAAAAGTGAAAGCAAACCAAGAAAGTGCTAACATATATAAAGGATTATTAGAGGAAATGGAAAAAAAGGTAATTGTTCTCACCACATGCTCATTTGAAGTCTTGTACTCAGAGATACAATTTCCTAATTTGAAATTGTCTTGTAAATTTCAAATTCCTTTGTCAACAATCATTCATCACCAGTGTGATGTGTGGTTTAGTTCCCCATCTCCTCTGACTTGCTGGTCTTTCTTACATCTCTGAACAAGTGCAGAGTAAAGGCTTTTATTCAGAGCTATCGGAAAATTAGAGGTGGTTTCTTCAGACTTCTTTTCATTCCCCAAGAGTTGGTTTCGGCATGAAAACTCCAAAATGCAGAAAAATTATAACCTGAGACAAAAGACGTGTGTAAAATTTAAGCGAAAAATGTTCTGCGGTACTTTTTGAAGAAAGCAAGTCATGCTTAATTTACATTTTATAAAACAACCAGTTTATACAGCGAAGAGCAGTCTGATGATGCTAACATTCAGTGCTATAACTAGTTTTTTTAGTAGAATACTGGAGGAGAATTTCAGTATAGTCATTCAAACCATGCATCTAAGAAACTAGATAGCCATGTTATCCCTGAAGAATTTCTATATCTGTATTTGGATCAGGGAAGACTATAAAAATATCAAGTTCAATATTAATATATTTCATTACTAATGCATGTTGTCTCATAAGCTATAGATCTTTCCTTATACTTTAAGCTGCTCTCCTGAAAGACTATATTGCTCTTACCCTATTTAGGTACAGTATAAGAGAGCTATATGTCCACATGATAGATATTCTATCTTGCCATGATCTGTCTGCATCCTGGATTTCTATCTAAAGTGGTATCAGAATTATATTTAGCTCAGTACTGTCTTTTAACCCTGCCCCATACAAGTCTAGCATTTCATTGATATCAGACAGATACATTCTGGCTGACTTTTACTCCAGTCTGTGCCTGCAGTCACGAAACTCAAACTGCACATTGCAATGATAAACCAAGGCATTCTACTGATAAATCATATGCAATCATCCATTCGGAAGCATTTGAAGATACCCGCATCAAAACTGCATTGGATTATCTACACCCATGTTTTCATCACTTTGAATTTGAAACCTTGGCAGTATTTTAGAACAATGTTTTTACAGTCCCACTATGAACTTACTTTGATTGATAGTGAAAGTGATATTACATGCAAGAATAATGGTTTTGCCATAATTGGCAATGATAACACAATTGATCAATACCAATTGTAATCTTCCAGTTGACTGTAAATTTCAAGGAATATTTTTTCATGCCCGCGACAGTGATTGTCAGACTGATCTCCGAGATAATCTTTCCTTGAAATCACTATCCTTGATTTCCCTTTGACTTTGTTTACGACAACTTTCAGTATTTGCTGTGCCGCCTTCTTGATTTCTTGTGTGCCGTACACTTGATTGCCCTGAATCTTCTTGTGTGGGACAAGAACATATAAACCAATGGCCAGTACTTTGAATGGTGATGCAGAGAAATGTAAATAAACCAGCTGCTTAAATATTTAATGTCAGGTCCGTTATATTTGTTTTTATAAAGGTGACCAAACTGACTGAAGAAAGTTCCACCAGGAAAGCATTTGCAGAGTCACTGAAGCAAAGACTTAATGTTGTAACAAAAGAGAGGTTAGCTTATCAGGAGATGCACCGTAAAACCACCGGAGAATTGGATAGAAAGGTAAGACTATCGATCAAAATTCTGACTGTAAGATTTAGGAAAAAGAGTGTTTTCTTTAAAGATGTGATTTAGACACCTGAATTTAGAGTAAAATAATTATATTAAAATCTTTGATGTAAAATATTGTTTGTAAATATATAATTTAATAAATCAGATATAATTACAGTGTTATTATAAGAATTTAATGTTTGTACACGTGGTACATATTAGATAAAGAACTGTAAACCAAGACAAAGGCTTGGAAACAGTAGGTCAGGCATCATCTGTAGAGAAAGAAACAGTTAATATTTTGTTATTTACCTTTAGAACTGATCATTTCAGAAATGAGAAGGGGTTGACAAAGGGAAATTCAAGTCTAAATTATGTGAAATTACAAAAGGAGTGTGGAAGGAACGCTAGAATTCTGACATTATTGAAGAAATTAGTATTCACTACCAACCTATAGCCAGCTAATATTTTACACTCTCCACGTGGTTAATTAAAGTAAGATCACCAAATGCTGGACGGGAATCTAGGCAGGGTTCCGAATCCATCTTCCAACTGCAATCTTCCAATTGCAGAGAGATGTGGACGCAGCTCAGACCATCATGCAAACCGACCTCCCTTCCATTGACTCCATCTACACTTCACGCTCCCTTGACATGCTCACCAGCATAATCAAGAACCAGTTTCACCTCAGTCACTCCCTCTTCTCCCATCAGGCACGAGGTACAGAAGTTTGATTACGCAGACCTACAGATTCAGGGAAAATTTATTCCCAATGTTATCAGGCAACTGAACTGTCCTCTCACAAGCTAGTGTGTGGTCCTGATCTCCCATCTACCTCACTGGAGACCTTTAAACTATCTTTAATCAGATTTTATCGGACTTTATCTTACACTAATTGCTCTATCCTTTATCTGCACATTGTTGACGTCTTGAATGTCTTTTTTTTTACTGGATAGCACGCAACAAAAAAGTTTTTTACTGTACCTCGGTACTGATGACAATAATAAATTAAACTAAACCAACACCCCTGAAGAAGGATCCTGACCCGAATCGTCACAGGTTCTCCAGAGATGTTGACTGACCCACTGAGTTACTCAAGCACTTTGTAACCACATTATCCATCACTGCCAATCCTTTAGATTTCTGCTGGCCCTGTCATCTTTTATTAACAGGGTACATATACACAGTGGCTCCCAATAAAGTAGATGGTCCTTTGAGGGCAGACTCAATTGAGTCTGATCTCTAAGCAAAATTAGCGATAGAATTCAAGCACATAATTGACGACAAGTTCACCTTCAGTTTTTGTGTCTTCACTTTGTGCTTTGCCTCCAAAATGTATTCTTTGTATTTTGGAGACAGAGTACAATGTGCAGGACAACTTTATAGCACATTTAGCACTGTCAACAGGCAATGAAAATCTAGGCAAGCATACCTTTCTCTTGAGTATGCATTATCACATTATGCATGATCAGTGTATCTGAAATGATTGAAAAAAATAAAATTTGTCATCAGTATGCCATTTAACACTCATTCTGCTTCCACTTCCACAGTACTACAAGCTCTTAAGTTCTCCTTCTTTCCCAAGCAAGTCACCTGAAGTGCATGATATGAATTAATCAGGGAATTGGGCATGTACTTGAAATGGAGGCGTTTACAAACCTATTGACTGGAATGAGACTAAATTAATAGCTGTTTTCAGTGACCCAGCACAGACATAGTGGACCAATTGGCCTCCTTTTATCTTGTAAATTATATAGATTTCAGGAATTCATCATCTGTTACATGTTAAACTACAGTGAAATTGGTAGATTAAATTAGTCTTTATATATTTTAGGAGTGACAGCACATCTTTTTGAGTGTACGAAGAAACATGCTCCCCACTAAAATCTGTTATATGCTAAATTCTCCAATTCTATTAGGACATGCATTATGCTATTTTCCATTTCAAGGCATCTTGATTTTTAATCCCGTTGCTTGCATTTGTGTCATTCTATTTTCTCCCACATTTCTTTAGCAGTGACTTACTTCCTTTTGTGCCATTTGCACGAAAGATATAGTTAGACAAGTACCTGTCTTTTGCCAGAATTGGAAGGGTTAACATTTATCTTCTCTGTCTCACAATGTTATGCACTTGTCAGGAATATTTGAGGGTCTGTTGCTCCCCTATGCAAACTATGATCAAGTCACCATGCAGTTTGCTTACTGTTGCAACAGATCCCCAGCAGACGTCATCTCCCTAGCCGCCATAATCAAATGCAGCCGACATCATCAAAGACTTGTCCCTTCCTGGTCATTCCTTCTCCTCCCTGTTCTATGAAACTGATGCACTACAATGCTGAGAATTATATTGTGCACTCTGTATCTTCCCCTTTACTCTGTCTATGGTACTTGAATTTGATTTGATTGCATTTATGTATGGTATATCTGATCTGTTTAGATTGCATGAAAACAAAGCTTTTCACTGTACATGTGATAATAATAAACCTAAACCTAACATAAACTAAAACCAGCAATAATAACTGCCTCCTGTTGTTAGTACCAATGCTGCTGTTATGAAATTTCCACCAACATTTCCTATTTCAGATCTAAGTTAATACATTTATTGACATGTATTAAAATCCCAATTATGCGATCCCAATGGGATTGCTTGCTATATTTTTGTTATTATTAAAAAGGTATATTCTCATAATCTATTATTAAAGAACCCTAATTTAGTTTATTTAAAACTAAAGGGTGAAAATAGCAAACTGAAGCCCCTCCGAGCAAATTCTCTTAATATTTTTGTTCTTGGAAGCATTTGCAAAGTGGGATGTCACTTCCTCATAAAGTGAAATCTACATTAATAGCATATTTGAACAATATCACTTTAGTTAAATGTCATTGTACTTAATAATTGTTTCCATTAATTTTAGAATCATAAACTGCATGACCTCAAAACGAAAGTGGTTGAGGCAGAATCTGCAATGGCAGAACTGGAGGCAACAGCTTCACAACAGATGCACGGGCTGGCAATGCAGAGTGAACAGGCTCTGGAAACCGTTCAAAAGAAATTGACTCGTGCTAGTGGAAGAGTGGAAGAATTTGTATCATTTGTTAAGGTAAGCTTTGCTAATTTTCTCTGAATTTGTAGTCAGTGTGTAATACCAGTTAAATGCACATTTTGATTGTTACTTTCCTATTAATTTTACAATGGTAAACTTTTAAAATTGAAACAGTGTTTGAGTTTTTGTTTGAAATATCTGAAAATATTTAATTTAGAATTGATAAAAGAATATTTCTTGCAATCTCCTGAGAGAGAGTCACATAGATAGGTGAAGTTTGATTAGTTATTTAACATGATGTAGATGCCATGCCAAGTGGTTTAGCAAATAATTCATTTCTTGACAGCTTTGTGCTGTTTGCAGCACCATGAACCTGTGGTTCGGCTGTGATGCAAATGTAGCATTAGGTGCAGATAAGATGCCTGCAACTAATCCCTGGGGTTCTTAAAACAGTAAAACTACCACTAGGTTCTAGATTTGTGATGAAACATATTTGGACTGTTGAACCCAAGTAAAAGTAAGTAGCCCATGGTTGTTCATTTAGAGATTTTATTTAATAGTTTTATCCCAATAGTATTGTTATCATTCTAATAGAGTGCACGTGTAAAGTAATTTGCCGTTTCATTCTGCATTGGAACTACCCCAATTACCGTTGCTGTTTATTTTAATAACTGACATGCCTCTAACTTAAATCTAATATCGAAACATTCTCAACAGAATGACACTGACGGACCATATAATATTTCAAATATATAGCCAAAATTATACAATTTGTAATTTGAATGAAAGGGTTTTTTTGTAAGATCACAAGAAACATGTATTGTCATGGGAATAAAGCTATTATTTCATTTTGTAATGTTTCATAGCAACAAATGTTGATAGTTTGTTGTCATTAGAATAAAGTATCCATCCCCAAAGCCTTTTAATCACATTGATTGTTCCCCTCCATTCACTGAGGCAGAGGAAGATCAGTGACTAGAGTGCAGTTCACTTCAGTAGCCACCCTTCATATTTATTTCTGTTTTAAAAGCATACTTCCGAGTATCCCAAAACTATGCTTCCATTAATATATTTGTCAATTGAAAATAAGTCACAAGTTGATGCTTTGTAGAATATGAAGCCAGAGCAATTGTTTGAGTTTATATTAGAAAAAAATGAATATTATCTATTAATGCATTAAATGTGTAATGGATAGACCGAATGCTCAGGACTGTTTAATCCTCTCAAATATTGATCATGACTGGGATTTGTTAACAGTGCTCCAAGCTTTCCGTAGTCATAGCTTGACTGCCACAGGTTCACTTTTAATGTCTTATTTTTAACTGGTAGTATTAGCAGTCATTTAAGATTTCTCTATGCAACGGTGGTCAGAAGTAGGGAAGGGTTGCTGAGAGGAAACCAGCTAGGAGAGCAAATTAATCAGTTTATCTGTATTTCTGCTGTTTATATCATCAATATGAGTTGATAAACATCAAGAAATTACTTTACTATGATGCTTTTCAGTAGAAGTGAAGTCTGAGATAAATTCAGTTAATCTCCATCAGGATTACTTAGCACCTGGGATTTGGACAAATTGAATCTCTGTGCACACAATACTGAATTGTGGCAGTGAATATCTATTAAGTGGTAAACAGAATAATAGGCTTGGGTGCCTGTTAATGAACAGGATGGCTTAGATCTTGCTGTTTGGGGACATTCTGTTTTGTTTATATGTAAACCAGGGATTATTCAGAACGTAGCTACATTTATATCTTATTTGTAGATGAAGAAGCAGATTCATAAAATGCAAATGATTAGGAATAAAGAATAATAACTTTTATTTCAACCTGACAATACAACTGCTTTAATGATACAGATTTGTATAAAGTTATCTTAAGAGTGAATGTGCATTAGGGAAGTTCAAATAAATATTTTACAGAAATATACAGAATCACAGAGGTCATAGCATGGAAGAAAACCATTCAGCCCATCAAGTATGTATTGGTTCTATGCATAAAATAAGCATCATAGTTGCCGATAATTACCCATAGCTCTGAAATATCTTTCCTTTCAAGTACCTGTCCAGCTCTCTTTTGAATGTCATGATTTAATCTGTTTCCACTACTGGAATTGCATTCCACATTCAAAGCATTTGCTGCTTAAAAATGGTGTTCCTCCTACACTGTATTACTCTTGGTTCTTTTGACAATCCTTTTCATTCTTTGTCCCTTTGTTTGTGGCCCCACTGCCAATGAGAATTGATTCTCTATCCAGATCCTTTAAAATTTTAAATACCTCTTTCAGATCACCTGTCAACCTCTTTTGTACCGAGAAAAATTCCAGCTTCTCCATTCCCGGGAATTAAAGTACATTATCACTGGAAGTATTTTAGTAAATCTTTTCAACCTCTCCAAGATCTTAACATCTTTTGGATGTGTAAGAAGGAACTGCAGATGCTGGTTTAAACCGAAGATAGACACAAAAAGCTAGAGTAACTCAGTGGGACAGGCAGCATCTCTGGAGAGAAGAAATGGGTGATGTTTCAGGTCGAGACTCTGAAGAAGGGTCTCGACCCAAAACGTCACCCATTCCTTCTCTCCAGAGATGCTGCCTGTCCTGCTGAGTTACTCCAGCTTTTTGTGACTATCATCTTTTGTATGTGGTGCTTGGAAGTGAACACAGTCATGGCTGAACCTGTGTTGTATAAAGATTCATTGCAATTTCTTTGCTCTGTACTTCATGCGTCTGTTATAAAGCCCATGATTCCAAATCCTTGCTTCATCACTTTTTAATCCTGCCTTGTCACTTTCAAAGAATTATGCACAAATGCCGCCAAATGTGACTGGTCTTGTACCCTATTTAGAATTATGCCTTCTAATTTATGTGGCACCTCCTTTTTCACGATGAAACGTTTGACTTCATATTTTCTATATTAAATTTATTAAGTTGCCATCTTGTTTGTTCATTCCACCATCTTATAACTTATGTGCAGTTACAAAGCATACAGTAAGTAAAACGGTTCTTAGACAGTCGACCAAGGGTCATTTCTATTCAAAATATGTTGGCTCTGAGGTACCTGATAGGGCAGCAGTGTAGGTCATTTGAAAGATGATAAATTTCTTTTATCGTTTTCTCTGGGCTTGGATAGAGTGGAGAGGATGTTTCCAATAGTGGGAGAGTATAGGACCAGAGGTCAGCCTCAGAATTAAAGGAGGTTCGTTTAGGAAGTAGATGAGGAGGAATTTTGTTAGTCAGTGGGTGGTGAATCTGTGGCATTCTTTGCCACAGAAGGCTGTGGAGGCCAAATAAATGGATATTTATAAGGCAGAGATAGATAGATTCTTGATTAGTATGGGTGTCAGGGGTTATGGGGAGAAGGCAGTAGAATGGGGTTAGGAAGGAGAGATAGATCAGCCATGATTGAAGGTGGAGTAGACTTGATGGGCCGAATGGTCTAATTCTGTTCCTATCACTTATGACCTAATGGCCTTATGAAAATATTCACTTCTCTGTGCCATCCTGAATGTCCTTTCTCCGTTTAAGTCATCATAGACTATGAATTACCGCATGTCAGTGAGATGTTATATTTTATCACTGAGGCTTGAGGACATCTTTGGTTTATCTGTGCTTCTGGTACTGTCTTGCTGTGGTAGAACTCAGAGTAAGTTGCCAGTTTTGGACATCTAATGTTAAATGTGGCTCTTGGTCTCCAGAGATAATGATGAGATGTGGGCTTGCAAGATATATAAAGTGAACCTCTATTAATACAAGTTAATGTTGTGCAGCAGGGGTAGTTTGGTAGTGGTTCCTTGCTTTTGTATGTTTTGTTTAATACCCATTCCCTCACATACTTCTGAGTATGAGTCAGCTACAACTTGGAGTTAGGCCTCCAAAGGATCACACACAATCATTAACTTCAGACTGGTTCCTAATATCAATTTCTACCAACATACTTCTACACTTCTCTCTTACATGAAAACATCTACTCTGGTTCCTTAAGTTGATCAATTTTTCATCCTTGTTGTTCTTGCCCCTTTAATTCTATAGGTTTCATGTGGCTCTTCATTGAATACCATTGAACACCTTTTGTAAGTGCATATACACACAAAGTACTGTGTTACCTTCATCAACCCTTTTATTATTTTATTCAAAAATATTATCAAGTCAAAATTCCATGCTGGCTTTTCTCTGGAATGTAAGAGGCTGAGGTGTGACTTTATAGAGGTTCATAAAGTAATTTGTGGCATTGATAAGGTGAATAGCCGAAGTGTTTTTCCCAAGTGTAGGGGAACCTAAAACTAGAAGGCACAGATTTAAGAGTGCAAAGATTTCAAAAGGACCTGTAGGGCAACATTTTCACACAGAAGGTGGTGGGTATATGGAATGAGCTGCAAGAGGAACTGATTGCAATATTTAAACAGCAGTTTGACAGGTACATGGATAGGAGAGGGTTGAAGAGATATGGGGCAGACACAGGCAAGTGAGACTAGCTTGGTCGGCATGGATTAGTTAGCCCAAAGGGTCTGTTCTATTGCAATATAGCTTTAGGACTCTAATCTTCAGGCATGCTCACTCTGACTGTTTATAGATAGATGTTTGGAAATTTATGGCCATTATTTATGCAACTTCCACCATTGCTTGCACTTTATGCACAGCTGGTTTTTAAGCTCAATTTTTAGCTCATCCACAGTCAAAAGTATACATATTTATACTGGGACAATAAACTAAACTGATCTGTACGGAACCTAACAGACTCAGACGGCAGTTTCCTCCATGGTTAAGACCCTGGCCATGCCTTCGTAGTTCACTTTTTGTTCCGTGATGTGTCTACTTTTATCTGGTCCCCTTTTATGCGTGTTGGCAGCCTTTTCTTATACTTTCCCTCATTGCCCCAATTATTACTTTCTCTTTACTTTGTGTAATCAGCCTGGTTCTAACTTGTATGATTAACATGATATCTGTCATGCACGCGTTCTTCATGTTTTATTTATTTATCTCTTTGAGTATCCCAGCGAGTTCTAATTTTAATTAACTTGCCTTTCTAGTTTGTGGGAAGGTACCTATGCCTCGAAATTGGGCCCTTTTGTGTGATTTGAGTGTAAAAGCAATTTTGCAGAACTTAGATTGCATTAGTGATAATTTCCAGGTGGATTAGCTTGTGGATTAATGCAAAATGCAGGAAAGTGTGGCAATGGACATATCAATGCCTCGTAGGATCCCTTCAATTTGCATATCTTTGCCAACTTCCGTTGGGTTTGCTGCTTGTTTTATTGTGAGTGAAAAACGCAAGATGTAGGTCACAATTCTTCACACAGTCTGAAGAAGGGTCTTGACCAGAAACATCACCCATTCCTTCGCTCCAGGGATGCTGCCTGTCCCGCTGAGTTACTCCAGCTTTTTGTGTCTATCTGCATGCATGGAAGTCCCTGATTTACCACATTTTAAACAGCTGAACTGCAGGAGTTCAGAAATGTCAACAGCAGCAAAATGTTATAATATCTTCTGTAATTAGACCCTTCAGAAAGTAGTGCAATTTTCTCTGCTGGTACTGAATGAGTTTTTCTTTTATCTATAGACGGCACTATTATTGGAGAAGATGAATAGGTCAGTGTAAATATTGCATTTTATGTTGCATTCTGAAATATTTTAAACTTCCTCACAGAAATAGCTTATCAAATCAGTTGGTCAATCACTGGCCAAGTTCACAAGTGACTGATTTGAAAACAGCTGAATTTCTGAGATTTCCTATTTGACATTGATCAAATACTAGCCAAAGTTCTATCAGTAAGTCAGGTACCTGCGTTGTTGTCTGAGAAAATCCTAGATTAGATGGAATTTGTGGAGGAGAGAAAATTATGTTAATATTATGCATCAGTGCATATTTTCACAATGAATGGGAGGGGTGGGGAGGGAGTGAGTGGCAGAATGCTAAAAGTTAATAGGCAGATTGATTTGCTAAACTATGAGCCTCTTCCCAAATGATCATCTGCCGGTGGATCTTAAAATTAGGGTTCTGTGTTAATTGTTGACTTTGAAACTTTCAGAGTTATCAACTAAACAAGTTAGCCAAAGAATCAAAGAACTGTACAGCACTAAAACAGGCCCTTCTGCCCTCCCTGTCCATGCCGAACAAGTTGGCATATTGGGCCACTTACAATTACCTGCAATTGGCCTATGACCCTCTAAACCCTTCCTCTCCATATATTTGTCCAATGTTTTATTAAAAAGTCAATTGTATCCACCTCCATATCTTTCTCCAGCAACTCATTCCAGATACTACCCCCTGTGTGAAAAAGTTGTTCCTGAGGTCCATCTTAAATATCTGGGGCGGCACGGTGGAGCAGCAGTAGAGTTGCTGCCTTACAGCGCCGGAGATCCGGTCGGGTTGTAATCCCGACTGCGTGTGCTGTCTGTATGGAGTCTGTACGTTCTCCTCGTGACCGCGTGGGTTTTGTCCGAGATCTTCGGTTTCCTCCCACACTCCAAAGACATTCAGGTTTGTAGGTTAATTGGCTTGGGTTTGTATACTTGGTATAAGTGTAAATTGTCCCTAGTGTGTGTAGGCTTGTGTTAAATTGTGGGGATCGCTGGTCGGTGCGGGCTCGACAGGCCGATGGGCCTGTTTCCACGCTGAACTAAACTAAACTAAAATCTGCTTTCTCACCTTAACCTATGCCCTGTAGTTTTAGAACCCACTGCCTTGGGAAAGTGACGAATAGTCTTTATTCACATCCTTCATGATCTTGCATACATCAATACTACACCCTCACCGCTGCCTGGGCTCCAAAGAAAAAAGTCCCAGCCTATCCAACGTCTCTCTTCAACTCAAGCCTGCAGGCTTCGGTAACATCCTGGTGAATCTCCTCTGCATCCTTTCCTCCATAATGTCACCCTTCCTATTGCTGGATGACAAGAACTGCGCACAGTAAATGGCAGTCTGCAATACTACAATAATTGCCTGCCTCCTTCCTTGCAATCTGCTCACTTTATGAAAAGATCCTACTAAACTAAAGAAAATGTAAACCTATCACCTGATAAGTGTATGAAGTATATTTGCAAAAAATAAATAAATGCAGATGCTGTAATCTTGAGTAAAACACAATGCGCTGGAGGAACTCAACGGGTCAGGCAGCATCTGTGGAGGGATTGGATATACAACGTTTCGGAAGATCGGTCCTGACCCAATGTGTCATCTGTCCATTTGCTTCACAGGATGCTGTCTGACTGACTGAGATCCCGCAGCACTTTGTGTTTTGTGAAGTATATTTGTTTCCCTATGCCAGGCAGGAAATCTCTTTGAAGAACAAATTCTCCCTTCAACTTTGAAGGGGCAGCACAGTGGTGCAACTGGTAGAGCAGTTGCCTGACACTGCCAGAGACCCCGGTTCGATCCTGATGTCGGGTGCTATCTTTGAGCAGTTCTCCCTTTGACCTCCTGGGTTTCCTCCAGGTGCTTCGGTTTCCTCTCAAATCTCAAAGACGTGCAGGTTTGTAGGTTAATTGATCTCTGTAAATTGTCCCTAATACGGAGTGGATGTAGGGAGTTTATGAGTGTAAATAGGTGATCAATTGTCAACGTGGACCGAAGAGGATGTTTCAATGCTCTATCTCAAAACTAAACTAAATTAGGCTATTCGAGGAATTGCCTCTACTGTGGGAGCTGGTAAAGAGGTACCTCAAAGGCTTGGCAATAACTTCTGAGCAATGATACCTGCATCACGAAAAATAATTTTAAAAACAGCATTGACAACACAGTCTGAATACATCAGCTCCAGAGGATTTTAACTGTACATAACTAAATATGACTTCTGTAACTTAATTAACTCCCAACATATTTTGTACATTAATTAGTCTAATTTTTCTATAATATTCTATTAACCAATCTCTATAATGAATTCCCAAATTTCTATGTTCTCTGCAATGCATTCTTGGGGATCCTGTGCAACCTCCATTTACTCGCTGATACGTACAATTCATTACCATATGAAACGCGTTCTAACTTTATCTGTATTTCTTCATAATTCATGCTGGATCTATTACATATGAACACTGTAGTTAGTAAAATTGATTATAAATTATGAGCAGTAATAATAAATACTGCTGCTCATCACTAGAGATTGTTCTAAAACTGTTTCCATTTTATTTAAAATCTCAAGATGAATTACTTATTTGGATCAATCATGTAATTCCAAATGAATTTATCTTTCTAATTTATCATGTTTTTTTCTATTCCCCATGCATAATTAATACATATCCATTTGTCAAAATCTTGTACAGAATTTGAAGTCTTGATCTACTTTCCCTTAGAAGACCAAAAGTTGTCCTATTTGGTACCCGGAAGTGGCGCCGACGGACGAGAAGCCAAAGCAAAGAAGTCGAAGCCAAAGAACCGAATGGAAACGAGGCCGAAACACCAATAAACCGAAAGAGTACGAAGATGAAACGCCTACTAACCGAAAGGATGGGACGCCTAAATGCAAACTAACCGAAAGGGTGGGACTACTAAAACACAACGAACCGAAAAGCTGCGCCGCCTAAAAGCAAACTTACTGAATGGCCGCTCTGTCGAAACGGCACCTACCCGAAAGGCGGCGTCGCCTACACGCCAACGGACCGACTGCCGCACAACAAAAAAGTCCAATAATGGACATGACGTTGCCGGGGGGCGGGACGTGTCAGCGATTGGTCCAGACCCCCGCGCCCATCACATCACTGTGAAGGCATGAACATTGTCCCACACCTTCGCTCCACCCAACCCACAGCCATGGGAGAGGGGGTGGCTGTCTCGATGGATGCGCACCTTCGGCTGCTTTCAACTTGGTGCTTGGGTTCAGATTGCCCAGTCACCTATGGCTTGTTTGGGAAAAGGAATTTTCTTTCCTCTTCTCTCTCTCCTCCTCTCTCTTCCCCTCCTCTCCCCCCTCTCTCTCCCTTCTCTCTCTGCCCTTCTCTCCACCTTCTCTTTCTCCGTCTCCACCGGCGGGAGCGTCCCACAGTCACTGACCGCGATGCACCGTATCCGACCCCAACCCCCACATCAGGGTGATTTCCCCCCCCTCCGACCCCCGGACCCTGACGCCCACACCGGGTGATTCACCCCGGCCGCGGGGACAGACGGCTCGGGGCAGAGTAAATCGCTTTGAAAACATGGGGGCACACACATTCTCTCTCAGAACATGGGGGACACACACATTCTCTCATCTCTGGAGAGAAGGAATGGGTGACGTTTCGTGCTGAGACCATTCCTCAGACCTGAAGAGTGCGTCTGAAGAGTCTCGACCCGAAACGTCACTGATCCCTTCTCTCCAGAGATGCTCCCTATTTTGTGCGTGGGAGCTTGTGTGCGTTCCGCAAGCAACGAGTCGTAATAAATAAAACGTGCTTCTTGTTGTGGGAGGAGATAAAATTGTTCGTTGTCATGCAGACTTGTCATAGACCCGCCAGAGAAGGTGTGTGTCCCCCATGTTTTCAAAGCGATTTACTCTGTCCCGAGCCGTCTGTCCCCGTGGCCGGGGTGAATCACCAGGTGTGGGTGTCAGGGTACGGGGGTCGGGGGGGAGGATTCACCCTGATGTGGGGGTTGGGGTCCGATGGAGGTGCATAGAGGTCAGTGTCTGTGGAACGCTCCCGCCGGTGGAGACAGAGGAGAGAGAGAAGGGGGAGAGAGGAGGGGAAGAGAGAGGAGGAGAGAGAGAGAAGGGGGAGAAAGAGAAGGAAGGGAGAGAGAGGGGGTAAGGAGAGGGAGAAAGGAGAGAGAGAAAGGAGGGAGAGAGGGGAGAGGGAGAGAGAGGGAGAGAGGAGGAAAGAGAGAAGAGGGGAGAGAGAGGAGGAGATAGAGAAGAGTGGAGAGAGGAGGGGAGAGAAGGGGGAGAGAGAGAAGGGGGAGAGAGAGAAGGGAGAGGGAGAGAGAGAAGAGGGGAGAGAGGTGGAGATGGGATCGTGGGGGTCCTTTTCCCACACAAGCCATAGGTGACTGGGCAATCTGAACCCAAGCACCGTTGAAAGCGGCTGAAGGTGCGCATCCCTCGGGACAGCCCCCACTCTCCCACGGCCACCCTCCGCGGGCTGCGGGTCGGGTGGAGCGGAGGTGTGGGATAATATTCATCGCTTCACAGTGATGTGATGGATGCAGGGGTCTGGACCAATCGCTGACAAGTCCCGCCCCCCCCCCCCGGCAACGTCATGTCCGTTAATGGACTTTTCTGTTGAGCGGCAGTCGGTCCGTTTTCATGTAGGCGACGACGCCTTTCGGGTAGGTGGCGTTTCGACAGAGCGGCCATTCGGTAAGTTTGCTTTTAGGGGACGCAGCTTTTCAGTTCGTTGGCTTTTAGACGTCCCGCCCTTTCGGTTAGTTTGCATTTAGGCGTCCCATCCTTTTGGTTAGTAGGCGTTTCGTCTTCGTACTTTTTCGGTTTATTGGTGTTTCAGCCTCGTTTCCATTCGGTTCTTTGGCTTCGACTTCTTTGCTTCGGCCTCTCGACCGTCGGCGCCACGCCCGCACACGGTCCTATTTCCCTGAAGATGATGGTGAATGTCGTCATTGATGTCTGCCTTCTCTCAGGAGTAGTTCATCTGAAATTGGAAATGGTGTGTGCTTTGTCATGCTCAATAGTTGTACAGTTGGGCCAGAAGGTTAGAAAACTGATTTTGCAGATGTTTGGTTAAAAACCCATTATTTCATATTGTTCATGTAACAAGTTGATGTTGGCATAAAAGATAGCATAAGTTTAAAATGTGCACACAAGTTTACAGCAGCGAGATGTCTGAAATTAGAAAGCCTTTGGTTCTGAAGTGGAAGAGATTGTCTTGACGATTATCTCCACTCTAGCGGGAAACATGTTGGAGGTAGTGTATTGTGGTGAAATGGGTGAGATAGGTGTTTGGGAGGTGACATAGCCATTCTTGACTGAGATGGACTGAGTTTGCAATGAGATGGATATTTGTACAATGCAGCAGCCAGAATGTAGCAGTTGTAAGATGGAGACTAATTTCAGTGGTCAAACAAATTTGAGAACAATGATCCCATTTATCTGACGGAGTCAAAGTCTTTTGTGAGGTCAAAAAGTGGTTAAAAGCCATACAGGCCCTTCAGGCCAACTTGTCCATGCTGAACAAGATGTCCCATCTACTCTAATCCCACCTGCCTACATTTGGCACATATCCCTCACAATTTTTCATATCCATATACCCAAAAGTGTTTTAAATGTGTTATAGTACATGCCTCAACTACCTCCTCTGGCAGCTTGTTTCATATACCCACCTGTGTGAAAAAGTTGCACCAGATTATTTTTAAAATACTCCAAATGTGGCCTCACCAATGTGTTGTACAACTGTAACATAACGTCCCAACTGTACCCTGACTGATGAAGGCCAATGTGCCAAAAGCATCTTGACCACCCTATCTACTGTACCTATGACGCCACTTTCAGGAACTATCGAAAGACAGTGTTCATTATGCCATGCTCGTTATTACTCTAAGCTTATTGTTGAAACATAATATAGGTTGGACTTAGCCTACACCTTGCCAGTAGGTTGTGTCTGCCATGTGGATATTAAAGCTGATACATAGGTGGGCCTGTGCATAAGCGTCAGTCAGCAGGTACAAACTCTTGCACACAACTCCTGCTTACCATCCTCTCCTTCCTTCATCCCAAACATCCACCCTGTTGGAATTTTCAGTCAATCTCATTTCCAGAACTCCTGCATATTAGTTTATTTTAAGTACTAATTCCAATCCCTAACTTTTATGTCGAAGCAGCTGAAGTTTTCATGAACCAGGGATGCCATTCCTCTGCAGTTCTCTTGGGTCTGGGTTGATTGATCTTCAAAAAACATAATCATCTTCCTTTCTGCTGGAGATAGACACAAAATGCTGGAGTAACTCAGCAGGTCAGGTGATGTTTCAGGTCGAGACCCTTCTTCACACTGAGAGTCAGGGAAGGGGAAACTAGAGATCTATGACCGTGACTTTCAGCTGGACATGACAGCAACCACCTAAGAAATGTTCTCTTTATACCTATTGACTGCAACCGTACAAAGGGCCAGGGCAGTTTACTGTTCTGGATGTCAGATGTGGGAGGTCATGGAGTCTGATACCCCTCCAAACGTCCACATCTGTGTCAGGTGCGTAGAGATGGGGTTCCTAAGGGACCGTGTTAGGAACCTGGAGCAGCAGCTCGATGACCTCTGTCTGATCAGGGAGAGTGAGGAGGTCATAGAGAGGAGTTATAGGGAGGTGGCCACTCCAAGACCACGGGAGGCAGACAAGTGGGTCACGGTTAGGAAGGGCAAGGGGCAGAGACAGGGACTAGTGAGTACCCCGGTGGCTGTACACCTTGAAAATAAGTACTCCTGTTTGAGTACTGTTGGGGGGAACAGCCTTCCTGGGGGTAGCGACAGCGGCCGGGCGTCCGGCACAGAGACCGGCCCTGTTGCTCAGAAGGGTAGGGAAAAGAAGAGGAGGGCAATAGTAATAGGGGGTTAGGGGATCGGATAGGCAATTCTGTGGACGCAGTCAGGAGACCCGGATGGTAGTTTGCCTCCCTGGTGCCAGGGTCAGGGATGTGTCTGAACGCGTCCAAGATATCCTGAAATCGGAGGGAGAGGAACCTGAGGTTGTGGTACATATAGGTACCAATGACATAGGCAGAAAAAGAGAAGAGGTCCTGAAAGGAGAATTTAGGGAGTTGGGAGAAGAGTTAAGGAGTAGGTCCGCAAAGGTAACAATCTCAGGATTACTACCTGTGCCACGCGACAGTGAGAGTAGGAATGAAATGAGGTGGAGGATAAATGCGTGGCTGGGGAACTGGTGCAGCGGGCAGGGATTCAAATTTCTGGATCATTGGGACCTCTTTTGGGGAAGGTGTGACCTGTACAGAAAGAACGGGTTGCACTTGAACCCGAGGGGGACCAATATCCTGGCGGGGAGACTTTAAACTAGAACGGTTGGGGGGAGGGACTCAAATAGAGAAAGATAGTAGAAACTGTGGGAGGCAGGAGGCAGAGAAGGGAAGCACTCGGACCCAAAATGTAGGGGAGAAAGAAGAAAAAGTTAATAAACAGAGAATAAGTGGTGGTGGGTTTCTTAAATGTGTATATTTTAATGCTAGGAGCATTGTAAGAAAGGTGGATGAGCTTAGAGTCTGGATTGACACCTGGAAGTATGATGTTGTGGCGATCAGTGAAACATGGTTGCAGGAGGGCTGTGATTGGAAACTAAATATTCCAGGATTTCGTTGCTTCACGGGTGATAGAATTGGAGGGGCAAGAGGTGGGGGTGTTGCATTGCTTGTCAAGGAAGATATTACAGCAGTGCTTTGGCAGGATAGATTAGAGGGCTCGTCTAGGGAGGCTATTTGGGTGGAGCTGAGAAATGGGAAAGGTGTAGCAACACTTATAGGGGTGTATTATAGACCGCCAAATGGGGAGCGAGAATTGGAAGAGCAAATATGTAAGGAGATAGCAGATATTAGTAGTAAGCACAAGGTAGTGATTGTGGGAGATTTCAATTTTCCACACATAGACTGGGAAACACATTCTGTAAAAGGGCTGGATGGTTTGGAGTTTGTAAAATGTGTGCAGGATAGTTTTTTGCAGCAATACATAGAGGTACCTACTAGAGAAGGGGCAGTGCTGGACCTCCTGTTCAGAAATGAGACAGGGCAGGTGGCGGCGGTAAGCGTCGGGGAGCACTTCGGGTCCAGTGATCACAATACCATTAGTTTCAATATAATTATGGAGAGGGTCAGAACTGGACCTAGGGTTGAGATTTTTGATTGGAGAAAGGCTAACTTTGAGGAGATGCGAAAGGATTTAAAAGGAGTGAATTGGGACATGTTGTTTTATGGGAAGGATGTAGAAGAGAAATGGAGGACATTTAAAGGTGAAATTTTAAGAGTACAGAATCTTTATGTCCCTGTTCGGTTGAAAGGAAATAGTAAAAATTGGAAAGAGCCATGGTTTTCAAGGGAAATTGGACACTTGGTTCGGAAAAAGAGAGAGATCTATAATAATTATAGGCAGCATGGAGTAAATGAGGTGCTTGAGGAGTATAAAGAATGTAAAAAGAATATTAAGAAAGAAATTAGAAAAGCTAAAAGAAGATATGAGGTTGCTTTGTCAAGTAAGGTGAAAGTAAATCCAAAGGGATTCTACAGCTATATTAATAGCAAAAGGATAACAAGGAATAAAATTGGTCCATTAGAGAGTCAGAGTGGAGAGCTATCTGCAGAGCCAAAAGAGATGGGGGAGATATTGAACAATTTCTTTTCTTCGGTATTCACCAAGGAGAAGGATATGGAATTAGGTGAGGTAAGGGAAACAAGCAGAGTAGCAATGGAAACTATGAGATTCAAAGAAGAGGAGGTGCGGACAATTTTGAAAAATATGAAAACGGATAAGTCTCCAGGTCCTGACAGGATATTCCCGAGGACATTGAGGGAAGTTAGTGTAGAAATAGCAGGGGCTATGACAGAAATATTTCAAATGTCATTAGAAACGGGAATAGTGCCGGAGGATTGGCGTACTGCGCATGTTGTTCCGTTGTTTAAAAAGGGTTCTAAGAGTAAACCTAGCAATTATAGACCTGTTAGTTTGACGTCAGTGGTGGGCAAATTAATGGAAAGGATACTTAAAGATAATATATATAAGCATCTGGATAAGCAGGGTCTGATTAGGAACAGTCAACATGGATTTGTGCCTGGAAGGTCATGTTTGACTAATCGTCTAGAATTTTTCGAAGAGGTTACTAGGGAAATTGATGAGGGTAAAGCAGTGGATGTTGTCTATATGGACTTCAGTAAGGCCTTTGACAAGGTTCCTCATGGAAGGTGGTTAAGAAGATTAAATTGTTGGGTATTAATGGTGGAGTAGCAAGATGGATTCAACAGTGGCTGAATGGGAGATGCCAGAGAGTAATGGTGGATGGCTGTTTGTCAGGTTGGAGGCCGGTGACTAGTGGGGTGCCTCAGGGGTCTGTGTTGGGTCCACTGTTGTTTGTCATGTACATCAATGATCTGGATGATGGTGTGGAAAGTTGGATTAGTAAGTATGCAGATGATACTAAGATAGGTGGTGTGGTGGATAATGAAGTAGATTTTCAAAGTCTACAGAGAGATTTAGGCCATTTGGAAGAGTGGGCTGAAAGATGGCAGATGGAGTTTAATGCTGATAAATGTGAGGTACTACATCTCGGCAGGACAAATCAAAATAGGACGTACATGGTAAACGGTAGAGAATTGAGGAATGCAGTTGAACAGAGGGATCTAGGAATAACTGTGCATAGTTCCCTGAAGGTGGAATCTCATGTAGATAGGGTGGAAAGAAAGCTTTTAGGGTGCTGGCCTTTATAAATCAGAGCATTGAATATAGAAGTTGGGATGTAATGTTAAAATTGTACAAGGCATAGGTGAGGCCAATTCTGGAGTATGGAGTACAATTTTGGTCGCCTAATTATAGGAAGGATGTCAACAAAATAGAGAGAGTACAGAGGAGATTTACTAGAATGTTGCCTGGGTTTCAGCAACTAAGATACAGAGAAAGGTTGAACAAGTTAGGTCTTTATTCTTTGGAGCGCAGAAGGTTAAGAGGGGACTTGATAGAGGTCTTTAAAATTATGAGCGGGTTAGACAGAGTTGACGTGGATAAGCTTTTTCCATTGAGAGTAGGGAAGATTCAAACAAGGGGACATGACTTGAGAATTAAGGGACAGAAGTTTAGGGGTAACATTAGGGGGAACTTCTTTACTCAGAGAGTGGTAGCTGTGTGGAATGAGCTTCCAGTGGAAGTGGTGGAGGCTGGTTCGATTTTATCCTTTAAAAATAGATTGGATGGGTATATGGACGGGAAAGGAATGGAGGGTTATGGTCTGAGTGCAGGTAGATGGGACTAGGGGGAAGTATTTAAATTAAAAATGTTCGGCACGGACTTGAAGGGCCGAGATGGCCTGTTTCCGTGCTGTAATGGTTATATGGTTATATGGTTATAAGACTTTATCAGGTTGACAAACCATTAAGTAATTCAGTGTGTGGTGCTTTCAGCTGTTTCATGAAATCATGTATAGCATATCCAATTGGCTACAAACCAGCTTCTGTAATGGTGAGATCCTCTCAAGGAAACTGGTGGATTATCTATTTGGCAAGGTACACAAAAATGCTGCAGAAACTCTGCGGGTGCAGCAGCATCTATGGAGCGAAGGAAATAGGCAACGTTTCGGGCCGAAACCCTTCTTCAGACTGATGGGGGGTGGGGAGAAGAAAGGAAAAAGGCGAAGGAGGAGCCCGAGGGCTGAGGGATGGGAGGAGACAGCCTGAGGGCTGAGGAAGGGGAGGAGACAGCCAGGGCTAACAGAATAGGGAGAATTCAATGTTCATGCCCCCAGGATGTAGACTGCCCAAGCGGAATATGAGGTGCTGTTCCTCCAATTTCCGGTGTTGCTCACTCTGGCCATGGAGGAGACCCAGGACAGAGAGGTCGGATACGGAATGGGAGGGGGAGTTGAAGTGCTGAGCCACCGGGAGGTCTGGTTGGTTATTGCGGACCGAGCGGAGGTGTTCGGCGACATGTAGATCAGCTGACATCTAGAGCAGCGGATGCAATAGATGAGGTTGGAGGAGATGCAGGTGAACTTCTGTCTAACCTGGAACGACTGCTTATGTCCTTGAATGGAGTCGAGGGGAGAGGTGAAGGGACAAGTGTTGCATCTCTTGCGGTTGCAAGGGAAAGTGCCCGGGGAGGGGGTAGCACGGGAGGGAAGGGAAGAATTGACAAGGGAGTTACGGAGGGAGCGGTCTTTGCGGAAGGCAGACGTGGGGGGAGATGGGAAGATGTGGCGAGTGGTGGGGTCACATTGGAGGTGGCGAAACTGACGGAGGATTACTTGTTGTATGTGACGTCTGGTGGGGTGAAAGGTGAGGACTAGGGGGACTCTGCCCTTGTTGCGAGTGGGGGGATGGGGAGAGAGAGCAGTGTTGCGGGGTATGGAAGAGACCCTGGTGCGAGCCTCATCTATGGTGGAGGAGGGGAACCCCTGTTCCCTGAAGAATGAGGACATTTCGGATGCCCTGGTGTGGAACGCCTCATCCTGGGAGCAGATGCGGCGTAGACGGAGGAATTGGGAGTAGGGGATGCAGTCCTTACAGGAAACAGGGTGGGAAGAAGTGTAGTCCAGATAGCCATGGGAGTCAGTAGGTTTATAGTGGATGTCGGTCAGAAGTCTATCACCTGCGATGGAGATAGTGAGGTCAAGGAATGGTAGGGAAGTGTCGGAAATGGTCCAGGTGTATTTGAGTGCCGGATGGAAGTTGGTGGTGAAGTGGATGAAGTCAGTCAGTTGTGTGTGGGTGCAGGAGGTGGCACCAAAGCAGTCGTCGATGTAGCGGAGGTAGAGGTCGGGGATGGGGCCCTGGTACGTATTGAACAAGGGTTGTTCGACGTACCCGACAAAGAGGCAGGCGTAGCTGGGGCCCATGCGTGTGCCCATAGTTTGCAGATGTTTGCAATTGTTTCAACCATGACTTTGATGGTTGTTTAGCTTGATAAAATGTAAAGTGGGGAAATTACCAGGGTCTGGAGTTATAGTAAAGCTGAGGGAGTGATGGAGTACAATTCTATTGTTGATGAGTCCAAAATCCCCTTGTTGACTGAGTATGCTGGTAAGTGACGGTAAGAAACAATTACATAGATTAAATGTAGTCGGGGCTCAGAATTAAGCAATACTTCTAAATGAAGACCAAAGTGACCGGTTCCAGTGGCGCTGCGAGTCGGCTGCCTCGCCTGCAACGGGTTCGTTGTTTCGATTTTTTTTTAGTATGTCCAAAAGTATGTTTTAATGTTTCTCTGTATGTCTTATGTGGGGGGTGGTAGGGGCAGGGAATAGGGGAAAACTGTTTTTCAGGCACCTACCTCAACGGAGATGCGACTTTCTTCCTTGTCGCTCCTTCGCCCCCCTCCTCGTGGCCTTCAGCGGCGGCGCAGCGGGGACTTTAACAGCGGGGTCGCCAGAGAAGCGCTCCGATCGCTGGCCTGCAGCCTACAACATCTTGGAGCTTCAGTCTGTGGAGCTTCTGGCGGCAGGCGTGGAGCGGACCTTCCATCGTGGAGCGGGCGATCCCTCGCCAGGGGTCCCCGGAGAAGAGCTTCGACCACCAGCCTGCGGCCTACAACATCTTGAAGCTCGGTCTCCAGTAAGGAGGTGGCCAGTTTGGGTGCTCCGGGCCGCGGGGTGTGCCCGACCTGATCCGACCAGAGGGCTCGAACATCGGGCCGTCCGTAGTGGCGACTACGGAAGGTTAGGGCCCCGACCATGGGTGAACAAGGGAGGAGGAGGAGGACTGTCTGAACTGTATTGCCTTCCACCACAGTGAAGAATGCTGTGGTGGATGTCTGTGTTGAATTATGTTGTGTATTATGTTGTGTATTATGTCCTTTTTTAATTGTAACGCTGCTTGGTAAATTCATTTCACTGCACCTTATGTTGAAAAATTAGCTGCAACCAGAATGAAGCCGCGACTAGTTCCGAGAATGCGGGAACTACTCACGACCATGAAGGCGACTCCGCAGCAACCACCCGCAAACATGTGCGACCATGTGGTGACCGCATAGTCTCCTGTAGTCGCCTAAAAAGTTGCCTAAGTGGGACAGGCCCATTACTCAGCGGGATAGATCTTTAACCCTGCTTATAAGCCACAGGTGCACTATGGCAACAGAAAATAAAAACAGAAAATGCTGGAAATACTAACAAATTAGAAAACATCTGTTAAAAGAAAAAATTGGTTAACGTTTCAGGTCAATGACCTTTCATCATAACTGATAATTGACTATCTGATGAGTATTTCCAGCATTTTCTGCTTTTATTTCAGTTTCCAATGCCTGCAATGTTTTAGCTTTTGAGCAGACTGTGACAGGAGAATAATAAGCATACTTTGCATCATTCATTTTGGGAATCTATAGCTGATTCTTGCTTTGCCCTACATATGTGCATCTTTCCTGCAGATCCCTATTGAATCTTTCTATTCAGATTTCCGCCTCTCCAAATAATGGAACAGCCTAATTCTCGGTTATAGGTGACATCCTCTATTGCTGTCCAAGCTGTGTTAACTTCCCCATCCTCAGAAAACTTTCTGCAGCCTTTGCAGAATATTTGCTCAGTGGGACATGGTTCTGCTCTCGTCTCTCTGATCATACCCAAATTACCGCCATCAAGAGACAGTCAATGTGCTCGACCCAAAATGTCACCCATTCCTTCTCTCCAGAGATGCTGCCTGGCCCGTTGAGTTACTCCAGTTTTATGTGTTGGTGACTCAGTTTATTAGAGTCATTGGGCGATAGAGCACGGAATCAGACACAACCAAGTCCAGTTCAGCTTATTGTATTATGCTCAGGTACAGTGAGGTACATGCGCAATGAAAATCTTGCTTGCAGCAGCATCACAGGCACATGGACTCAGACAACACACAAAACATGAATTATGCAAGAGTGAAAAAGAAAAGATGTGCAAAATCAAACATTAGTGCAAAAACATAATTAGAAAACAAGTCTGAAGTTGCGCAAGGCATGGTCTGCCATGTTCCATTGCTGAGGAAGGATTGTCCAGATAGTTTCAAGAACCTGATTGTTGTCGGAAAGTAGCTGTCCCGAAATTTGTGTGAGACTTAAGGCTTCTGTGCACCCTGCCCGAGGGTAACAGTGAGAAGAGGGCATAGATGGTGGGTTGTACATTGCATTCAGAAAGTTTTCAGATCCCTACTTCAGAGCGTTCTGGACCTCAGACTGGGGCGGAGGTTCACCTTCCAACAGAACAACGACCCTAAGCACACAGCCAAGACAATGCAGGAGTGGCTTCGTGACAAGTCTGTGAATGTCCTTGAGTGGCCCAGCCAGAGTCCAGACTTGAACCCGATCGAACATCTCTGGATGGACCAGAAAATAGCTGTGCATCGACGCTCCCCATCCAACCTGACAGAGCTTGAGAGGATCTGCAGAGAAGAATGGAAGAAATTACCCAAATATAGGTGTGCCAAGCTTGTAGCATCATACCCAAGAAGACTTGAGGCTGTAATCACTGCCAACGGTGCTTCAACAAAGTACTGAGTAAAGGGTCTGAATACTTATGTAAATGTGATATTTCAGTTATTTATTTTTAATTACTTTGCAAATATTTCCAAACACCTGTTTTCGCTTTTTTATTATGGGGTATTGTGTGTCGATTGATGATAAAAATAAATGAATTTAATCTATTTTAGAATAAGGCTGTAACGTAACAAAATGTGGAAAAAGTGAAGGGGTCTGAATACTTCCTGAGTGCACTGTAGATGACGGGTACTTGAGGCAGCAACTTGCGTAGATGCCTTTGCAATCAGTCAGGATATCTTTTACCGAGCAGCTGCAGAAGTTTGTTAGTGTATTTAGTGGTATTCCAGATCTCTAAGCTTCAAAAGTTCTTACAAAGTAGAGGCATGAGCTCCTTCTTTATGATTTTGTCTATGTGTTCGGACTGCGACAGTTCATCCGAGATGTTAACACCTGGGAATTTGAAGCTGCTAACGATCTCCACCGTTGTCCCACCAATGAAAACTGGCGCGTAGTCTCCTGATTTCCCCGAAGTTAATACTTAGTTCCGAGGTTTTATTGACGGAGAGTGATAGGTCGTTTTTGCAGCACTGCTGAACCAGGTGTTCTATCTCTGTACACTGACACCTATATTTCAGAGAACCACCGTGGTGTCATCAGTGAATTTGCAGATAGCATAGGAGCTGTGTTTAGCCACACAGTCATGGGTGTAAAGAGAATAGAGCAGTAGGGTGGAGGAGGTATTTTTTTCTTGCTGAAGGACGTGAATCTATGAAATTCTCTACCCCCTAAGAGTTGTAGAGGTAGAGGCATTGAATATAGACAGACATCTAAAGAAGAAGGGAACAGCAGACAAGTGGCATTGAGGCCAAGAAAGTATAAACGGTAATCCTATTGAATGATGGAACAGTATCAAGGGACTGACTGGTCCATTCCTGCTTCTGTTTCTTATTTTCTGAATTTAAAAGCTGACCTTTCCAAGGAGAATTGACCTTTGTTGTAACTGATTGCTGCAGCTTTTGAATAGTGCCTCAGTGCGGATTTATCAATAAATGATAAATCCTTAAACAGCTCTGGTCAGATCTCTACAGGTCTTTTAAATCACGAGGATAATCTTTAAGAAAAGATTAGTTGTCACAAATATGAGTGCAGTTGGATTTGCTTATTCAGGCATCAGAGTAGGAAACTGATGAAAGGGATGCTTAAGGCCCATCTGCAGAAACATTGACAGGTACTACGTGCTTTCCATTGGGTTAAAGAGTCTCTCCAATTCTAGTGTGGCCACTTTATCATACTGGTAATGAGACATTATATTCTTATAAATCATGCATAATAAATTATGATTAAGATCAATTGTTGGGATTTCTGTGCATACTATTGGGAAGGGCAAGCCAGCATTTAGATGCCACTGTCATCCTAAGCGCAGTATTAAACTTCAGTTGTCTAAAACATGCCCTCTGGTCAAAATGTTAGAGTTATTAGACAAGGTTGTCAAGAATGGAGGTTGCTGTCAAGTGCCAGGTTTAAGTTGCTTTGGGGCAGGTGTCATTAATCCAAGTGAGCAACTCAAGAATAAGAAAGCTGTTTGCTCCAGGACTATTCTCCCCTTCTGAACTCTCCACAGAGCAATGTAAGAATACAGTGTGGTCAAATTTTAATTATACTTATTGCTGTAACCATCTCTTGGAAAACTTATTACACCAATCACTAAAGTAAAACAAAGAAAATGCACACTAGGCTTTTAAAACTATTTTAGTTCTCGGCACTCTTGCATGCTTCCAGCTAATGAAAGCCAAGTTTAGTATATCACTAGCAGTTCGGGCATTTATTCCAGATATCGTGGCACAGATGTGTTTTCATGTAAATGATAAGATTCAGAGAATACAAACTCTTGTATTTGACAATTTTTAAACCATTTATCAACTCCTTACATTATAATTGACCTTTAAACTATTCCCTCTACTGCTTTCATGCTACCAGCAGAGCCTCTCTTAAAATCCCTCCTTCAAAAAATATGCAAGGTAATTTCTTTAACGTTAAGTAGCCTCTTCCAGTATCTTTTTTTGGCTGTGCATGTATGTATGTGTGTGTATTAATGTCTAAGCTGCAGAGCTTGGTCTTCACACACAAACCACCATATCACCTAAATTCTCATTTAAGCAAGACCAGAGAGATGACACAACAGTTAAGTTGGTCATCCAGAGATCTAAACTAACAATCCAGGCATCTGAGTTCAAATCCCGTCATGGCAGTTGCAGCATTTAAATTCTGTTAGTAGGCGGAAATTTGGAGAAAAAAACAACAATCCTCAGTTAAGGGCCCGCGACCTTTCAGCGACTGTCTTCGACCTTCAAGCTCGAGGGCACTCGCCTGAAAAACCTCGAGCTGGATCGACCGTCAGCGATGAAACCGCGAGCTGGATCGACCGACCGCGCACACACACACAAACACATCGCAAAGGCGGGGGCCAGGGAAAGTGGAGGAGCGCTGTCTGAAATTCACACCCGTGATGAACAGGAAGGTAAAAGACGGCTGCAGTGTACGGCAAGAGCGGAACTCACTATCAAAACATGGAGGGGACGGGGACACACACACACACGCGCGCATGCGCACACTCACACACACGAGGCTTCGGAGGCTCAATCCAGCGCTAATGCAGCTCAACGCTGCCTGTCTCGCCGGGTTAACTACAGCCCTGCCTGGACTGACGGGACACCAGCGCTGCTTCTCCACGCTGGCCACATTTCCCGCAAGCCCAGGGATGTTAACCTGGCGGGACAGGCAGAGTTGAGCTGGGTTTTGCGCTGTATCTCTGCGCTGGCTGTGGGCCTGGGGGTACAGCTCGCGTCTGACTCCCGACGTCTCTGGCTACCCGTGGGGGGGGGGCACTCGGGACAGCGCCGGAGACCCGGCCGGGATCGATCCTGCCTGCGGATGAGGCGCAGGTCTGTGCCACGTCTCCCTCCTCCAATCACTGCACTCTATCCTCAGTCCCAGGCCCCCCCCCCACCCCTCCCTCCTCCAATCATCGCGCCCTCGATCAGCAGTCCCACCCTCACTGTCTCGCGCAAAGCAGAGATTTTAAAATCGGGATCACAAAAACTTGAGGGGGATGTCCCCCACCACTCAAAACATGGGAGGACGTGTCCCCTCTGGCGCCCCCGGGTTTTCCGCCCCTGGTGTACGGTAAGTCCTTTAGAGAGCGCGGGGATGGGGGGGGGGGGGGGGGAGGGAGAGAAGGGGGGGAGAAGGAGTGGAGATACTTTTAAGAAGCCAGACAACTTATAATAAAGTTTAGCGGGCATTTTACATTACCGGTCGGTTTCCTTGGTCCGGAAAACTCCAATGAGCCAATTAAAATACCCGGTCAGCGAAGGAGATTGCCTTCGGCTGCCCTCAACTGCCTATATCTACCTAGCCGAGAGTCATGCCGACCAATTTTCGCTCGCGGAAAATTTTTCAACATGCTGAAAATGTTTCCTCGACCAAACTGAGGCCGCGAGTATGCGGGAACTTCCCTCGAGCATGAAGGAGAGTTCCAGTGACCTCATAGGATATCCTAGGACCACATTTCGACCATGCTGCGAGTTTGAGTCGAGGGCAAACTCTTCTAAACTCGCAGATTAGGTCGCCACAGTGGGACAGCCCCTTAACAATGACCACAAAAATTACCGAAATTTAAAAACACATCAAATTCACTGTTGTCTTTTCAGGATGGAAATCTGCCATTCATACCAAGTATAATGGACATGGGGACAAGTTTAGCTTAGCTTAGTTTACAGATACAGCATGGAAACTAGCTCTTCGGCCCATTGAGTCCACGCCCACCATCGATCACCCAATCTCACTATTTCTATGTTATCCCACTTTGTCATCCACTCCCTACACAATAGGGGCAATTTTACAGAGGCCAATTAACCTGCAAACATGCATGTCTTTGGTATACTGGAGGAAACAGGAGCTCTACCGGTGGGGTACCAGATAACTAAGGACAGCAAACTAGGAAAAGCAGCAGGGAAACGCTTGACAACTAAACCTGTGATCTTAACATTAGTGGTAGGAAAGATACTGAAAGAAATTCTGAAGAAGAGGATGAATGATCACTTGGAAATGCAGGGGATAATCAGAGATAGGCAACATGGCCAGAAGTTGGGAGGTCATCAAGACATTGACGCCACATTTGGAGTATCATGTTCAGTTTTGGTCACCCTAACATAGGAAAGATGTTAAGCTGGAAAAAGTGCAGCAAAGATTTTTGAGGATGTTGCCAGGACTTGAGGGAGAGGATTAATAGGGCTAGGACCTTATTTCCAGGTACGCAGGGGGATGAGGGGTGATCTTACAGAGGTGTATATGTTCATGAGGGAAATAGGTAAGGTTAATGCACAGAGTACTTTACTTAGAGTGGGGGAATCAAGAACCAGAAGACATAGGTTTAAGGTGTGGAGGGGGAAGAAGATTTAATGGGAACCGGAGAGGCCAATTTTTTACACTAAGGATGGTAAGTATATGGAACATGCTGCTGGAGGAGGTAGTTGAAGCAGGTACTCTCACAATGCTTAAAAAACAGTTGGGCAGGTACATGATAGGAGAGATTTAGAGGGATATGAGCCAAACGCAGGCAGGTGGGACAATGAAGATGAGGAAAGTTGGTTAGCGTGGGCGTTGGGCTAAAGGGCCTGTTTCCACACTGTGTGACTCTATTGACTCAGTAGCCTGAATGGCCTCACACAGATATGTCATAAAGAAATGAGATATTCCCTTATACATATCCTTACTCTTCCTTCCCTCTTAACTTTTGTTTTTCTCATCCTAATACCTTGCTTTTACTTTTTCTGCCTGTATTTCTCTTTCTTTCCTTTTCTCCATATTTAACCTCGATCTCTCGCTGCTCTCTCTTGCTTCCCCTCCTCCATTCTTTCCTCTATGAAACCCCTCCTTCTGTCCCAAGATATCCGTGTCAGAATTGTGTAATAACCTCATCTGCCGTTTACAAGGGGGCAATTTTCAGATCACACCTATGTATATATGAACACAATCTATACATAAGCATAGATAGCATGACTGTGAAGTGAATGCAGAACAATGTCCATGTTTACTGAGCCGCTAAACCGTATATATAACCCCACAGAGCATATTTGGGTCCTGGGAAGCAAGGCTATTGGATGTTGACTGTCCACCTAATAAAACAAAACACTTTTTTTGTTTACTGAGGTGATTAATTGTTAATAGGGGCTTTAAAAGCATAAAATAAAAATGCCATTATGTGTACAGCATAGAACTTGGCAGTTCGGCCCAACTGTTCTCCATCACAATCCTTCCCATGTGGGGGGGGCAAAAATCTCACTCTATCCTTACTCCCCTTGAAGCTGCTGATCCAATTGTCTTGCTGTCACCTCTCCCTCCCTCATCTTTTTCCCTACCCTCAGTCACTCCCTCATCTCTCGTGGCAGCGTGTGACTGAGATCCCATTGTGATGTCATTTTCGCGTGTCGGAATCTTCACGGCTGCTTGTGCAAATGAGATCCCATTGTGATTGGAGGAGTGTGAGATGCCATTGTGACATCATCACTGGAAGTGCTAGAAAAGTCTCACTCTCACAGCTAGTTATTATTCTCAAAGTTTTTTTAAAAACTTTAAATATCAGTAACGTGAAATATACAATCAAATGTGAAGAAACTTGATACGAAAGACCACGGGAAAAAAGCTGAGTAAGATTCTGTAAAAATGTTTGCGCTATTGTGTACCGTTTTGGCGTAGCTCCTGAGATCACAGACAGACAGACAAGTCGAGACTTTTAATAGTATATAAATAGATAATGTCCCAAAATGAAACAATTAATTTTGTATTCATTAATTCAGGTATTAATTCAGGTATTAGTATTTAGAGGGACCTGCATCTTCTTGTACATGAATAACTTACATGTTTGCATGCAGTAGCATTTATGTTACAAAATGATGGTATCCAACAACATTTAAGAGACTTCAGATTCCAGAACAAAATTCTAGACTTAAGATACCTTCTTCCCCATGTCCATCAGGCTCCTGAACCAATCACCTCTTTTACATCCCCTTCTTGCCATATATTCTTACTTTTAATTCTAACATATTTGCTTATTCCATTATAACACTTCTGCATTTCTTTTTGTATGACTTCAGATTACACTGCACTCTTCGCACAGTCTGCTGTTTTGCATTCATCGTTGCATTTATTGTTGTATCTATCATATCATGTATACTGTTTATTCTGTGAGATTTATGTAAAAAAAGAATGTCATTGCACCTGGAGTATATGACAATAAACTAATCTGAACTTGAAGAGAAAATCCACCTGTAAACCCTGGTGTTCAATGATATATATATATATATATAAAACTGCCCCCAAGATGAGCCTTTCCGTTCCAGGACATCATATTCTATATAGAATATGATGTCCTAGAACGGAAAGGCTCATCTATATATATAGAATATGATGTCCTGGAACGGAAAGGCTCATCTTGGGGGCAGATACATAGACAATAGGTGCAGGAGTTGGCCATTCGGCCCTTCATGCCATCACCGCCATTCAACGTGATCATGGCTGATTATCCACAATCAGTACCCCGTTCCTTCCTTCTCCCCATACCCCTTAATTCCATTAGCCCTAAGAGCTCTATCTAACTCTCTTTTGAATGCATCCAGTGAATCGGACTCTACTGCCTTCTGAGGTAGAGAATTCCACAAATTCACAACTCTCTCTGTGAAAAAGTTTGTCCCCATCTCAGTTCTGAATGGCCGACCCCTTATTCTTAAACTGTGGCCCCTGGTTCTACACTCCCCCAACATCGGGAACATGCCTCCTGCATCCAGCATGTCCAATCCCTTAATAATTTTATATGTTTCTATAAGATCCTCTCTCATTCTTCTAAATTCCAGTAAATACAAGCTTTCATCATGACTGTCCCGCCATCCCAGGAATTAACCTTGTGAACCTATGCTGCACTCTCTCAATAGCAAGAATGTCCTTCCTCAAATTAGGAGACCAAAACTGCACACAATACTCCAGGTGTGGTCTCACCAGAGCCCTGTACAACTGCAGAAGGACCTCTTTGCTCCTCTACTCAACTCCTCTCTTTGTGAAGGTCAACATGCCATTAGCTTTCTTCACTGCCTGCTGTACCTGCATGCTTACTTTCAGTGACTGATGTACTAGGACGCCCAGGTCTCGTTGTACTTCCCCTTTTCCAAACCTGACACCATTCAGATAATAATCTGCCTTCCCGTTCTTGCCTCCAGTGGATAATCTCACACTTATCCATGTTATACTGCATCTGCCATGCATCTGCCCACTCACCCAACTGTCCAAGTCACTCTGTATCCTCATAACATCCTCTTCACAGTTCACACTTCCATCCAGCTTTGTGTCATCTGCAAATTTGCTAATGTTACTTTTAATTCCTTCATCTATATCATTAATGTATTTTAACAGATACGGTCCCAGCACCGAGCCTTGCGGCACGCCACTAATCACTGCCTGCCATTCAGAAAGGGACCCGTTAATCCATACTCTTTGTTTCCTGTCTGCCAATCAATTTTCTATCCATGTCAACAGCCTACCCCCAATACCATGTGCTCTAATTTTGACCACTAATCTCCTGAGTGGCACCTTATCAAAGGCTTTGTGAAAGTCCAGGCACACTACATTCACTGGCTCTCCCTTGTCCATTTTACTTGTTACATCCTCAAAAAATCCCAGAAGATTTGTCAAGCATGATTTCCGCTTTGTAAATCCATGCTGACTTGGACCGATCCTGTTACTGCTATCCAAATGCGTCGCTATTACATCTTTGATAATCGACTCCAGCATCTTCCGCACCAGGCTAACTGTCTATAATTCCCAGCTTTCTCTCTCCCTCCTTTGTTAACAAGTGGGATAACATTAACTACCCTCCAATCCACAGGAACTGTTCCAGAATCTATAGAACATTGGGAAAAGATCACCAATGCGTCCACGATTTCTAGAGCCGCCTCCTTGAGTACCCTGGGATGCAGATCATCAGGTCCTGGGGATTTATCAGCCTTCAGTCTCATCAGTCTACCCAACACTATTTCCTGACTAATGTGAATTTCCTTCAGTACCTCCGTCACCCTAGGTCCTCTGTCCCCTAGTACATCTGGGAGATTGTTTGTGTCTTCCTTAGTGAAGACAGAACCAAAGTACCTGTTCAACTCGTCTGCCATTTCCTTGTTCCCCATAATAAATTCACCTGTTTCTGTCTTCAAGTGACTCACATTTGTCTTAACTAATTTTTTTCTCTTCACATACTTAAAGAAGCTTTTACTATCCTCCTTTATATTCTTGGCTAGCTTATCTTCATACTTCGTATTTTTTCCCCTTATTGCCTTTTTAGTTACCTTCTGTTTGTCTTTAAACGTTTCCCAATCCTCTGGCTTCCCGCTCATCTTTGCTGTGTTATACGTCTTCTCTTTTATTTTTATACTGTCCTTGACTTATCTTGTCAGCCACGGTCGCCTTACCCCCCCTAGAATCTTTCTTCCTCTTTGGAATGAAATGACCCTGCATCTTCTGGATTATTCCCCGAAACACCTGCTATTGCTGTTCCACCATCATCCCTGCTGGGGTCCCTTTCCAGTCAAATTTGGCCAGCTCCTCCCCCATGCCAACATAGTCCCCTTTGTTCAACTGCAATACTGACACTTCCGATTTTACCTTCTCCCTCTCAAATTGCAGATTAAAACATCATGTTATGGTCACTACCTCCTAATGGTTCCTTTACCTTGAGTTCCCTTATCAACTCCAGTTCATTACACAATACTAAATCCAAAATTGCCTTCTGCTTGGTAGGCTCCAGAACAAGCTGCTCTAAGAATCCATCTCAGAGGCACAAACTCCCTTTCTTGGGGTCCAGTACCAACCTGAGTTTCCCAGTCTACCTGCATGTTAATATCTCCAATAACCACCGTAGCATTACCTTTGTTACATGCTAATTTTAATCTTAATGCAACTTGCACCCTATCTCTAGGCTACTGTTTGGGGGCCTGTAGATAGCTCCCATTAAGGTCATTTTACCCGTACAATTTCTCAGTTCTATCCACAATGACTCTACATCTTCTGATTCTATGTCACCCCTCTCAAGGAACTGAATTTCATTCCTTACCGACAGAGCCACCCCACCCCCTCTGCCCACCTGTCTGTCTTTTCCATAGGATGTATACCGCTGAATATTCAGTTCCCAGCTCTGATCCTTTTGCAGCCATGTCTCTGTAATTCCCGCAACATCATTCGTAACAATTTCTAACTGAGCCTCAAGCTTGTCCACTTATACATACTTATTCTTATACTTCGTGCATTCATATATAACACTTTTATTTCTGTATTCACCTCCCCTCTCACACTGGTTCCTATTTCACCTGACCTTACTCTCTTATCCCTTCTTGAACTTTCCGTCTCGTTAATTTGGGTGTCCTTCATAACTTTTCCGGTACTCTCTTCCCCTTTAACTCCATCCTTATACTCCCAATTTGTCATCTCCTCCCCCCCACTATTTAGTTTAAACCCACCCGTGTAGCACTAGCAAATCTGCCTGCCAGAATGTTGGTCCCCCTCCAGTTAAGGTGTAACCTGTCCCTTTTGTACAGGTCACCCCTACCCCAGAAGAGATCGCAGTGGTCTATAAATCTAAATCCCTGCTTCCTGCACAAGCCCCTAAGCCACACATTCAGATCCCCTATCTCCCTGTTCCTGCCCTCACCAGCACGAGGTACTGGAAGCAATCCATCGATAACCACCCTAGAAGTCCTGCTGTTCAGCCTTCTTCCTAACTCTCTAAACTCAAGGGCCTGTCCCACTGATGCGACCTTTCAGCAACTGTCTTCGACCTTCAAGCTCACGGGCACTCGTCTGAAAAACCTCGAGCTGGATCGACCGTCAGCGATGAAACCGCTAACTGGATTGATCGACCGCGCGCGACACACACACACACACACACACACAGAGTTTAATAAAGTTTAGCGGGCATTTTACTTACCGGTCGGTTTTCCTTGGACCTGAAAACTCTAATGAGCCAGTTAAAATGCCCGGTCAGCGAAGGAGATTGCCTACGGCTGCCCTCGACTGCCTGTAACTATATAGCGACCCCACTCCACTGCACTACGGGTTCAAAGGAACCATGCCGACCAATTTTTACTCGCGGAAAATTTTTCAACATGCTGAAAATGTTTCAGCGACTTAGCTGAGGCCGCGAGTATGCGGGAACTTCCCTCGAGCATGAAGGAGAGTTCCAGTGACCTCATAGGACCTCCTTGGACCACGTGCGAGTTTGAGTCAAGGGCAAACTCTTCTAAACTCACAGATTAGGTCGCCGCAGTGGGACAGCCCCTTCACGTTGCAGAACCTCCTTTGTCTTCTTCCCGACGTCGTTTGTGCCCACATGCACAACCACTTCCGGCTGCTGACCTTCCCTCTGGAGGATGTTCTGAAGTCGGTCCGGGACATCTTGAACCCTGGTACCAGGGAGGCAACAGACCATCATCGGGGCTCGCCTACCGCCACAGAATCTCCTGTCCGCTCCTCAGACAATGGAGTCACACACCGCTATGGCCCTGCCTGACATCGGTCTCGCCGGTCGAGTCTCATCGCTAGGATTGGAGCCATCGATCTGTCCAGTGCTCAGACTGGAAGTGTCTTCTGCCCCGACAGCCCCCAAGAGGGTGTACCTGTTTTCATTAGGTACAGCCACCGGGGTTTCCTGCACTCCACGTTTACTCCCCTTTCTCATAGTCACCCATCTTCGCTCTTCCAGTATCCTTGGTGTGACAATCTCACGTGGCGGGCACTGAGAAATTGAGTATTGGATAGCATTTTTTGCAAGAGGCAGGGTGAGAGGAAGTGTAATCTACATAATTGTGGGAGTTGGGTATGTTTGCAAAATACGTCAATCAATAGTATGTCCACTGTGATGGACACCGAGATCAAGAAAGGGGAGAGAGGTATCTAAGATAGTCCGTGAGGGCGGGGTGGAAATTAGTGGCGGAGTTCATGAAATCCACAAGTTCTGCACTGGTGTTGGAGGCAGTCCTGATGTAGTCATCGATTTAGCGGAGAAAGAGTTGGGGGGTGATGCCAATGCACGTTTGGAATAAGGATTCTTCAAAGTAATTGACAAAAAGGCAGACATAGCTGGGCCCCATAGGTGGCCATGTTTACACCTTTAACTTGGACAAATTAATTGGATACTGTATATACTTTGTACCTTTGTCAGCGCCCTTATGTGGTGACTATTTACCTTGCATAACTTGCATACACAAAGAATTTCACTGTGACTTGTCACATGTGGCAATAAAGTATTCATTCATTCATAAAAGGCATGAAAGGAGAAGTTGAGGGTGAGGACAAGTTCCACCAAGCGAAGGAGAGTGTTAAGGGCCTGTCCCACTATCACGACCTAATTCATGACCTTTTTTACACATGGACATTTTTCATCATGCTAGAAAAAACGCCCCGACCTACATGATGCCATGAGTACCTACGACTAGCATCACGGCCTGCTACGACCTACCTACGACCTCGTGACGACCATGCTGCGAGTATGAGTCAAGGGCAAGCTCGGCAGAGGTCGTGAATTAGGTTGTGAAAGTGGGACAGGCCCTTCAGTAGGAAATTGATTGAGTCTTTGTTCAAGGAATAACCAGAGAGCCTTGAGACCTTCCTGGTAAAGGGACTGGATATCCATGGTAAAGATGAGGCAATGGGGGGCTGGAAACTGAAGAGTGGAAGGATGTTTGAGGTGTCTAGGCCAGATAGGAGGGTATCAAGATATTTGCAGATTCACCACATTAATTCCTAGAATAGAAGTTTTGTCATGTAAGTAGAGGTTATGAAGACTGAGCCTTTACTCTCATGACTTTGGAAGAATGAGAGGTTGTTTCAATGAAATGTATACATTTTTTCTGGGATGCATCAGGCTGGACATTAGCTATGTGTTGGAAGAACTGCAGTTGCTGGTTTAAACTGAAGAAAAGCTAGAGTAACTCAGCACGACAGTCAGCATCTCTGGAGAGAAGGAATGGGTGACGTTTCGGGTCGAGACCAAGGGTCCTTCTTTCCAGAGATGTTGCCTGTCCCGCTGAGTTACTCCAGCTTTTCTTCAGTTTAAACCAGCATCTGCAGTGTGGTGTGGGTGTCTGGACCAATCACTGACAAGTTCCGCCCCCCCCGACGACGCCATGTCCGTTATTTGGCTTTTCCCCGTTTCGTCCGTTCGGTGAGTTGGCTTTTAGGTGTCCCGCCCTTTCGGTAATTTGGCTTTTCATCGTCGCGCCGTTCGGTTAGTTGGCTTTTCGGCGTTGCGCCCTTTCGGTTATTTGGCTTTTTGGCGTTGTACGCTTTTGGTTATTTGGCTTTTTGGCGGCGTTTCCGTTCGGTAATTTGGCTTCCACTTCTTCGCTTCAGCATCTCGTCCTTCGACACCACGTCAGCACACGACTCCCACCTGCCTGCATTTGGCCCATATCCATGCAAACTTTTCCTATCCATGGATAATCCTCATGGCAAAAATTCAACATGGCCTTAGCGCAAATGGCACACAGATGTTCTTTGACTCAAAGTAGTTTGCACATCTTCCAAATTTGGCACAGTTTCCCTAGAAGATGTCACAAGATAAGGAATGTATTATGCAGAGTTGGGGGAGGATATAATTGATTTACTCATCAGACTATCCTCACAGCCAAATGCCATTGAAACACAACCCAAAATCCCTCTATAGGTGACCTCCAGACCTCCACTCGCCACCATGATGACTTACGACTTCTTGAGTAGCAACTGGGTAGAAGAAGAAATATTGCATTACATAGAATACATAGAATACATAGAAAATAGGTGCAGGAGTAGGCCATTCGGCCCTTCGAGCCTGCACCGCCATTCAATACGATCATGGCTGATCATCCAACTCGGTATCCCGTACCTGCCTTCTCTCCATACCCCCTGATCCCTTTAGCCACAAGGGCCACATCTAATTCCCTCTTAAATATAGCCAATGAACTGGCCTCAACTACCCTCTGTGGCAGAGAGTTCCAGAGATTCACCACTCTCTGTGTGAAAAAGTTTTTCCTCATCTCGGTCTTAAAGGATTTCCCCCTTATCCTTAAGCTGTGACCTCTTGTCCTGGACTTCCCCAACATCGGAAACAATCTTCCTGCATCTAGCCTGTCCAACCCCATAAGAATTTTGTACGTTTCTATAAGATCCCCTCTCAATCTCCTAAATTCTAGCGAGTATAAGCCAAGTCTATCCAGTCTTTCTTCATATGAAAGTCCTGACATCCCAGGAATCAGTCTGGTGAACCTTCTCTGCACTCCCTCTATGGCTATAATGTCCTTCCTCAGATTTGGAGACCAAAACTGTACGCAATACTCCAGGTGTGGTCTCACCAAGACCCTGTACAACTGCAGTAGAACCTCCCTGCTCCTATACTCAAATCCTCTTGCTATGAAGGCCAACATACCATTCGCTTTCTTCACTGCCTGCTGCACCTGCATGCCTACTTTCAATGACTGGTGTACCATGACACCCAGGTGTCGCTGCATCTCCCCATTTCCTAATCGGCCACCATTTAGATAATAGTCTGCCTTCCCGTTTTTGCTACCAAAGTGGATAACCTCACATTTATCCACATTATACTGCATCTGCCAAACATTTGCCCACTCACCCAGCCTATCCAAGTCACCTTGCAGTCTCCTAGCATCCTCCTCACAGCTAACACTGTCCCCCAGCTTAGTGTCATCCGCAAACTTGGAGATGTTGCTTTCAATTCCCTCGTCCAGATCATTAATATAAATTGTAAATAGCTGGGGTCCCAGCACTGAGCCTTGCGGTACCCCACTAGTCACTGCCTGCCATTGTGAAAAGGACCCGTTTACTCCTACTCTTTGCTTCCTGTTTGCCAGCCAGTTCTCTATCCACATCAATACTGAACCCCCAATACCGTGTGATTTAAGTTTGTATCCTAATCTCTTCTGTGGTACCTTGTCGAAAGCCTTCTGAAAGTCCAGATACAACACATCCACTGGTTCTCCCCTATCCACTCTACTAGTTACATCCTCGAAAAATTCTATAAGATTCGTCAGACACGATTTACCTTTCGTAAATCCATGCTGACTTTGTCCAATGATTTCACCACTTTCCAAATGTGCTGCTATCCCATCTTTAATAACTGACTCTAGCAGTTTCCTCACTACCGATGTTAGACTAACTGGTCTGTAATTCCCCGTTTTCTCTCTCCCTCCCTTCTTAAAAAGTGGGGTTACGTTTGCTACCCTCCAATCCTCAGGAACTACTCCAGAATCTAAAGAGTTTTGAAAAATTATCACTAATGCATCCACTATTTCTGGAGCTACTTCCTTAAGTACTCTGGGATGCAGCCTATCTGGCCCTGGTGATTTATCGGCCTTTAATCCATTCAATTTACCCAACACCACTTCCCGACTAACCTGGATTTCACTCAGTTCCTCCATCTCCTTTGACCCGCGGCCCCCTGCTATTTCCGGCAGATTATTTATGTCTTCCTTAGTGAAGACGGAACCAAAGTAGTTATTCAATTGGTCTGCCATATCCTTGTTCCCCATGATCAATTCACCTGTTTCTGACTGCAAGGGACCCACATTTGATTTAACTAATCTCTTTCTCTTCACATATCTATAAAAACTTTTGCAGTCAGTTTTTATGTTCCCTGCCAGTTTCCTTTCATAATCTATTTTCCCTTTCCTAATTAAGCCCTTTGTCCTCCTCTGCTGGTCTCTGAATTTCTCCCAGTCCTCTGGTATGCTGCTTTTTCTGGCTAATTTGTACGCATCATCTTTTGCTTTGATACTATCCCTGATTTCCCTTGTTATCCACGGATGCACTACCTTCCTTGATTTATTCTTTTGCCAAACTGGGATGAACAATTTTTGTAGTTCATCCATGCAGTCTTTAAATGCCTTCCATTGCATATCCACCGTCAACCCTTTTAGAACTAATTGCCAGTCAATCTTGGCCAATTCACGTCTCATACCCTCAAAGTTACCTTACTGTGTCCTTGTTCAAAGCTAAGGGCAGCAAAGCTGACTGCAACTTGCAGGGGTGTTTTGCTATTCTGTGCAGCAGGGGAAATGTAAAATAAGGAATTACATGCACTATTTATTGATGTCAACAACAGAGAAAGTCTGTTTATTCAACGTGAATTTGGCTGCCCAAGAAAGTTGTTACAAATCATCCATGTGTTCTATGATCGCATGACTGGACAAATGCACTCCAAGCTAACTCTTCCGGCACACTTGAAATTTTAAATGAAGTGAAGCAAGGTTCCCTATTTGCCCTAGTGCTGTTCAACCAGTTCTTTGTCTGCATTCCTAGTGATGTCTCAAGGGATTTGCCTGAGGAGATATACAACTGTTACTGACTCAACGGCTTGCTCTTTGATCTTCAAACACTGAGAGCTAAACCACAATGTTGGAGAGATTTCTCATCCAGCTACTCTCCATAGAGGACTCTCCCCTGATGGCAACAGTTATATGACCTACAGGTCATTGTTTACTGATTTTCTAAGGCAGTCTCTCCATCAACCTCAAGGAGACAGAAATCTTTATTCAACTTGTACCTTATTTCATTGTCAGTGTGCAAGCCATCTCTATATTCATGGCATTCAGTTGAAAAACATGGACTGGTTGAAATATTTTGCCAACACATTTCCAATAGTAGTCCCTTGGATAAGAAATTGCCAGCTGGAAACGGAAGTCCTGAATGTACCATCTATTTCTCGATTAAACTAAAGATCAAGTTCTGAAATCGTTTTGAAATATGAGCCCCTTATTGGGCAGCATATAAAGAATGCCAAATTATTTTTTATGATCTCCTTTCACTCAATTCAGTGATAAAATGATGATCATTGGGATGTTTAAGCTTATGAATACCACCAAGAAAATAGAGTAAACAACGTAGATGAATTGAACATAATTTCACAAACCAATCTTGCATGGGGAGCTGAGGAAGCATTGAAGGAAGAAGGGTCATTAAACCATGCAATTCAAAGATAACCTGGATAACATTGACTGGCAATCTCTTTAAAAATCCCGTGCCAGTGGTGCATGATTTAGCTCAATGACAGATCTTGACAAGATCTAGAGGAATCAGTTTAAAGTGAGATTAATAAACACGGAGGCTGAGCAAGAAAGAAGCTGCAGAGCCACTATGTCAATGATCAACGTTACAAACTTCCTGTTTCCACAGGAAATAAACTTTGTGCATCAGGATTCAAGTCACTGATTCAAATGAGTAGCTACAGAAGATATTTGTGGCAACATAGTTATCTTTGTTGCTGATGAATTGCTATTACATTGTCCTAGATACATAGATACATAGAAAATAGGTGCAGGAGTAGGCCATTCGGCCCTTCGAGCCTGCACCGCCATTCAATATGATCATGGCTGATCATCCAACTCAGTATCCTGTACCTGCCTTCTCTCCATACCCCCTGATCCCCTTAGCCACAAGGGCCACATCTAACTCCCTCTTAAATATAGCCAATGAACTGGCCTCAACTACCCTGTGTGGCAGAGAGTTCCAGAGATTCACCACTCTCTGTGTGAAAAAGTTTTTCCTCATCTCGGTCTTAAAGGATTTCCCCCTTATCCTTAAGCTGTGACCACTTGTCCTGGACTTCCCCAACATCGGGAACAATCAACCTGCATCTAGCCTGTCCTGACCCCCAAATCCACTGATTCCTTGAATAGTCAAAAATCTATTGATAGAGTCATAGAGTCAGGCAGCAAGAAAACAGGCACCAACGTGCCCATGCCGACCAAGATGCCCCATCTACACTGGTCCCAGCTGTGCGCATTGGCCCATCTGCCTCTAAAACATTCCTATCTGTTCAAATGTCTTTTAAATTACCTTATCTTAGTTTTGAATGTACTTACTGACCGAGCATTCACTTACCATGGAGCAGAATATTTTAGATATTCTGAATAAAACATTTTTCCTGAATTCAACTGTAAATAGCTGACATCCTGAAATTGCGCTGTTATTTTTTGGTTTTACAGCCTGGGGAGTATGCTTCACATCATCTTCCATGTCAATTACCACAACCATCTATTCTCAGTGAAATCACCTCTAATTCTTCTAAATTTAAATTAATCTCTCCTCAAATGCAAACCCCTTAATTTCAGGGTTGAGGAATTCCAGGAACCCGAAACACCCAATGACCCCAGGTTACATCACTGATGATGTGTTCAGGAGCATCAAGAGATGTATTTTTATCAAACTTGGTGAATAAGGCTCTTCACAATTTCCTTTCACAATTTGTATGTGACCTCGCCCCTTTTACATGTGCAGCGAGTCTTACTAATTCTTCAAGTCCAACCTCCTTGCATTAAAGGCTAATATTCCATTTGCTTTAATCCTCTGAAGGTTGTGTCCAAATGCAAGTTAATGCTGACTGCAAGTCACTCAGACTTGGATTTTTCTCCATGACAGGCCCTAGCCAGTGAGCTATGCAGAGAAGTTCAAAGCAGGAGAACCTACTTGAAACGGGCAAAGATGAAACGATTATGCCATGAAGGTCTTTCAAAGGAGTCCTTCAACAAAGCCCAGTCCGTGGCAGCATCCATCCTTAATATTTCACAAAGTGATCTGGAAGACCTATTGGATCTTGAGGATGAAGAGGTAAGAAATGTTTTTGCATATCTTGTTTTCATTCAAGTTAAATCACAAGCAGAGAACTTAATATTGGAGATAATTTGTAATTTAAAAGGAACCATTTTTTAATTTAGTTACCTAATACAAATTAAGTTTAGTCTTCTAACTACAATACTTGCATTCTTACAAATGTCTCATATCAGATCCCGAATATATTGACAATGTGCAGATTAAGGCCCTGTCCCACTTTCCCGAGTTAATCACGAACTCTCCCGGGTTTTCCCCTTGATTCGAACTCGGGGAATGTCGGTAGCGAGGCCGTAGGAGTCCGTAGATGTTTCGTAGCGGCTCGTAATGCCAGCCATAGGAACTCGGGGCATCAGGTAAGTCGGGATGTTTTTTCAACATGTTGAAAAATTTCCATGAGTTAAAAAAAATAGCCCCGAGTACCTACGAACAGCTATTACCGTAATTCTCCGAGTTCGAATCAAGGGGAAAACTCGGGAGAGTTTGTGAGTAACTCGGGAAAGTGGGACAGGGCCTTTAGCAGATTCGGTTGGGGTGGCCCCGTCAAGGCATTAGTCCTTCACACAACCCTTGGGCTGCCATGGACTGTTCAGTTTGAAGTTATGCCCAAGGTAGCAGAACATAAATCTTCCCAGAAGAAATGCTGCCGTATTTGTTCCAGATGTCTGTCTTTTCATCAATGTCGTTCTTCCACAGTCTCGCAGATGCTGTCTTCAATTAAATAACCAGGAACTACTTTAATTTAGTTAGTTTTCAAAAGAATGTGTGACCTAGAAATGTAATTCAATTACTAATTACTAATTCAATTACTAATTGCGTATTGTTAGTTCCCTTTGAGCTTTGCATGATCCTGGAGTGAAGTATTAACAGACATTTTTTGGTTTGTTTCACAACCCTCCAAAAACTAAACAGTGTTCTCCATGGAGTGATTTGCAGTTACACAGTCAGGAACTTTTCTAATCCAAATGTTTACTCTATGTCATTCCTTGTGTGATAACGTATTTCAATATTACATGTCGAAATTCGGAGACAAGCATGCGAATCATAGGCCACTCACACATGAACTACAATTTCATTGTAACTGTTAACCAAATCAGTTCCTGAATTCAAGGCAGCACTTGCGAGATTGTTGAATAAAATCAATCAGGAGATATATCTGGAACAAATATCACAGCTTTAATTCAGGTAAGATTTATGCTGTGCTGCCAGTGCAGAACATCATGCTGAATTGTCCAAAACAAATCCAAAGATCTTTTGAAGGACTAATCCTCAACCGTTTCATGATTCAAACTACCACACAAATTTTCATCTACCACTTTTGCAGACTGCCACAGAACCTTTGAGAAACTGCCTGCTTATTGTAAAATCTGTTTCCTGTCACCAAAAAGAGGTCTACTGAGTACCACTTCCAGGTCAAAACGTAAACCCCTCACAGTGGGCATTGCAGTTGTGCTTCCAATGGTTTTTATTAAAGACTTGGAACTGGAGCAGAGGTATTAGTGGTACCCAAGAGAGAAAGTACAGAAGGGCTCTGTACCGCAGGCATCCATCACCCAGCGTCCTCCCATATAAATCTTTCCAAAAAGCAATGTCTTTGCAGACTGACTTACCAAGATGCTTGTCAGAAAATTCCATGACTGCTCTGCCAGTCGATATCAAGGTCACTGTTACACACAATTTCCTAGCACAAGGATTATTCCAGGAAACTGCCATGTCTAGTGGTTTGCTGGTTTGAAGTCACTGATGCTTCGGAAAAACGCCAACACTTCCCTATCACGTGCATCAGTGGAGGAAAATTATTGGAGAAAATTCTGAGGGACAAGATTTACTCACATTTGGAAGGGCATGAACTCATTAGGGATAGTTAGCCAGCCTGCATTAAGTTCGGTGAGATCTTGATTTGCCAATTTGATTGAGTTTCATGAGGAAATGACAAAGATAGTTGATAAGTGTGGGATAGTGTATGTGTCTGCATGACTTAAAGCATGGCTGGTATAAAAGATTAAGAAATCTGGAACCACGATGAGTTGGATACAAAATTGGCTTGGTCATAGAAGACAGTGGTTGAGGGATTTTTTTTGACTGGAGCAAAAATAAAACAGTTATTAACCAGTCATGTTTTACAAGGATCAGTGCTGGATCAGTTTGTAATATAAAAATAGACTAATCTCTCCCATGATGAGATCAGACATCAAGTTTTGGACACCTCATTCCTTCCCCTTGACCGGAAGTGGTGGCGCGGCCCTGGCTGCAGCGGCTCATCGGCAGTCCCGTTTGTTTGTGTTTTTTGTGTTGTTTATTTTGTTTTGGTTAGTCTAGTTTTTGGTTCTTAGTTTGTGTTTTGTGTTTTGGGGGGGTGGGGGGTTGAAACGGGGTTTGCAGTCTCTCCCTGCGGGGAATGCGACTTTTTTGTCGTATTCCCCTTCTCTGCCTCCGTCTGCGCTGAGGCCTAATGGAGCTGATGACCTCGAGGCTCCGGAGGCAGAGCCCGTCAGGACTCGCCCTGAGCTCGCTCCCGTGAGGGTGGTCCGGCTCAGGGCTGGAACATTGCTCCCGTGAGAGGTTGTGGCGCTCTCGTAAGGGCGGGCGGCCAGCCCAAGGGTGGAACGAGGCTCCCGTTGGAGCGGACGAGCTCGGGGAGGTGCGGCGCTCGCAGCCCGAGGGAGGTTCGGCGCCCATGTCGGCCCGGGGGGGGAAGCGACGCCCATGTCGGGGCGGCCCGGCCGGAGGGAAGAAGCGACGCCCATGTCTTCGACCACCCCGGGCCGCGGTGTTTGAGCCGCGGGACTGATTTAACATCGCCCGGGGGGTATCGCCTCAGCGCAGAGGGAGAAGAGGAGGGAAGAGACTGCAGACCTAAGACTTTTGCCTTCATCACAGTGAGGAGATGCTGGGTGGACTCACTGTGGTGGATGTTAATATGTGTTTATTGTTGTTTTTATTGTATTATATGTATGACTGCTGCAATTTCGTCCAGACTTCGGTCTGAACGACAATAAAGGCATATCTATCTATCTATCTATCTATCTATCTAACCCCACAGATCAACACAGGGCTACCATTTCCCAGATAGATCTCATCACCACTGACGATCTCCTCTCCACAATCGCCAGCCCCGCATTGCCCTTTTTTATCCCCTTCACTGCCTTACACACCATTGTTTCTGCCTGTTCCTGCCCCACCAAACTCCACTCCAAATTCGCTACTGGCCTACATCTGTGACACCTCACACTCGTCTCATACTTCAAAAACTTTCAACTTCTCGGCACCAATCCCCTCATCTTTACCATGAACCAAGGCCTTAGAGTCCTCCAGTCCTTCCTTGAACAGAGATCCAATCACTTCCCCTCTACTATCACTCCTCCATGTGATGAAACTTGTCCTCGCCCGTAACAACTTTTGACTCCTCTCGCCACAAGTCAAAAGGTGTAGTAATGATCCCCTGCTATGTCTGTCTTTTCGTTGGGAACATTGAATGTTCCTTGTTCCAAACATAGCTGGGATCAATCCCCACTTCTTTCTCCACAATATCGGTAACCACATTGGGGATGCCTTCTGCAGAACTCATTGATTATATCAACTTGACAACTAATTTCCACCCCGTCCTCAAAATCATTTGGACCACTTCTGGCATCTCTCTTCCCTTTCTCGATCTCTCTATTTCAATCACAGGGGACAGACTATGCACTGAGGTCTACTATAAAGCCACTGACTCCTACAGTTTCCTTGACTACACCTCCACCCACCTTGCCTCTTGCAAAGATGTCAACCCTTACTCTCAATTTATCCGTCTCCTCCACATCTGCTCCCAGGGAGAGGCTTTCCACTCCAGGTGTATGTAGGATATTGTTAGTGTGCGGGGATCACTGGTTAGCGCAGACTCAGTGGGCCGAAGGGCCTGTTTCCACGCTATGTCTCTAAACTAAACTAAAACACTGACGCTAGCAGTAGGATGAGCTCACGTGATATATTTTATTTACAGTGGTAAGAGAGTCCAGGACCTCATGGGGCCACTGTTCCTTCTCATCAGAGCACATGTGCAATGATGCTGGCGATCTCTGGTTTGTCCCAGCAGCTTAGTCCTGGTCATCGAAGGAGGAGGCATGGCTTCAGTACAGGTTTCTTCCTGACAGCTCAGTTTTGTGCTTGAAAAGGCCACACTGGCAGTCGCTAGATTATTCTAGCAGTCCGTCTTTCTCTGGGTGTATGTGGGCACAGTCGCACTGGTGACAATAAAACCACCATTGGTAAGGTCAGCTCCCTCATGATAAGCAGTTCCTTCCTTTAAACATGCTTGCAAATTTCAAACAACTACAAATCTTACAAGAATTCATCAACTGGCTCAATCAGTATGTTTCCAATGTGTAGGAAGGAACTGCATTTGCTGGTTTACACCCAAGATAGACACAAAATGCTGGAGTAACTCAGCAGGACAGGCAGCATCTCTGGAGAGAAGGAATGGGTGACGTTTCGGGTTGAGACACTTCTTCAGACTGAAAGTCAGGGGAGAGGGAAACAAGAGGTATGGAAGGGTAAGGATCTGAAAAAGGCAGATCAAAGCAGACGATGATCAAGGAAATGTAGAATGGTTCATTGTTGGCTGAGAGGAAAGTGACAACGAGGCATCCAAACATAAAATTAATCAGGACAGTGAAACTAGTCGGAGAACTAGGATGGGGGAGGGACGGAGAGGAGAAATCTCAGAAAAGACAATAGAATGGCTGCATTTAAAGGTAATTTCTCGAGGAGTGCAATAGCATGGAGGCACTGCTGTCACTAACACTTCAGTGTCAGTCTATTCTCTAAGGAGACAGCTCCAATGATGGAACTGTTTTGAAAGTAAATCAATTGATTCTCAGGGTTTGATCTCTCTGAACACATTATTACAAAAGGGCTTAGGGAGATTTAACATGACTTCTTTGGGTTATTAACATGCAAGTTACACCCAAAGATTTTTTTGAAGGAAACTTCTATGTCCATCAAAAACAAAGACAGGACAAGGCCAGGGTCAGTATATGAAAGCCTGCATCTCCTATGAGTGTTGTTAACCTTCTGCACCCTCGTGCACTGGTTATACAATGGAGCCAACCCCACCATCCCAATCAATGTGTACTGTAAAGACACTGGCCACAAATCTGCTTTCAAAGATGAGAGAGGACCTTCCCTTCTGTTATAATGAAAGCAAATGCCTCAGCATCTGTTTATTTTTGAATGTTTGGTGATCACGTTGCAGGGGATCTGTCCGGTTTGACTGCTCATCACTGGCCACATTTGCTCGCCCTTCTCAACCTTATGGGGTTTTCTTCATGCTTGTGTGTTTCTTGGTCAGAGCCTGATTGAAATGCAGAATTATGTTTGTGCTGAGGTGAGTAATGTTCACCAGGTTACCTTGTAGAGCATTAGTTCCCTTTGCTCCGTGAAGACCAGATGGAACATTATGAATGCATAAGCACTGTTGACCATCTGTGCCACAATGAGACTCGGAACAGGGAAGCTGTTTGTTTTAAATAATCTCCTAAAAAACTGCAACCGTGGCATAAATATCTTGGTGAGACTTTTCACTATTGAAGCATCTCCGATGTGGTATTTTAATATCCTGAACTCTGCAATTGTGGTGAAGAGAGATTTAACTTATTTGTGGAACAGTGGGCAGGATTTGGTCATTTTATTTCTTACAATTTCTACTTTCTGAGTATTAAGACATGTTTGACTTTCCATTTGAGGTCCATCATAACTATCAGAAAGCATAAAAATGGGGGGGGGGGGGGGCTTTTTTAATGAAATTTTTCAAAGGTACAATATAGTATGCGCCAAGAGAACGGGAGAATCTATAAACGGAGGTCCACACATGCAAAATCACCACATCCAAGCCCTATAGGGAAATCAAGAGGAATAGCCCTGGAGTGATTTTCAGAATGTAGTACTACAACAGGAAACCTTTGAGACAAACAGCTAAGAAGCTTTAAAATAAAACCAGATGAGTATATGAGAAAAGAGAAGCTGAATGAGGCAACGGAATGGAAGAAACCAGCATATTCTGTTTCGGTGTATGTCTGTTTCTGCATGTGACCATGGATTGCACAATTAAGCATAACTACTTTTATAAGAAAATGTAACAACACTCTGTATTTTATTCATCTGCAGGAATCAGGAGAAACTAAAAAAGCCTTACAGAAAGATCAAAATTGGCTGGCTCAAATACAGAAGATACTTGGAGGCCAGGTACCGAAACATTCCATGTGTTCCATTAAGCCTAGCTTGCTCTTTTGCATACCAAGTAACTTTCACTTACGGATTCATGAAGTAAACAAAACAATTACATTAAAGAGTAAATTAAGACATTCTGAATCAGCAACCATCATTTATACCAAAAGAAAGCCACCAACATTGTTTTTACACATTTATTTTATCTAGTACTTTCCTCAAATCATTTGTCAATCCTGCTTTCACAATTCAGCCCAATTTACCAATACGCTGTGATTTTATTTCTTACTGTGTGACAAACGTCCTTTGCCAGAATTCTTCATAATGTATTATCTGAACATGTGAATAATCTCACAAAGTAGCCAGTTGGAAATGAAAATCTGAATTAGCAGGCCCTTTGGCACTACTCGTCCAAGCTACCCTATCTAAAATAGTCCCATTTGCATGTTTGACTCATATCCATCTAAACCTTACCTATCCATGTACCTGTCCGAGTATTTTTTTTAATGCTGTTATAGTACCTGCCTCAGCTACCTCCTCTGGCAGGTCATTCCATATACCTGCCACCCTCTGAGCATTAAACACTCTCAAAATGTCATATAGTTTACAAAAAGGATGTCATCGTGCCAGTGTATGATGCAAGAACCAGCAAGGTTGCTGTCTCCAAAAGGTCTGTTGCATCAACAAAATGGGTCATAGGCAACTACAGAAACGGGACAAACCACAGTAGCAAGAATAGAATTCAAAGGTAGTCACACTCACATACAGAGTGGCTCAATTTACTGCAGGCTAGACGATAGTTTTCATTTAATTTGTCAGCACATATCTTTTGCTGATGTCAGGTAAGGTAAGACTGTCAGAAAGTGACTCGCAGATGGCCAGCTTGACCAGGCCTAGGAGACCTAACCAAGACATCACTACGCACAGGGTGTCCAAAGATGAGGATGGTGGGTGTGAAGTGCAGCCAGAAGGCAAGGAGTAGCCCTGGCTGCAACCTCACACACTCCATATACGCATGGAACACAGACTCTTCCAGCCTGCAAAACTGGCAGGCGGCTGGCGAGTCTGAACCGCGAGAGAAACAGATTGCACGGGACTCCTCGGTGCAGTACCCTCCACCCCAGGTCCCTGATGTAGAGGGAGAGAGTCTCTGCATAGAGGGACCCCCACCTGGGGCCTCTCACGACCAAAAGGCAACACCAACCGCCACTTTGTGTCCGGACAGTGGGCGAGGAAGTGCAGGGTGTGGAGGAGGAGCCCGTACAGGAGACGCCTCCCTGCGTCTCGGAGGGAGATGAAGGGTGTCGAGGAAAGGTGGCTCGGGTAGTGTGGGACCGGCTCCCAAGAAGGATTTTGGCGCCTGGGTCCGACGAGTACTTCTGGCTGAGCGGGGGTTTGCTCAGCCGCAAGTACTCCACACGTTAGAGCATCCCCGGTGGGGTGGGACAAGGCCCTGCCGCTCTCACAACCGGGCCATCACCCTCCGCCGGTGGAGGGTGGCCCTGGTCGACGGCAACCAAGTTCGAGACTCTCAGCAGGTCCCGGTAGAAGCTGGGCATCCTCTGCAGGGCAGCACGGCTGACGCCCACCATCGGTATCCGCGTACCTCCTTGAAGGCAGTAGCCCCGTTGGAAAAAGTGCGTTGCCAGCACGTGGCAACTGGGAGGACACCCATAGTACAGGTATCTGCAGGGTCCTGAGGCAGAGAGACGCCACCTGCGTGTGAATGCACACCAGTGACTGACCTCCCTCTTCGATCGGGAGACTCATGACCGCTGCAGAGACCCAGTGCTTTCTGTTGCCCCAGAAGAAGTCCACCAACTTCCTCTGGATGATCCCAGCAAAGGTGGTCGTTGAGACCAAGGTGGTCCCAGAGTACCGAGCCAAGTGTTGGGCGAAGTGGTCACCATTCGACGCTTGGTGGTGCTGATGTAAAGGAGGCCACATGGGGAACACTGAATGAAATAGATGTGGTTAGAGAAGGTTATATGAATCTATATCTAGACAGAGGTTCACTTGCACCACCTCTGAGACAGAGGTTCAAGTGCATCTCCTCCTAGGCATAGGCTCATATGCACATCCTGAAATCCCATTTGCATCTGATGCTCTTGATGTGGCCTCCTCTTCCCTGTGCCCCACCTGGTGTGCACGCATTTCTCCCAATACCGCACCTCCTTCTCCTGACACATGTATCCCTGTAAGTATTCAATCAATTCATCTGGCTTCATATTTCATACCTTTTCACTCCTTTTCTCACTACCTTTCATCACTTTCCCATTTCTGGCGTTGGTCCACCCAAGTCAAATCAGCCTCACCTGTATCCACATATCGGGTCACCCAGCAGCCCTGCAGAACATAGATAAATCACGTTTCAGATTGTGGTCGGGGAGAGAATGCTGGAAGATAGGTGAGAGCAGGAAAAAGTCTGGCAAGTGATGGGTGGATGCAGGTGTATGAGGTTTTGACTGGCAGATGATTGGACACAGTCCAGAGATGAAAAGACAAAAGGTAGTGAAGGAAGGCAATGTGTCACCCAACATGTCATTCTCCAACATTTCTGTCCACAACATCATTCTCTGACATTTCCTCCACATTCAACATAATCCCAGCTCCAGTCACATCGTCCCATCCCCAGCCCTTTTCTCCCTCGGCAACTCCTTGGTTCACTTATCCCTTCCCATTCAAACCACTCCATCCCCAGGTTCTTTCCCCTGAAATCACAGGAAATGTAATACTTACCCCTATTCCTTTTTCCTCACATAGATCCAGGGAACCCATGCAGGCCTTGCAGCTGTACCTACCTCATTTAATCTCATCTACTGTTCTAACCATCACGAACCATAGATTAGACGATCGTTTTGCTGAACATGCACTCCATCTGTTGTGGCCTGCTGGATCTCCCGGTTGCTAACCATTTTAACTCCCCTTCCCATTCCCATGCTGACTTTTCTATACTGTAATGGGCCTCCTCCATTACCAGAGTGAGGGTACACACAAACTGGAAGAACAGCATGTGATATTACATTTGTGCAGCTTACAACGCAATGGTTTAAACATTGAATCTCCCATTTTAGATAACTAACCTACACATAATTTACCCCCCCCCCCTCTTTCCCCCCTCTCTTTCCTGTGTCCCACCTGCAGGCACAATGATTTCTCACTTTTCTCTTACCCCTGTCCCCTTCTACTTATATTCCTTCCTCTGGCTTCACATTTGTACGCATCTTCTCTCCTTATCTCATAACCTTTTGTCTTTTCATATCTGGCCTTTTTTCCCCACCCCACCTGTATCCACCTATCACTTCACAGGCTTTGTCCCTCCCCCATTTCACTTCCAGCTTTCACCCCCTTACAACAATCAGCCGAATCATCGCCTATCCTAGTTCTCCAGAGATGCTGCCTGACCCGTTGAGTTGACTCCAGCATTTTGTGTCTTTTTGCAAACCAGCATCTGCAATTCCCGTGACTATGTTAAAAGTAAACCGCCCTTGCGTTCTTGACTTGCAACCAGCGGAAGCAACCCATTGAAATCCGCCTTTTCAAGTCATTGAGATTTTAAACATTTCCATGAGACCAACTTTAAATCTTTAAATCTCAAAGGACTAACCAGATTTTACCAGATCCTTTCTCATCGAGTCATTTTTGCTGCACTTCCTCTGTGGTAAGATTCATCTTTCTGAGGTGAGGAACAATTGCTGTGCTCAGTACACATATTGTGTAAAGACATCCTTATTGAATGCTGCAATTCCCTTGAAATAAAGGCTAACAAGCTTTGCCATGCTAGTTGCTTGTTGTACATGCACGTTAACCTTATACACAATCCATCTGAAGTATTTGTGTTTCTCAATCTCTGCCTTTTAAAAAAATATTCTGATTTTCCATTCTGCCTACAACAGTGAATAATTTCACACTTCCTCATTTATGTTTTGTTTTTACTCACTTATTTAATCTGCCTACAGCCTTTTTACAAATACTTTTGTGCCACTTACAGTTCGCTTTACCACCTAATTTGATATCATCAGCGAGCATGGATACCTTAATTTAGGTTGTTACGTGCTTTATCTTCTTTAGTTCTCTGTCACACCCACCTCTCCAAATTTGGATTATTGTACATTCCCTAGTGTTGTTTGTTATCATCATTCGTTGTTCTGTTCAACTATCTTGGGAATCTACCGTGGCTCACTTTCTCACTTTGCCTCTTGCAAAGGCTCCATACAAACCAAGATCTGCAACCACACTGTTGGTGTCCAGTGATTTCAATCGTTCTGTTTGTGTCTTTTTCTCTTTCAGTTAAAAGGTTTGCAGCATTCTCAAGGTCCTAAATAAATTTGCTGCAGTGTTTATAGGTTACGTGTGCAAGTATAACAGACTACAGTCCAAGCATAAATCTTAAAGGGAAAAATAAAGATGGCAGTCCTCGATGCATTATAATAGCTGAAGATGGCTGCCCCTCCAGCAAGCCAATATAAAATAACTGCAGTAACGAGAAAGCTACAGCACTATAATATTATTAGTTGTTTATATTCAGCAATAAATGAGAACACCTGAAGAGTGGTTCATAGCTTTGTGACCTTTTCCGAGGGATTCACTTGCAGTCAATTCATGTTTTCCTCACAGCTGGACAGCTGTTTATTACCATGTCTTCCTGTATTCTGTACAATATTTTCTACAGAGACTGTGCACAGCTTGTTAGTGGGAGCTGAATATTGATTCAGAATCCTGTCGATGCAGAAAGAATGAAAAAATGTCCACTAGGGACCCTGCAAACATATTCCTATTGATATTTTCGTGCTGAGTGGAAAGCTGCACACTTGATGACAAGGCTGAGACTATCTTGAATCACAGACAAATCCTCAGAGAGTCCTGCTGTGACCTATGTGTTTCTTTTCTCTTATCAGTTTCCAAGTTTCCTTTATTAACATACTGTCTTCAGGAATACTGTGTCTGTCACAAGTGATTAAGAACAATCAATTGACATTCAGTGCTTCCAATTTGTCCATCGTATTTGACTCTTGATGCCCGTGTGCACTGAAGTTGGATTTAGCTAATACTGTGCAAGATCTCGATGACCTAATGTTGTCTATCAGTGACTCTCGGATTATCCATTTCTCTGCATTGCAATGTTTATAACAAGAGATTATCTTCATATTTTCCAGAGAACCACACCGCTGTTGCATTCTATAGATAACGGTGGTGCATACTATATGTGTATTTTTGTATGTGTTTATACATGTTTATCTATGGAAACTAGTCAGTTTCTAAGAATGTGATCACTGCTATTGAATGCATTTTATATTGAGCTGGCTTCGGTGATTTTGAGGGGCAATTCAGGTCCAGTGACCAATGATACAAATGTATGACGATGACTTCTGCCAGGAACTGATTTTCTCCCATGCAATTACCTTTAGCAACCCTTTACGAATTTCTCCGCTTATGAATTTTACTTAAACACACTTTTTATCTGCCTCAAATAATGTATTGAACTGTTGCCTTGACTCATGGTGTCAAATAATCTGCAAAGTGTGCTATACTATCCCCACACTGCTTTTGACGCCTGTTCCTGTCCCAAACATCTGATTGCAATCATTATACGTTGCTTCGCAAGTAACAATGTTTGCTCCCCTCCACTACCTGCAAATATAAATGGGTAAATTTGGCACATTGAACAATGATACCTAAAACTGTGTATTTTAGGGGGCTACGGACAAGCAATTTTTATAATACCTTTGAAAATATAATGTTCAAGTTACCGATCTTTAGTTTTTTTTTAGTTTAGTTTAGATATACAGCGTAGAAACAGGTCCTTCAGCCCACTGAGTCCACGCCGACCAGCGATCACACATAGACTAGCACTATCCTACATACTCCGGGCAGGGTATTGGTGAGACCACACCTGGAGTATTGCGTACAGTTTTGGTCTCCTAATCTGAGGAAGGGCATTCTTGCCATAGAGGGAGTGCAGAGAAGGTTCACCAGACTGATTCCTGGGATGTCAGGACTTTCATATGAAGAAAGACTGGATAGACTTGGCTTGTACTCGCTAGAATTTAGAAGATTGAGGGGGGATCTTATAGAAACTTACAAAATTCTTAAGGGGTTGGACAGGCTAGATGCAGGAAGATTGTTCCTGATGTTGGGGAAGTCCAGAACAAGGGGTCACAGTTTAAGGAGAAAGGGGAAATCTTTTAGGACTGAGATGAGAAAAACATTTTTTACACAGAGAGTGGTGAATCTCTGGAATTCTCTGCCACAGAATGTAGTTGAGGCCAGTTCATTGGTTATATTTAAGAGGGAGTTAGATGTGGCCCTTGTGGCTAAAGGGATCAGGGGGTATGGAGAGAAAGCAGGTACAGGATACTGAGTTGGATGATCAGCCATGATCATATTGAATGGCGGTGCAGGCTTGAAGGGCCGAATGGCCTACTCCTGCACCTATTTTCTATGTTTCTATGTTTCTATCCAGAGAAAATCCACAGTCACAGGGAGAATGTACAATCTCCGTGCATACAGCACCCATAGTCAGGATCGACCCCGGGTCTCTGGCGTAAGGCAGCAGCTCTACAGCTGTGCCACTGTGCCGCCCCTAAACTCAGAATTTTTTTTTGTATGGTACTGTATGCTTCTTTTGTTTTAGGGTCACAGGGCATGGAAATATGCTTTTTGACCCACCAAGGTTGTGCCAACCATGAAGCACCCCCTCGCACAAATCTTGGATGGAAGGATGGCAAGATATTTTAAATGACACTGTGGAATGGTGTTGAGAATATGCAGGTAAAGGGGATTAATATGGTCGACTGAACCTTAGAGCAAAACAGCTAGATTGCCACGAGCTGAAAGATGGCAAGTGGGAATGTGGGGTAGCTTTATTCAGGGCATGACTCTGAAGGATAGGCAAGGAGCAAGCTTACACAGTGGGTGATGGTGACATCGTTTTCTACAAGGCCCGATAAAGTGGACGCAGTGGGCAGGATCAGTGGGAAACCATGAAATTAGGTAACTATTCAGACAGAGTGCTGTAGCTCCCATTGGGGAAGGTAGGGGTGCAGGTGGGAGTCTTTACTACGAATTTCAGGCGAGACCCTCAGCCTCAGAATGAATATTGAACATGGTCCAGTGTTATGATTGGTAAAGGATAGGGTAAATTACAAATTGTATGAGTTTTTGAAAAACTGATTGGCTGCTAAGCAAAGGTGATCCCCACATGCCTGGAAACCCAGGAGATAAATCTGTGGGACAGACCTACTGGATTGCTGCCCATGTAATTGAATCAGAGAATGAAAGGATAGAAACTGGAGTACTTCTTGGTATTTTTTATATGTCTGAAAGAACGACAAGAGAAGCAAGATTAGATACATAGATACATAGAAAATAGGTGCAGGAGTAGGCCATTCGGCCCTTCGAGCCTGCACCGCCATTCAATACGATCATGGCTGATCATCCAACTCAGTATCCCGTACCTGCCTTCTCTCCATACCCCCTGACCCCTTTAGCCACAAGGGCCACATCTAATTCCCTCTTAAATATAGCCAATGAAGTGGCCTCAACTACCCTCTGTGGCAGAGAGTTCCAGAGATTCACCACTCTCTGTGTGAAAAAGTTTTTCCTCATCTCGGTCTTAAAGGATTTCCCCCTTATCCTTAAGCTGTGACCCCTTGTCCTGGACTTCCCCAACATCGGGAACAATCTTCCTGCATCTAGCCTGTCCAACCCCATAAGAATTTTGTACGTTTCTATAAGATCCCCTCTCAATCTCCTAAATTCTAGCGAGTATAAGCCAAGTCTATCCAGTCTTTCTTCATATGAAAGTCCTGACATCCCAGGAATCAGTCTGGTGAACCTTCTCTGCACTCCCTCTATGGCTATAATGTCCTTCCTCAGATTTGGAGACCAAAACTGTACGCAATACTCCAGGTGTGGTCTCACCAAGACCCTGTACAACTGCAGTAGAACCTCCCTGCTCCTATACTCAAATCCTCTTGCTATGAAGGCCAACAATTGAGGCAGCAATTGAGGGAGCGAGTGATATACCGTATAATATTAAAATCTAGGTAGTTCTATGTTCTTTTCCATAAGAGCACAAAGATAATGGGACAAAAATGTAATTTCAACTCTGCAAGAACACAGCTGGAAGTACATTTATCAAACCTGACAGTTAGTAGATTCCCATCCATTTACTCTTTGACCCCATCACAGGAAAAGTACCTCAGCAAAACTCTTCCACAGATTTACCTGACTGGTTCCTGGGCATATGAGGCCCAGCTTTGTTATCGGTCACATGCCTTTTCAGAGACTTGCCCTATTCCAATGATGACTAACACTGGGCCATCTTGAATAGGAAATCCAGGCTTAGTGTCTGCCCTGGCATCCATGACCATGTCTTCCACTGTTCCCCTCTATATGGCCAATGGCTTTCCCGCTTGTACCACTCACCTGAGTCAGCCTCCTGCCTTTCTACCAGATTGCCAAAAAAATCCATCTGACATATGCTCTATGACGAAAACCACAAGTTATTTTATGATGGGACAAGTTGTGTCTTGGGAATATTTCCAACAGAGTAAAGTTATGCGTGCATTCCGAGTTGGGCACCTCTGGGCTATCAGTGCAACAGATGGTTAGGTGCCTGGCAGGGACCGCTAGGTGCAGTTACCTTATTGTACTTGTGCAGTATGGGCACGTAAGACTGGTACTCTGGCAGACTCATTGAATTATTCAGATTGACAGTTTACATTTTTCATAGGATTATATCCTTGGGCAGTGAAGCACAGGCTACTGCTCCTCACATTCTGGGATGCAGGTTGGCTTCGGAGGCACCAAGGTCTCCCTAGTCAACTGATATTTGCATACCGGTAGGCTGCAGGTCGAACAAGCTCGACTTGTCTAGTCTGAGTGCTCATACTTGTGACTGGCTACAATTAATTTGATGACAATCCTCAGGCAACTTGCTGTACGATAATCGGCATCTAAAATTCATGCCACAGGGCTTGCGAAATCTTTATAGCAAGGGTCTTGGCAGCTTCACCACCTACTACGCATTACAGGTATATTGGGTTCTCTCATTTCCATAAAAACACAGCTATAGATAGAAAATGAAACAAGGGAAAGATTTAATCCAAATGTCCCTACAAAATGTATGCCCTTGGGCACTTCAGTCAATTCACCCTGAGTCAATTGCCCACCTGTATGTCTCTGGATTTCAACCAGCTCCTCTGAGAAAGTAAGAAACAAAGCCCAGGGACAGGGATGTATCAACTTGAAATGTTGGACTCTCTTCACTGCCTGCCCTGCCAAGTATATCTTGCATTTTCTGTTTATATTCCTGGCTTGTAGGTCATGTTAATTGAATTAGCCTTGTTTGATTGATGCAAGTTCAAGAACAATCTGGCTTCAGGTTTGCGACAGATTATCTCAATCTTTGTAATATTCCATGTAATACAATCTGGAAACTTGTTTCCACTTAATGCTTCAACAATGCATTTCCTTTTCCCAGTTTTGAGAACTAGCACAGTTATGCCCACTATGAATTGTAATGAGATGAATGATTTAAAGTGAAGTGAAATCGACACAAAATGTTGGAGTGACTCAGCAGGACAGGCAGCATCTCTGGAGAGAAGGAATGGGTGATTTTTTTCCAGTCGACGCCCTTCTGACTGAGTCAGGGGAGAGGGAGTCTAGAGATGTGGAAGGGTAAGGTTTGAAAACGACAGATCAAAGCAGACTATGATAAAGAAATGTAGAATACTTCATTATTAGCTGAGGAGAAGGTAACAAGGAGGCATACAGTCAGTAAAATTAATCAGAAGGACACTGAAACTAGTTGGAGAACTAGGGTGGTGGCGAGTCGGAGAGAGAGAAGGAAAGCAAGGGTTACTTGAAGTTACAGAAATCAATATTCATACCACTGGGTTGTAAGCTGCCCAAGTGAAATATGAGGTGTTGTTCCTCCAAATTGCGTAGGGCCTCATTCTGATAATGGAGGAGGCCCAGGACAGAAAGGTCAGTATGTGATTGGGAGGGGGAGTTAAAGTGTTTAGCTGATTGCGTAAGCCTAGGCAGACTCAGCGAAGGTGTTCAGCGAAACGATCGCTGAGCCACTGCTTGGTCTCGCCGACATATGAGAGCCCACACCTGGAATAGTGGATACAGTAGATGAGGTTGGAGGAGGTGCAAGTGAATCTCTCCCTCACCTGAAAGGAATGTAGGGGTCCTTGGACAGAGTTAGCGAGGAGGTATGACAGGTGTTGCATCTCCTGCGGTTCCAGGGGAACGTAACTATGAAGGGGCTCGTTTGGGTGGGAAGTGATGTTAGCCAGGGAGTTGCGGAGGGAACAGTCTCCGCAGAAAGCGGAAAGGGGTGGAGATGGGAAGATGTGGCTAGTGGTGGGATCCCGTTGGAGGTGATGAAAATGTCGGAAGATTATGTGCTGTATGCGACGGCTGTTGGGGTAAAAGATGAGGACTAGGGCACTCTGTTGCAACTGTGGAGAGGGGGAGCAGGAGCGGAACTGCGGGATACCGTGATGGAAGAGGGGAACCCCCATTCCCTAAAGAATGAGGATATCTTGGGTGTCCTGGTATGGAACACCTCATCTTGGGCACAGATGCGGCGTAGACGGAGGAATTGGGATAGAGTCTTTGCAGGAGACAGGGTGGGAAAAAGTGTAGTCGAAATAGCTGTGAGAGTCAGTAGGTTTGTATTAGATGTAAGAGATATAATAGAGTGAAATTGAATCTTGTTTGAATTGATGTTTCAGAAGAATCTTGTATGAATCGTTTAATCGTGAATTCTTAACCAAAGAACCACAACATAAAAGATTGATATCTGTAGCAACTTACCAAAACTGAGATTCATTTTTTAACACGTTGCATCTGAATAGATTAATATGTAGGCTAAAAGAGAAATGCGGTAATAAATTAGATGTTCTAATACCAGATGTTAATAAAAACAGGCTTTACAATTCTACAAAAATCAGCACATGTTTATTCATAAAGCTTGTGTTTGACACGCTTTCAGTTGCAAGTTTTGAGCACCTATGGACAACGTTAGGATTCTCATGTGATACTAACTAGCTTGCTCTTTCATACAACAGCAGAAGTGGTGCAGTGAAGATTAAAGTTTGATTGCTATGGTCATTTGCAATGTCTTGATAAAAGCTCATTTAATTCAAATAATCTATATGTCAGTATTTTTTTCAAATACCTTTAACTGAAAAGAGAGCTAAAGAAATTTTAGATTGCATCATAAAAAATATTAATATTCCAAAGGTAAAAGTCAGTGAACATAATCCATTGCTGTGCTTATTCTCTCTTGTGAGAAAAAACAATTCCCTTTTACTTCTCCAATTATTTTAACTAAATCAAGATCTTGATAGAAATTACATTGGTATGTTTGATTATGCAGTCCAAGATATAGTGTCTTTCTGTGCCACTGAGTGCAGAATCTCTGAGGTAATTGCCCAACAGTATTGATTTAATTGCCTAGGTTTATTTGTGGAATCCTAATTATTGACTGGAGGAAATTTAATGGAGCAGTCTTTATGAAGATTGGGAACTGCCGCTTCTGCTGTTGGACATAATGTACTGCATCGTGTCCCCTTGGATCATTTTGCACCATTATTTTATACCTTATTCCACTATGACAACACAATAACATTTAAAAAGTCATCCTCCTTATTTTCTAATGGCTGATCTATCTTTCTTTACTGGCAGGTTGAACGATAGCACAGCACCAGTTGCTCTGTTAAATGTTTATCCACTATTGCACTCAGGGAAAATTCAGCAATCATGGTGAATAAGATGTCCACCCTAGGTACATTACAGAAAGGAATTAGACTGCTGAGACAGCAGTAGCATCTTTCACATCTTTGAAAAACTATGTAAGCTTAGCTGTGTATTTCCCCAGTAAAGTCTAAGTTAAAACTTCACAAACACTGAAAAAAAAAATGGTTTGTGGCATTTAATAAATATTTATGTTGGTTGAGAACTAGTTTGCACTCCGGAAACCAAATACTTGGCAGGAACTTGGATCGATAGGTTATCTATGTATCTATGTATCTATGTTATCTAATCGAAAAGACCCGAGCTCCACTACATTCTTCCTTTGCCAGATATAAAAAGGAGGCAGAATCCATCATGGCCCAGATTTTCTATTCAGTGCAATGTAATAGTTGTGGCTCTTCGTTAGGCAGACTGGTCCGGCAGACTTAAATCATTATTAATGCAGCAGTGGCATTCTCTTCAGTGGGTGTGTAACCAGCATGAGTAGGGGAAAAGCAATGAGAGTGAAGATTTTTTATTGGGATAAGTGAGGCACAAAAGTGGGCTTGGTCCATTTCTAAACTGGAACAAATATATAATTTCCAGAACAATGTCATAAGTTGTAGGAGCAGAACTAGGCATCAAGTCTTCTCCTCCATTCAATCACGACTGATCTATGTTTACCTCTCAACCCCATTCTCCAGCCCTCTCCCCGTAACCTTTGACACCTTTACTAATCAAGAACCTGTCAATCTCTGCTTTAAAAATACCCAATGACGGCCGTCTGTGGCAATTAATTCACCATCCTCTGGCTGAAGAAATTCCTCCTCATCTTCTTTCTAAAGGTACGCTCTTTTATTCTAAGGCTGTGCCCTCAGGTCCAAGACTATCCCACTAGTGGAAACATCCATTCCACACCCACTCTATGCAGGCCTTTCACTATTCATTAAGTTTCAATGAGATCCACTTTGTCCCTCTAACTCCAGCGAGTACAGGCCCAGAGCCGTCAAATGCTCATCATACATTAACCCAATCATCCGTGGGATCATTCTTGTAAACCTCGTCTGGACCCTGTCCAACACCAGCACATCATTTCACAAATATTGGGCCCAAAACTGCTCACAGTATTCCAAATGAGGTCTGACCAGCACCTTATAAAACCTCAGCATTACATACTTGCATTTATATTCCAGTCCTCTCGAAATGAATGTTAACTTTAAATTTGCATCCCTTACTACTGACTCAACCTGTAAATTAACCTTTTGGGAATCCTGTACCAGCGCTCCAAAGTCCCATTGCATCTCCGATTTCTGAATCCTCTCCCCATTTAGAAAATAGTCTACGAGTTTATTCCTTCTACTAAAGCGCATGACCGTACACTTTGCTATGCTCTATTGTATATGGCACTTTTTTCGCTCACTCTCCCAATCTGTCCAAGTCTTTCTGCAGACTCCCTGCTTTCTCACCGTTACCTGCCCCTCCACTTGTTTTCGTATCATCCGCAAACCTGGCCACAAAGTAATCAATTCCATCATCTAAATCATTAACAAGGTGATGAGTTGTGGCAGGGTTTAATTTCGACTTCCAACCAGTGAACAGCACACTTCCCACTAACAACAATAATGAGTTTATTGAGCAAGAAAATGCCACTCCCGGCAGCTACCCTGCTGAATTCACAGGATAAGAGTGACATCCTTTAACATCAAAGCTACATATGATCAAGTGGATGAAAGAGCCCTGGTAAAACTGATAGGCTGGCCCTTGCAGGAGGAAGCACTCCATTGTATGGGATAATAATTTCACAAAAGAAAGATGGTTGTGGTTGATGGAAGTCAATTGTCAATCATCCCAGCCCAAGGATTTCGCTACTGGAGTTTCTCAGGGCAGTCGTATGCTCAGATATCTTCAGCTGCTTCATCACCGAATGACCTTCTCTCCATTTTTAAGATCAGCAACTGGGATGTTTGTGTATCTAAACAACATTCAGGCGAGTGCTGACAGGGAGCAATTTTACGTTCATGTCACACAATGACCATAACCAGCAACCATTTACTGTAACCTTAACCTCTACAATGCTTGGGAGCACCAGCATTTCACTCCAAGTGCACGTCTTCCCGACTGGAAATATATTGCCTTGTCCTTCATTGTCATTGAATCTAAATACAAGAGATGGTGACTCCCATAGATTTGCAGTGTTTCTGGCCAAGGTGTTCCCATGGAGCAGGTGGATAGAAAGTTCCAGGAATGGGGAGGGGTTGCACTTAGGTGTTTGCAACTTGTGATGTTTCCAATTTCTGCTGTCATTTTCATTCTAGCTGGTAGGTGCTTTTGAGGAGGTTACTGGAGGAAGTAAATGTTAGGATGCTGAATGTTGCTTTGATCAGCTTAGTTTATTGTCACGTGTACCAAGGTACGGCAAAAAACTTTTGTGGCGTGCTAACCAGTCAGCAGAAAGATAAAACATGATTACAATCGAGCCATTTAGAGATTAGAGATTAGAGATTCCTTTATTTGTCATTCAGACCTTTCGGTCTGAACGAAATTTCGTTGCCTGCAGTCATACATATAATAATAAATGACAAAACACACAATAAACACAAATTAACATCCACCACAGTGAGTTCACCAGGTACCTCCTCACTGTGATGGAGGCAAAAGTCTTAAAGTCTCTGTCTCTTCCCGCTTTCTTCTCCCTCTGCGCTGAGGCGATCCAGGCTTCTGATGCTGTGGCCCCGCCGGGCGACGGTAACCAGTCCAGCGGCCGAATCCGTGCTCCGCGACGGGCCGGCCCGGGGTGGTCGAAGCTGCCGAAGCTGCCGCCCTCCAGTCCAGCGGACGCAGCTGTAGTTGCGGGAGCCCCAGAAAAACAGGTCACCAACCTGTGACCTGCGCGCTCCCGACGATGTCGTCCACTGGGCCCGCGGCCGGGCCTCCGGATACAGGTCGCCACCGCCAGAACGCCACCGCAGCTCCGAAGCCGGCCAGCCTCGCGCTCCCGAAGATGTCGTCCACTGGGCCAGCTGCGGCCGAGCCTCCGGATTCAGGTCGCCACCAGTGTCCTCGGTCGCCACCGCCGGAACGCCACCGCCACCGCCGGAACGCCACCGCAGCCCCGAAGTTGGCCAGCCTCGCGCTGGTAAGTCCTGGCTCTGCCTCCGGAGCCTCGAGGTCGGTCGGTCGCTCGCAGTTGGAGTTGGAGGCCGGCAGCTCCGCCATTTTGGCCTCAGCGCAGACGGAGGCAGAGAAGGGGGACACGACAAGAAAAAGTCGCATTCCCCCGAAGGAAGAGACAAAAGTCATGGACTTCCCCAACATCGGGAACAATCTTCCTGCATCTAGCCTGTCCAACCCCATAAGAATTTTGTACGTTTCTATAAGATCCCCTCTCAATCTCCTAAATTCTAGCGAGTATAAGCCAAGTCTATCCAGTCTTTCTTCATATGAAAGTCCTGACATCCCAGGAATCAGTCTGGTGAACCTGCTCTGCACTCCCTCTATGGCTATAATGTCCTTCCTCAGATTTGGAGACCAAAACTGTACGCAATACTCCAGGTGTGGTCTCACCAAGACCCTGTACAACTGCAGTAGAACCTCCCTGCTCCTATACTCAAATCCTCTTGCTATGAAGGCCAACATACCATTCGCTTTCTTCACTGCCTGCTGCACCTGCATGCCTACTTTCAATGACTGGTGTACCATGACACCCAGGTCTCGCTGCATCTCCCCATTTCCTAATCGGCCACCATTTAGATAATAGTCTGCCTTCCCGTTTTTGCCACCAAAGTGGATAACCTCACATTTATCCACATGATACTGCATCTGCCAAACATTTGCCCGCTCACCCACCCTATCCAAGTCACCTTGCAGCCTCCTAGCATCCTCCTCACAGCTAACACTGCCCCCCAGCTTAGTGTCATCCGCAAACTTGGAGATGTTGCTTTCAATTCCCTCGTCCAGATCATTAATATAAATTGTAAATAGCTGGGGTCCCAGCACTGAGCCTTGCGGTACCCCACTAGTCACTGCCTGCCATTGTGAAAAGGACCCGTTTACTCCTACTCTTTGCTTCCTGTTTGCCAGCCAGTTCTCTATCCACATCAATACTGAACCCCCAATACCATGTGATTTAAGTTTGTATCCTAATCTCTTATGTGGTACCTTGTCGAAAGCCTTCTGAAAGTCCAGATACAACACATCCACTGGTTCTCCCCTATCCACTCTACTAGTTACATCCTCGAAAAATTCTATAAGATTCGTCAGTCTCTGTACTGTACACTGCACAATGACAATAAAGTTGAATCTGAATCTGAATCTGAATAGATACATGATAAGGGAATAACGTTTAATGCAAGGCAAAGTCCGATAGTCCGAGGGTCACCAAAGAGGTAGATAGTAGTTCAGCACTGCTCTCTGGTTGTGGTAGGATGATTCAGTTGCCTGATAACAGCTGGGAAGAAACCTGTCCCTGAATCTGGAGGTGTGCGTTTTCACCAAAGATCTTAGGGCGGAGCAAAATCCAATGGACTGACGTGTAGTACACAACGGAGCGTAACTTCCGCCATTTCAGTAAACCCGACCCGACTTCAGTTATGCCTCTCGCAGTGTAATCAGCGTTGCGGGGGAACAGTTTGCGTGTTTTTTAAATATTTTAAATGCTTTTTAAATTTTTCTATTTAAATGGCTCATGTCCTGTGTTTGAATTGATTTTTGTATTAAACTTGCACTCTGTAATTCATCTAATCCCATTGTTCACAACTGCTTGTATGCACCCATAAAGGAAATTATATTTATATAAAAACATTTACATTTGTTATATACACAAATTTGATGCACACATATATAAATGTGATATAGTTGCATATAATTATATAACGCACACACATATTTTTCTAGTTTCTTATATATATAAACACATATATATTCATTATATATGTGATGCATATATATATATATATATATATATGTGACATACGTACATAAATATATAACACACATATATATTCTCTTGTTTCTTTCTTGTGATCTAATTATTTGTTGAGCGACCTTTTTCTTTCTTTCTTTCATTCATTCATTCAACCTATCTCTCTCCCTCTTCGAAATCCTAATATTGTGAATAAAATATCAATGAACACAAAGGCTGGCGCGACAGGATCAAGGGTTTGGTTTAGTCCAGGGGTCGGCAACCTTTTTTGCATAGGGGCCAGGACCCTCCGGGACTAGCGGCAGCTCCCAGGTCGCCTGCGAGACCCGGGTCTAGCTGCAGTTTCCAGGTCGCCTGCGGGCCCCTGGTCTAGCTGCAGTTCTGCTGTCCGGTCCGGCCTGCTGCTCGCAGCCACACGAGCTACTGAGTGAGTTGCTGGCATGATCCCCCGACCTTCTCCTTCTCAACACTCCTGCCCTCCCCGCAACTTTACCCCTGGCGGCCCAGCCGTGCTAACCCGGGTCAGATTCTCCACGCGCTGTGGAAGGAACATAGGCACATTTTGGCTTTTTATCGTGACATGGATTATGCACCAACCTACTCAATTTTAAATAATTCAACATCGAAATTCATAAATAAGGATAACACTTTTTATTTCTGTCATTCATGGTAAGATTTACGTAGTTGACATTGTTTTGTGTGCGTGATATACAGGGTTGCAGTGTTTCGAATATCAGCTAACCAATGACGGCAGTTCTTTGAAAAGTACTCCATAGTTGGGTGTAGGAGATCTTTTCGACGAGTCTTCTGGTGACAAGTATTGACAGGTACTCCGTAGTTCAGCGTGGGAGATTCTGGACCCACAGTCGACATCTGAAATTACAGAAAATATCATATAGGATTAACATAAGAACAAATTTGATTATAACTACATACCTGCAGAATGGATGAGATATCACTTAAATGCAAACATTGTTTTCAGGGGTGGGGAGAGACATGTATAATGAAGACACATTTTTCCTCTAATATGTCAATTTATCTTACATGTAGAAGAGCTTATTAAAATCTTCTTACACTGGCATGCATGCCTTACAACAAGAACAAAACCAAAAATATACAGCAGGTGCATAAATCCTTGTAGGAGGTGGGGCAGGTTGACAGAGCGATTAATGAAGCAAATAGTATGCTGGACTTATTAACAGAGACATTAATATAAAAGTAAAAAAGTGATGTCATATAATATAATACATTGTTGGGATCATAAGAATAGAATTGTATATGGTTATATGTCATATGTATATGGTTACAGGCACCATACATTGGAAAGGAATTTAAGGCTTTAATGTGTGCTCCTCGTGGCATATCGTTGTTCCCTTAGATGTGGGAGCTGCACAAGAGCAACAGAGTCTAGATCAATGATCATAGTCCCTTCTACGATCTTTCGTGTAGATGTTCAGCTGAATTTGTATGAGAGGCTGAAAGAAATTACATTATTTAGCCTGCCCGATCTCTCCCACTTGATAGCTCAGATAGTCGAGTCCTGGCAACGAGTCGACTATCTGAGCTATAGGGAGAGATCGGGCAGGCTAAATAATATTTTCACTACACGACAGAAAGTAATACATTTTTTCTCACCTTTCGTTTTTTGTGGGGAACCTGCAGACAGGTCGGGTCGTCTATTGGCGATATGAGCAAATTATAGCGGAGCAGTATGCTCCGCTTGTAGATGAAGCCGCCATAACAGAGCGGTTACGGGAATGTCGCTGCAGATTACCTATCAGGTACTACGGCTATTTCGCGGAGTGAACCATCTTTCTCCGCTCTAAGATCCTTGGTTTTCACACTTCTATACCTTTTGCCTGATGGGAGAGGGGAAAAGAGGGAGTGGCCAGGGTGCAACTTGCCCTTAATTATGCTGCTGGCCTTGCAGGAGCGTGAGGTATGAATGGAGCCCATAGAAAGGAGGTACACAAAAATGCTGGAGAAACTCAGCGGGTGCAGCAGCATCTATGGAGCGAAGGAAATAGGCAACGTTTCGGGCCAAAACCCTTCTTCAGACTGATAGGGGGTGGGGAGAAGGAAGGAAAAAAGGCGGAGGAGGAGCCTGGGGGATGGGAGGAGACAACCAGAGGGCTGATGAAGGGGAGGGGACAGCAAGGGCTAGCAGAGTTGGGAGAATTCAATGTTCATGCCCCCAGGATGTAGACTGCCCAAGTGCAATATGAGGTGCATTTCCTCCAATTTCCGGTGTTGCTCGCTGTGGCCTTGGAGGAGACCCAGGACAGAGAGGTCAGATACGGAATGGGAGGGGGAGTTGAAGTGCTGAGCCACCGGGAGGTCAGGTAGGTTATTGCGGACCGACTGGAGGTGTTCGGCGAAACGATCGCCAAGCCTCTGTAGATCAGCTGACATCTAGAGCAGCGGATGCAATAGATGAGGTTGGAGGAGATGCAGGTGAACCTCTGTCGCACCTGGAACGACTGCTTGGGTCCTTGAATGGAATCGAGAGGGGAGGTGAAGGGACAAGTGTTGCATCTCTTGCGGTTGCAAGGGAAAGTACCCGGGGAGTGGGTGGTACGGGAGGGAAGGGAAGAATTGACAAGGGAATTACGGAGGGAGCGGTCTTTGCGGAAGGCAGACATGGGGGGAGATGGGAAGATGTGGCGAGTGGTGGGGTCACGTTGGAGGTGGCGAAACTGACGGAGGATCACTTGTTGTATGTGACGGCTGGCGGGATGAAAGGTGAGGACTAGGGGGACTCTGCCCTTGTTGTGAGTGGGGGGATGGGGAAAGAGAGCAGTGTTGCGGGATATGGCAGAGACCCTGGTGCGAGCCTCATCTATGGTGGAGGAGGGAAACCCCCGTTCACTGAAGAATGAGGACATTTCGGATGCCCTGGTGTGGAACGCCTCATCCTGGGAGCAGATGCGGCGTAGACGGAGGAATTGAGAGTTGGGGATGGAGTCCTTACAGGAAGCAGGGTGGGAAGAAGTGTAGTTCAGATAGCCATGGGAGTCGGTAGGTTTGTAGTGGATGTCGGTATGAAGTCTATCACCTGCGATGGAGATAGTGAGGTCAAGAAATGTTAGGGAAGTGTCGGAAATGGTCCAGGTGTATTTGAGTGCCGGATGGAAGTTGGTGGTGAAGCGGATGAAGTCAGTCAGTTGTGTGTGGGTGCAGGAGGTGGCACCAAAACAGTCATCGATGTAGCGGAGGTAGAGGTCGGGGATGGGGCCCTGGTACGTATTGAACAAGGATAGAAAGGAGGTTGGTTTGTGTGATGGTCTGGCTGTTTTGGCAAATATACAGCAAAATACAGCCCTGTGTGGGCTGAATGGCCTGTTTCCATGCTGTATGACTCTATGACATTGAGAAAGCAAAATATAATGAGGGCACTAAGAAAAAGAAGGATTTTTTTAAATTAAATATTTTTATCTTATTTTCTTAGATATGCAACCCAGAGAGTTGTGAATTTGTGGAATTCTCAGCCTCAGAAAGCAGTGGAGGTCAATTCACTGGATGTATTCAAAAGAGAGTTGGATAGATCTCTTAGGGCTAGCGGAATCAAGGGATATGGGTAGAAGGCAGGAACGGGGTACTGATTGTGGATGATCAGTCATGATCACATTGAATGGTGGTGCTGGCTCAAAGGGCCGAATGGCCTACTCCTGCACCGATGAACTATGTATTTATGTATCTATGAAAGATTGAGATTTAACTCTTGTGAAAGTAACTTCTTGGGCCTAGTGGGTCTCTTCGTGAATAGGCAAGCCTTTACATGTGCACCTGAATCACGAGGAGCATAGATAAGATGGATTGTCACTGTCTTTTTTCCCAGACGAGAAAACTTGTGGACGTAGGTTTAAGGTGAGAGGAGAAAGGTTAAAGGAGACCCTCACACATAGGGTAGTGGGTATATAGAAAGAGCTGTCAGAGGTAGTGACAGAGCTAGAGCAGAGGTGTAGCCAGAGTAGAGTAGCCACCAGTGCCTGAGTAGAAGTTGCAATGTTTAGAGAACACTTGGACTGGTACATGGATTGGAAAGGTTGAAAGGAGTATGAGACAAACGGGACTAGGTCAGGAGGCCACCTTGGTCAGCATGGACAAAGGGCCTGTGTTATTAGTTAGTTTCATCTGCACATTTGCTTTGTTAAATGGTAAATGACAACACACTGGTAAATGCAGAAGAGGAGAAATTATAGCACATGTGTTTTAAATTGCAATTCTGCTGATTTGAAGATCAGAAGTCACTGAATTCCTTGACTGAAAATTGATCACAATCCAGAAATCAATAGAAATCAGACTAATTTGTGTGACGATGATTATGAAGCAGGAGTGAGCTGAAAGAACATGATGAAAACAACAGCGTGGGTTCGGGGTGGGGGGTGGGTTAAAAGAACAAGAGTTGTTTGTGAGTATCTCAACCAAAACGGCAATCTATTATCTTAATTATGACAAAGAGTTTAGTCAGTGGCCACTACATGAAAGATCTAACATCAAAGCCACATGCAGCAAATAAAACAGCAGATATTTCTAGTGGTGTGACTAGTGCTAATACAACACCATGTTATTTTATGCTTACTGGCTGTCCATGACTGATCATCAGGTGATTGTATCCGTTATTTGTGAAATCTTCGGTGTGAATTGTCAACTGTATTCTCTCAATTACTATTGTGATTACACTCCAAAATTGCATTGGCTGTAAAGCACTTTGGGAAACCCAACGTTGTGAAACATGCTACATAGATACCGAGACACAAGAAACTGCAGATGCAGATAATTTTGAGCAAAACACAAAGTGCTGGAGGACCTTGGGTCAGGCAGAATTTGTGGAGGGAATGTTCCCTACTCCTTGCTTTCAAAAAAATTCCAGCTTTATTTTCTTAATCTTGTCAGCTTTGTCCTGGTGGGTAGCATTTCTCTGTTTGAGCCAGGGTTCCAACCACGATTCATGCACAGAATCTAGACTGATTTTGTAGCACAGTGTTAAATTTTCAAAAGTGCCATCGGGTGAAGGAGACAACAGGTGGGCATTTCTAACCAACATGTCAAGGAACATTTATGGGTACATGAGAACTTTTTTTTGTATACTCATTTCTCTTCCGTTAGAGGGACCTTACTGTACTCAAATGCACCTCTCATTACTTAGGTTGCAACAATGTCAGCACTTAAAAGAATGACGATGTCTGTGAGGTTGGTTAGAGACACCCTATTGTATTGATCTATTTGTAAAAAAATACTGCCAGTAATTAGACAAATCATGATAAGAAGTGAAAGAGGAAAAATTCTTACTCTTCCTTTTACTGCAAATAATTTTTAGTTGGATTTCTTGGAACATTTTATCAACATTACAATCGCTTGTAGTCAAAATGGTTTGAGCTATTTGTTCTGACAGATTGTTTATTCCTTTTCCTGATTGTGTTTCATCAATTTTGCACTTATTTCCCATTGTAACCAATGCCCGACAAATGACATTTTTAAAATATACAAAATCTTTATGTTGTACCTGTGGGGAAAAGTCTAAGCTTCCACTTTGAAAATTACCCTCAGATAATGCCGATCTTAAATGTATTCTCATGACTGCAGTGTAGGCAGAAGAGAAAGATGTTTGTGAATTTGTGCTACTTCACATTTTTCTTGTTTGTTTGTGTAGGATAGTGGCAGTGATACTGAAACACGTGTTTTCACAGCTATTTTTCTCAGGATTCATTTTCCTGACTTATTGGGAGATCTAATGCTTTGAATCGTATCGACAAAAAGATAAATGCCAATACAGAAAAAGGCCAGAATACCAGTGTGTTTAAAATCACCATGTCACTGTATCCTGGAGATTTATAGATGCTGAAGCTGTATCAAAAAATGATGACAACATTCTTTCCTTCAGATTGTAGTTCGTCAAATAAATCAACAACATGGTACACTATTCATTGTATTCACCAAATCAGCACAAACATTCTAATATTCTCGTTGTTATTTAGATCTATAACGCGCTATTTAGTCCTGTAATAGCTGAAGATAATACTCCTTTGGTATTTGATGCTGCGTTCCACAAATTAAAATATGCTGCACATTTTAAAAGAGTTAATTTTGTTTATACATTGCTTTTGCTGCAGTTGTAGGAGTAACCGTATTAAATTATTCATTGTGAAAGAATTTCATCAAAGCTGGTACTATTTTCAAAATAAAGTGTAAAGTTCAATGAACAGGAAAGGTCAATCAACAAATGTGCTGCAGTGATTTAATATAAGTGACTAAATGAGCTTGTGTCAGCTTAGAATCCTGTAATGGGAAATTTCATTTATCACTGTTGCACCACAAATGATACCTTGTAAAAATTAGTGACAATCCTGTTTTTTAAAATATTTTTCAGGAAAGAGGCTGTGAAAGCACATTTTGTAGCCAGCTTTATTACATTTTTTTGGTCATTGTGGTTAAGTCTTAATAATTAACTTGAATTTATAGATTAATTAATCAGAAATATTAAAATACTAAATTCTTTCGGACATTTTTACAGCAACATTTTGTTAAGAATAGAGAACCTTGGAAATCTTTTTGTTGCATTTTAAAATTAAACACAATTTATCTATTAACAAAATTTCACTAAGGATTTTGGAATGCATTTGAAAAACTAATACATTCAGAATGCATTTGGAAAACTAATACATTCGTTTGAAAGCAGTGTGAAACCCCTTGTGACAGTGCAAGGGTTTAGAAAAGGACAGGTTTTTCTATGTGTCATGTGCATATCCCAATTATGATTAATTAGCTTGATTCTTTTTTAAGCTGGCACTATTTTAAAAACGCATTAAGTAAACCCTGGGAATCCTATCTGCCATTATGGCACAGTGCACAAATAATTATAACTTATTAGCTGTATTAGGAGCTTTAAATGTACTTGCGACTCTTTGCTGAACTATATATTGAAGATTGTGTTAATTTATCCTTTGTGCAAAGTGTATTCCTATGATTAAATTATTTTATTGGAATGTAGATAAAGCTACACTAATCAAGCTATGAAAGATTTCAGTACTGCAGCATTTCAAAATATAGACTATAGTGATTAAAAGGATCTCACCAGACATTGGCATAAAGCCAACAATAGTTATTCATTTTTGTGTAAATTTGGAGAATTATCTTCCCTGATTAAATACAGCATTTTTGGGTTAATCTTCTGCCAATCATCTGTATTTCTAACAATGTGACTGTGGAAAGCCAGAGACTATTGTTCAACTGCATTTTATTATTACTAATATAAAAAGAATAATTGGTATCTCAGAGTTGAGTAACTCCCATTTCCTTCCCTTGGGCAATTCTCTTTAATCTACAACCTAAGTAGTTGGTAAATTTTACTTTTTGCTTTGGTAGTTTTTATTTAGGGGCCAGGTTGCAGAGTGGAAGGGAAATGACATATGCTTAGATACGTATGATTATTTTAATGCTCAATTGCTAACACTCATCCTTGAAGCTGTTTCTTTCAGCATTTTAGTTAGCTATAATATATTTTGTGTATTGAAATTATTTTATAAAGCAATTATTGTCGATCAAATGACCTAATCAGAATTGGAGGGATATAAAATTAAGTAAGAATAAAATTGAAACAAAACTTAGATTTAAATAATTACATGTTTGGGTGATTTATATTGTTGGGCCACAGTATGACATTGCGGCATCTCAGATTCACAGATCCAGCTACACCTGACAGTCTGCTTATATTCTGAGTAGCACTTTTGTCAATATGTTATTACCCTGAAAGTTGTGCAATAAACAAGCTTATCCAGTAATCACATTCTTCATGGAGTAACCAGTGGTAATCATCAATGTTGTCTGAATCATTCTGGTAGTAACACATTGGCTTAATTCATGGGTTTAAGAAAGTACAAGGGAGAAGAATTTCTGTTGCTGCAGCGCTGTTCCTGATCGGTACTGATAGGTATGCAGCATGCAGGCCTGACATTCTGCACATGAGATTTTCTTCTCTTTTTTTTCTCTGGTTAAATTATCCCACTGTGAAATTGTATCATATTGCAATAAGCCACATAATTCTTCACTATTTATGAAGCTGCAAGGTGAATCTGACAAAGAAATATAACCTTTAATTAATTTGTGAGGCCTCCCTAAAATTACAGATTTGCTTTTTGTGAATTCATTTTTTTATTTAAGCTGATACAATAGCACTCAATCTAGATGAGAAGTATTACCATGGACTGGCACAAATGGTACAGCAGTGACCCTTCATACTCAGCTGCAGAGTGTTAAGGGGAGTTTCTCGTCAAATGACTTCAACTTGTTCTTTGTTTGCATTGTTAATAGTTGAGCATTTCAGCTTTAGTTTTCTGGTTGAATACAGCATGTTGGGTTAATCTTCAGCGACTCATCTATCTTTCTAATAGTGTGCCTGAGGAAATGATTCTCCAGCCACTGTGGGTAGTGCAAGCTCGTGTAAGAGCGGATATAACACAGAATTAAAAAAATACAAGTTTCAGAGTAAATATTCTTTAAATGGGCAGTGAAATTAGCATTGGCATCTCAAAGTACATGAGAAATAGCAGAAGTAGGCCTTTAGGCCCCTTGCTAACCTCTATGTTTCAGCCCATCTGCACTAACCCTACATTCCGTTACCCCTTAATATACCGAAGACTAATAATTTTGTCCCCGATTATCTTAGCCATGAATCTCCATAGTCCACATATGGAGGATTTCAAAGATTAATTGTCACGTATAAACACATTTCTTCACATCACATTTCTGAATGGTCAGCCCCTTATTTTGAGACCATGGCCTCCAGCTTTAGATACCCAAGCTGTGTAAAATATCAGTCCCATACACCACATCAAGCCCCATTGAATATTCAAAAAAATTACTGCTGCTGGAAGTCTGAAATAAACTATGTGTGAGAGAGATACAACAGGACAAATGGCAACTATGGACTGAGAACTCAGTGATCTTCTAAATAAATTGTTATGTGTAGTCATGGACCTGAACTATTAACTCTATTTCACTCTTACAGGTACTCACTGACCTGCTAACTACTTTCATTGTCAGAGAGAATTATAGCATGATAACAGACCCTTTGGCCCATCATGTCCATGCCATCAATCACCCATTTACACTAATCCTATATTAATTCACTAAGAATTTTGTACCTATCATTGAAAATGCTTCTCATTATTTTAACTCAAGGGAAACTGCGGGTGCAGTCTGCTTAACAGCTCAGGGCAATCCTCTACCATCCTAGAAATCAATCTGGTTAATCTTCGCTGCATTCTCCAGATAACCAGTATAATCTTCATTAGGTGGGAGAACAGATCTGTACAAACTGAATCAGGCGGGTTCTCACCAGGGCTCAAGAGCTAAAGCTTGTATTATAAGCCATGTTGAATCTAACTTTGTTGCATAGCAGTAACATACATTAGACTAAATCACTTGCAGAATCTCTATCTTATTTGGAAAATAATATCAATGAAAATATTTCATTGAAATGTTCAATTAAAGTAACATCACAAAATTGCTGACCAATTATACATTGTGTATAATTGAACATTGCTGCAAGATCATTCTGTCCTGTGTAACCCAAGACAGTGGTGTTGAAGTAAATCCTTGCACTTTTATCCTGTACTGAAATCTTTAAAACTATGTATTTTTATACAAACTTTCACTCACTATACATGTCCCAAAGCAATTTACTGACAATCACATACTTTAGAAATGCAAACAGTGTTGTTATGTGGGAATCCTAGTAGCCAATTTATACACAGCAAGTTTTAACAAATAGCAAAGAGAAAATGGCTAGATAAGATATTGGCTTTTTAAAATTAAATTCATTGAACTTAATTGGAATTTAATTCGTTGACGGTAATTTGTAGTGAACAAAATATAGTTTGTGTTTGGATGGATCTCAAGGTTACCCAGATTCACGATGGACCATTGTGTGAATATGTTTAAATACCCAGCTGCTCTCTTATTCAGTTTTCTGCATTCTGTGGTCATTTACCCCAGTCCAAAATGCAACCCATTTATTTTGCTTGGAAGCACACACACTGCATTGACAGTGGAATGACAAAGGCAACCTTCTTCTGAATTAAAAGAAAATCATAGGTAATTTCCTCAGGACATTTCAATTTAAACTATTGTGTATTTTTTTAAATCACTTAGAAAAAGTGCAGAATTTGATACCTTCTCACATCTATTTATTCCTCAAGCAGTCAATGGTAATAGCAATAGGCATCAAGAATATAAATATAAATAGTACAACTTGTGTGGGAAAAAAATCTTGTTAACACATTATTTTCAGGAACAAAGAACAGATTCCTGTAATGTGGATGTCCCCTGGAGACAGCAGAAACATACTTTATTGATCTGGCAGCCGAGGATGAATAGCTGTTGAAAGATGAAGTGTTATTGCAAATCACGTCATTAAGAAGATCATTAAACCATGAATAGTTCAATAAGATATGAACAGCATACTCAACAGAAAGTGGACTGACTTACATTCACTACTTTTCTTTGTTATTTTTTAACCATATGTCACAGACCATGTCAAAGTGATATTATCATGCACCTTTGCAATTATGTCTTCTACTAGAGTTGTTTGTGAAGAATTTTAGGGAACGTGAACAAGAACGTAGCAAATGTTAGTATGAACATAAGATTGGTGAAGGATCTTAAGATCAGAATGTATTCCTGAGAAAGAGAATCACATGGAATAAATAGTAGTCTGAACTTTGAGCAGCTGCTTTCTGATGTTATTTACTTAAGACTATTGCCCTCTAGAGGTGATTTGTGAAATGGAAATGTGTCTTTTTATTCATTCATTTACAATAAGTACAAAATTTGCTGGTACAACATTTATTCACTATCCATACTTTTGAAGTGGTAGAGCTGCCTTCTTGAGCTGCTGCTGTGGAGATACTCTCCCAGTGCTTTTGAGGATGGAGTGCAAATCCTATTTACCAGACTTTGGTTCCATTGCCTTATATGCTTTGACGATTCAAGGGCTCAACTAGTTACAGAACCTGACTTATGCACAGCTCGTGCATACGAGCAAATGTTTGGGAGACCAACGGGATGCATTTGTCAGCTGCTGCAGGACCTCTGGGAACTTCTAACAGTTGGGAATGGGGGATTTCCATATGCCTTCTCTCCCTCCCCCTTTCCCTCCCTACCTCCCCCCCTCTACTCTTCTCATGCCTGCTTGCACTATTGTTATGGTTGTTTTGTGATCCTCTCCCACACATTGCTTTTGACTTACAAACAGTAAGTACTTACACAGCATCTCTGGAGAAAATGGACAGGTTATGTTTCGGATCAGGACTCTCGACCCGAAACATCACCTATGCATTATCTCCAGAAATGCTGAGTTACTCCAGCATTTTGTGTCTGTCTTTGGTATGAACCAGTGTCTGCAGTTCATTTTTTATTACATCTCAGAAATTGAACGCCATCATTACCTGGGGAGGACCTGCGCTTCTTAAATATTGGGAGTGTCCAAATTCCAACCATCCCTTGTGTGAAAGAAATCATCCTTGTACCACTTCTAAACGTAAAGATGCCTCTGCTATGGGGAAAGGCTAACTATTGTCGACCATATTTATACTTCGTAATTTTTATACGCCTTTCAGGGCCCGCTTCAGCCTTCTTTGCTCCTAGGAAAACAAGACTCGGCATAACTGCAACGTTCCATGTGTAATAGTAAATCTCTTCAACAGCAATCATATCTTTTCTCTACTGTGGTAAGCAAAAAGCCATACAATATTCCAGCTGTGGTCTCACCAATGTTTCAGAAAGCTGCAAAATACCTTCCTTACTCTTACATTCTGTGCACCGGCTAATCAAGGCTAGCATTCCATATTCCTTCATTACCACCCCATCAATCTGTGCTGCCACCTTCAAAAAACTGAATTTATACACCAAGGTCCCTCTGTTCTCCATACTCCCTCGGACCCAACCATTCACGGTAATGATGATGATACTTTATTGTTACTAGTACCTAACCAGGTGCTGTGAAAATCTTTGTTTTTTCATAGAAAGTACACAAAAGGATCACCACAAAGGAGCCTAAAAGGTTGCAAAAAGTACTCACCCTTCTTCCTCCTCATCAGGTCCCCCTTAGTTTTCGGCAGCTCACCCACTGGGACCCTTTAATTTTTGGTGGCTCCCACACGCCGGATCCCCCTTGGTTCTCATTGATTCCCCCACACAGGATTCCCTTTGTTCTCTGCCACGCGGCCCGTTAACTTCGGCCTGACCGCGTCCTCGACCCCGAGGCTCTGTCCTCGGCCCAACTCCGTTCGAGGCTCGGCCCGACCTTGTCCTCGGCCCAACTCGACCTCCACTCTTCGACCGCCTCGCTCTGCGCTGGCTTCTCCGTAGGCCACGGCGTCCTGTCTGGCCGCGATGGGCGAGTTGGGTCTGCTTACCAGGAGTGTCCCAGCCCATTATTCGCATGCCCCACTCACATTTGACGATCCCAACATGTATAACATTGCACTTATCAAGATTACATTCACCTGCCACTGATCTGCCTGGTATAGCTTTGTTATTACTTTATTATACATTTCATTGACATTATTGCTATTGCAATACAGTTGAAAATCTTTTATTTTGCCAAAGGTTGACACAAAATACTGGAGTAACTCAGGCAGCATCTCTGGAGAGAAGGAATGGGTGACGTTTTGGGTCGAGACCTATCTGGAGGAAATGTTATATGTTTGAGAGAGAAGATATGCATGCACTTAGATGGACATGGGCTGATTAGGAATAGTCAGCACAGTTTTGTACGTGGAAGATCATATTTCACAAATTTGATTGAGTTTTTTGAAGATGTGACCAAAAAGAATGATGAGGGCAGTATGTATGGATTTCAGCACGGCATTTGGCAAGGTTTTGCATGGTAGGCTGCTCTGGAAGGTTAGATCACATGGGATCCAAGGAGAGACAGCAGAATAGATACAAAATTGGCTTAATGGAATGAAGCAGAGGGTTAAGGGGGAAGGTTGTTTCTCGGACTGGAGGCCTATGAATAATGGTGTGCCTCGGGGTTCGGTGCAGGACCCATTGCTGTTTGTCATCTATGATTTGGATGAGAATGTACAAGGCATGATTAGCAAGTTTGTGGGTGAGATTAAAGTGGGTGGTCTTGTATATAGTGAAGATGGTTGTCAAAAATTGCAGCAGGGTCTTGGTCAGTTGGGCAGGTAAGCTGAGTTGATGGAATTTAATACAGAGAAATGTAAAGTTTTGCATTAGGAAATCTAACAAGGGCAGGACCTCCACAGGGAATGGTAGGGCTCTGGGGAGTGTTGTAAAGCAGAGAGATCTAGGAGTGCGGGAACGTAGTTCCTTGAAAGTGGCATCACAGGCAGATAGGGTGGTCAAAAAGGCATTTGGCACATTGGCCTTCATCAGTCAGAGTATTGAGTATACTGCAGAAGTTAGGCAGTCACGTTACAGTTGTATAAGACATTGGTGAAGCCACATTCAGAGTAATGTGTTCAGTTTTGGTCACCGTGTTATAGGAAAGATGTTGGCAAGCTGGAAAGAATGCAGAGATTTATGAAGATGTTGCCAGGACTCAGGACCTGAGCTAAAAGGAGAGGTTGAGCAGGCTAGGACTTTATTCCTTGGAGTGCATGATGATGAGGGGTGATCCCATAGGCGAAGCACGGGGAGGTGGGTGAGTAGATGGGGCATGTTGGTCAGCGTGGCCAAGTTGGGCCAAAGGACTTGTTTCCACGCTCTATGATTCCATGACTCATTGAGTAGATATGGAAAAACTATTTTCTCATAGAATCATACAGTTCAGAAACAGACCCAAGCATTGATTCCTGTGGTATACTACGTTGCAGATTTCCAGTCAAAAAATATCCACCCGCCACAACCTGCTGCCTCCTATCATTGCCAATTTTGGAACCAGTTTGCCAATACACCACAGATCCCTTGTTCCTCAACTTTCTGAAACAGCCTACCATATGGGACCTAGTCACAGCCTACCATATGGGTCCTAGTCAGAAGCCAATGGTTCAATGGTGCTTTTATTGTCAAATGTGTAAACGCTTCTTTCACAAATAACATGAAGTTCTTTTCTTACATACAGTCCAGTATTGCCATATCTAAGCATAATCCCTGATGAGCAAAGTGTACAGAAATAGTCTTCTGAGCCCACATGCATGAGGCGCCATGCTGCAGGCCTCCAGTCATCGCCTTCCTTGGATGTGACGGCCCTCTCATTGCCCGTCCACTTTTGTGCCTCGAGGTCACCTCCTGCAGATGACCCTGAGGGCAGGGTAGGCCAGATCCCAGTTCCCTCTCCTCATCTTACCGGCCTTGCTCCTCGCATATCGTCATCGTTGATACCGGCTCCATCCTCCCAGTCTCTGGTCTTCAGGGGACGAACTAGGGGCCGGCTCAGCAGCCTCCAACATGTAGGCCACAGTCTGCCGGGTCCTCGGCAGCTTCCCTGCAGGCCGCAGTGTGCTAGGAGCTTATGTCTATGTAAACCTCATCTACCACTCTGCCTTCATCAATTTTCGTTCCTCAAATACTCAAACAGATTTGTAAGACATAATCTCCCCTGTATAAAGTCCCCTGACTCCTGCTCAGTCCCTGTCTTTCCAAATTAATATAAATCCTTTTCCTTCGAATATTTTCCAGCCACTTAACTACTGAAGTAAAGCTGATCAGCCTGTCTTGGATAAGCCAGGCTTATCCCTACTATCGTTTTCGAGTGTGGAATAATTCAGAGAAACGGACATGATCTTAAGCTAGAAGAGGGATCATTCAGAAGTCATGTCCGGGAGCATTGCTTTACCCACAGGAGGTCTGAATATCTCTCTAAATGACTGAAGGTCTATTGACATTTTCCAGAGTGAGATATTAGATATATGCATTAAGGGATAAGAAACAAAGGCTCTCAAATGTTGTTGAGGTTTAGATCAGTCATGGTGTGATTAAATGAGAGGACTGCTCGGGGAGCTTACTAACAGTATGAACATCAAATTCCCCAACTTTGAGTAACACCACCACCTCCCCATAGGGTTGAGTACATGAGCCTGTTTAGAGCCTAGGTGATCTGGAGTTTTGTGTCCACTCGACTTGTTCCTGAGGTGACAGTATTGACAGTACTGATGGGAGATTTGGTTGATTAGGTCAGTATTCACTGAAGTAAAGTGAATATTGCACTGTCCAGTATGGTACAGTGAATATAAAGTACTGAAGGGAGTGGATCTCGCAGAAAACTTTAAAATTCTTCCAGGGCTAGACACAGACCAAAGGTGAAAGACAGGTTTTGCATTTTCAGTGGTTGAACGGGAAAAGTGCCACACAACGGAATGGTACACAGGCACGGAATTTCTTTGGCATTATATTTCAATGTCGTCTTCTCTACAGTAAAAGTCCAAACAAGATTGGGTATCCACTTTTCAGAGCACATCCATTCCAAAGGATGCCATGAGGTTCAGATGAAAGATCAGCAAACAAGTCACATTAAGTTTATTTGTCTATTTCCACAGATACTGCCATGCTGAGTATCTGCAATATCCACTTTTTTTCAGATTTGCAGTAAATGTTTTGTTTTGTATCTCAAGGTTCGATACTATTTTTTCTCTTTCTCCTCTCTTCTCATTCACCTCCATCTATTTATATCTCCTCCAATTAATAAGCCTTCACTACTGTCTTTCAACTACCACCACCACCATTTGGGCCCTCTTTCTCATCTTCAATCCTTTTAAAGATTCCATTCCATTCCCAAATATTCTTTAATTTAGAATACATTTGAAGTCCAACACTTCCTGATTCTGATGCCAGATGCTACAAATACCGTACTATTTCTCTCTTCACACGGGTAGTCTGACTTGCACAGTATCTCCAGCATTCTCTGTTTGATTGCATCAAGTGCACTTTGTTTATCTGGCTTACTGAATATTAAGGGTGATTTAAGGCAGCACGGTGGTGCAGTGGTAGGGTTGCTGACTTACAGTGCCAGAGACCCTGGTGCGGGTGCTGTTTGTACGGAGTTTGTACAATCTCCCTGTGACTGCATGGGTTTTCTTTGGGTGCTCCGGTTTCCTCCCGCACTCCAAATACGTACAGGTTTGTAGGTTAATTGGCTCCGGTAAATTGTAAATTGTAAATCGTCCCTGGTGTGTAGGATAGTGCTAGTGTACAGGGTGATCGCTGGTTGGCGTGGGTTGAAGGGCCTGTAATTCTGTTATAAAGTCTAATATAAAATCAAAATTGGCACATGTCGCTTTTAAAAGGGTTCTGAATGACAACATTTGGTCTTTCCTTGACCATGAAGAATGTGGTCCAAAAGAGTGCAACGATTGGCATGCTCATTAGAGGAATCAGAAGTAACTTGCCTTTTGCATGTTTGAGGTTGTTGAGGGAATAGACACGTCAAAGGAAAGGGATTGGAGACATAGCAGTGGTGTCATTGAAGAAACCAGGCTGATTTAGGATAGACAATGCAATTCTTTTAGCTTACATTTTTGGTTTTGCCTGATATTATAATGGATGTTGACAATTTTAATGTCAGGGCCCATACATTGTAATTCGATAATTTTCCAGATACTGTATAATCCTGAGACAGGATTGAATTAAGCGTCTTTCAGCATGTACTACTCCTTCACTTCATTCCTTTTTGTATTGCAGTTTCCCTGTGCCCAAGGTTTAATGGAAGCTCTCCTGGAAAAGATGGCAGAGAAAGAGAAACTTGATAAAGAATATGCATTGCTCCTAAAAGAAGACGCCTGACAGCTTTTTTGCCTTATAGACACACAGCAATGTTCTTTGGCTGATGGGTTATAACAGAATAAAAAAATAGTGTGATGCTAAAATCAGAACAGGCTTTGTTGTCTTCTGCAATGTCTGATCCTGTGATACTACAAAATACATCGAAAAGAATGGAAACATTTTTCATTGGAATATGTATTTTATTCCCCTAAAGTATAGAGATATTAATTTAATAAATCGCTTACTTCCTCATCTCTTGCAAAAAACATTTATTACATTCGATATTAATATTAAATAATTTATATTTAGAGTATTTTTTGATGAACCTTAAACATTAATTGTCTCATATATTTATGCTTTGAATGTGGGTAGAATTCATTTTTTGAACTGCTCATTAAATGTATTATTTTTTAAATTCATAATTTATAATACTGTTTATTTTGAAATGTAACTAATTTAAGCATGTGGTTGTCAATATCCTATCATAGATTTCACTACAAATTAATTTGGTATCTTTCTGCCCATTTTACAAGAAATGTTGATAAGAATTACTTTACTGCTTGTGAGAAAACATAGTTCAATATGCAGTTATATTTAATAAATTTTTTAATTAGTTTCTTGCCTCATCCTTTTCACGTTTTAATTTTTTTTTTTTTTTTAATAATCTTAATCTATTATGTGAAAGTTAAAAAAATTGTTAATATCTAATTACTGATTTGAACAGTTGTGAAATCGGTGTCTATGTTCCATCCTTCCATTGGAGAATGACCAGAAGGAGAAATTCCAAGCTACGAGGAGCTTCAAGTTTACATATTTCCCTATGATGGGACAATGTCAACATGAAACGTGTGGCTCATTATTACCTTAAAAATATTGTAATCTGTTTTCTCCTCCAAAATATGACCATTTTAATGAATGATCACCAGAGAATGATCATAGTTAAGGCTCCATTTTTTGGAGAGATCCTAAGCAAATCAACTCTGGAATTTTCACTCAGGTCCAGAGTTTAGGGTTTCAGGTCCCACTGCATAGGCATGAGCACAAAATCTAGACTGATGCTCCCAACACTTTCAAATGGGCAGTGTTGAGGGTGATTTGCGCTACCTGACAGGTAGTACTGATTTGATCCCAAACCGTCAGAGGAGCAGTGCTCGGAGAATACCACAATGTCAGAGAAGCTAAACTCAGGAAACACCACATTGTCGCAAGAGCAGAATAGGGGAATTCCCTGTGTCTGAAGATTGGGAGCAAATTTAAAGCACATATAGTTTTCCTTCTTCCGTCGACAGTCAGTAAGTGTTACATGTCAAGATTGAGTTTCTGTGCTTGTTTCCAATTTGTTAGGAATTTTCAATGGAAGTAAAACAGATTTGTTTTTACTTTATGGTGTTTTTTCCCCAGAATTGAGTTTTATCGCTTGTAAAAGAGATTGTGTTTCGGTAGTTATTTTCTTTACAATGAGTGCAAGTATTTAGACATGTTGAGACCTTAGTTAGTTTTGCGATCTAGAAAAATCAAAGTTCAGGTAGCAAAATTCAAAACTAAAATGTTAATGTATGTGTTCTATGTCAGTAAATTTGCGTTTCCTTTGAAGTTGAGCTCCATTACCATTTTTAGAAAGCCATATGTAAAGGACTTACTTAAAGCAATAAGATAATTTATAAAACCTACACGTTTTTAAGAATACTATCATCTCCACGATATTAGGCTGCCCTGCAGCAAAAAGAAAATGACACAAACTTTCCCTTAAGCATTTTTATAAAAAATGATGTCATTTTTTTCTTTCTTTTGTCTAATAAAGGATTAGCTGAGATCTCAAGCTCTCGAAGCACGGGGACTAATTTACCCAGGATCTAGCAAGTTTCCCCAGTGGTTAATTAACATTAATTAACATGGTTTCCATCTTTTCCCCAGATCAACATTCTATTATAAATATGCAAGTGCACAAACTCCTCGGTTTTTATTTCCAATCAAAAAATAAGTTTTAAAGTAGGTCAAGGTGCATACACCGTTTAACAATTCTGTGTTTCCAATGAAAGCAGTGACATATGTTACAGGAGTCATTCAATTATCAGATATTACGTTTTGTCACAAAATTAGTCTTCTCAATATGCCTTGCAGGTTTCAGCAAGATGCTGACACAGTACTATTTATGTGACAAGAGGTACTCAAATCTCTTTCTGGTTCCCTGAGGTTTAATTAAACAGTTCCCTTAATGCTGAAGTACTGTGAACAGGTTAAACAGATCTCAAACAAGTACCTGATGGAGCCATGGTGAAAGGAGGCCTAATTGGACACCCTGTGCAACAATGAAGGCTAAATCCAATCTACCTAAAGACCCAAACGTTTAATATATCACTGGAAATGTACACAGTGTTCGCAAGTGCAAATTTCTTGACTGCAAATAGGCAGTGATTGACTTAAAATGAAAACCTTTTCTAAAATTGTGTTGAACCAAGATTTCTTAACATGGTGGAAGTGTTTTAACCTTAATAATGAAAGAAGCAATCTCTTCTATTAAAATCAGCTTTTTCAAAATTGACAAATATTAGAGGTAATATTCAGTTTTGCATAATTTGTATTAGAATATATTTGTTTCATCAAAAAATGTGCTACCATATATAAATTAACATTTAGCTCAAGCTGATTTTAGGCTTGATGTAAATTAATATTTGCTCATTTTAGTTGAGATAGGTGCCAATTTTTGCACCTATTGAACATGACGATGGACCATATACAATGTAAGTATATTGTATGTTAATCCTTGTGATTTAATGACAACAAGCATCTCCTCTTCCTGTCTGAGCATGGAACTATGATTATTGCAGAAAAGGAAATGTGTTGAGAAAGGCATTACTTGAGTTGGCTTCATAATGAATTCTTGTGTGACTGGTAAACTGGAATGTCTTTCAGTGGCATGCAAATAATTTTCACCTGTTATTGAAAAATTGTCAAAGATCATTATCTTAACATTGATACGTTTTTTTTGCCTTCTTATTAATGGTTTGGTTATTGTCAGTGGAATAGTTTGACAGCATTCCTACAGTTTAGGGTTGAAATAGAATGCCAAAGTCTAACAAATGCTTTTTCAAACTTTTGTTTTTTCCCTTTGCATATTTTAATGCCATTTTCTTTCATGGAAACTTTGAGTTATGGATGTCATTGCAGTCGTTTATTAAAGTGGTCAATATTGTACAGTTATTCGCTTGTCACATGCCCACAATTGCGGCTTCAATAAAATTACTCTTTCTGTTAGGATGACGTTGATGGAATTTTCCACAAATGCTCCAAAGCCCCTTTTACTGGGGCTGTGAGAAGGGGTTGTTTTGTAGGCTAGAAAATACATATTATAAGGTGAACAAAAATATTGAATTTCAAGGGGGAAATGCACGGAACTTAACATGTTCAGACTGAGGACATGGAAACAAGAAATAAGAGATGGCTCAAGAAACGCAAGCCTGTCATTTCATTGAACAACTTAGCAACTGTAAGGGGAAAACATAGCTACGAATAGAAACTTAATATGGACCTGAAATGTTAACTGTTTCTCTTTCCATACTCGAGCATTTTCGGTTTTATAGTAGCACTCGGCTGAATGATCAGCCACAATCTTACTAAATGATGGAGGGTGTTCCAAGAACCAAATCCCCTACTTCTCATGTATTTCTTATGATTTCTAATATATACAGGCCAGGGTGTTCTTATGTGAACTAGACTGTGCAGCCTGTGGTGGAAATTCCCTCCTACGATAGAGCTGTACTGCTGGGCAGCTCGTGGTCAGAGTAATCTGTATATGTTTAGATTTCCCTGATTATTTCCAAGTTAGTTTTTACATTGTTTCTTAGCTCTCCCTGTAGATTATATTGGTTTGGATGAGCTGGGATTCTCCTCTCTGTGACACAATGGGTTATTGACATTGTGTGAACAAGCTGAATGCACTAGTTGCTCTAATTCCTGTTCTGCGATTGTTTATTATGTTCAGCATTTCAACGTGAACATGCCTCCATGGCGTATCCATGACAATTAAATACAAGCGAAGATTCTGTGTTTCATGATTTGTGACACTTCCTGAAGCTAGTGCTGCAGGGAAGCAGGATCTTATCCTGCAGCTGCTGGAAACTTGCGTAGAACACTAAGTGCTGGAGTAACTCAGCGAGTCAGCGAGCATATCTGGAGAGCATGGATAGGTGACATTACCAGTCGGGACTCTTCCACAAACTGACTGCAATAGGGGAAAGAAAGCTGGAAAAGAGGTGGAGGTGGGACTTATCCTGCAGCCTGTGCATCTTCTTCCAGGTCATGCACATGCAGGTGAGAGGTGAGTGACTTTTTTCATGATATTAAACAGATTCAAAACCCCAGTATTTACCAGGCCATTCTAGTCCTTTGCAGAGATGGCCAGAGCAGGATTGAACACTGATGCCAGGATGAAAGGAAAGGTGAGCACAGAACAAGGCCATTCATGTTCCTGTTCTGTGAACATACCAAGTTCAATGTTGGTATTTTCTGGACTCCATGGCAGAATGTTTTGCCACGTTTTGTTCCAATCCAACAAACAGAAACAAACCTATTCTTATTTTATACAGAATATTTCAACAAATCTGTTGCTATTTATAAAGGTTTCCAGACTACTAAAGCCACATTAACCACATTGCCTAGAGGCTAGCACGTTTAAGGATTGGGGTGAGTGAAGAATACATGGGTGTAATCTTCTGCTTAAAAGCTGACTGTTCGGTTCAGAACTGCTGACTCTCACCAACACAACCTGGCTCAGATTTCTGCTCAGCTGGATTCCCACACTCCGCAGATTGAGGCTTAACCACTGAGTTCCTTGAAAACAGTAGAACAAACATCCAGAGATTTCACAACATGGGTTGGGAAAGCACCCACAGAACCTGGAGAAACTCATTTGGCATTTTAGAGTCGCAGGTAGATTGGGTAGTCAAAAAGGCTTTTGGCACATTGGTCGTCATCAGTCAGAGTATTCAGTATGGAAGATAGACACAATAGGTGCAGGTGTAGACCATTCGGCCTTTCGAGCCAGCACCGCCATTCAATGTGATCATGGCCGATCATCCCCAATCAGTACCCTGTTACTGCCTTCTCCCCATATCCCCTGACTCCGCTATCTTTAAGAGCCCTATCTTATAGAAACATATACAATTATAAAAGGACTGGACAAGCTAGATGCAGGAAAAATGTTCCCAATGTTGGGCGAGTCCAGAACCAGGGGCCACAGTCTTAGAATAAAGGGGAGGCCACTTAAGACTGAGGTGAGAAAAAACTTTTTCACCCAGAGAGTTGTGAATTTGTGGAATTCCCTGCCACAGAGGGCAGTGGAGGCCAAATCACTGGAAGGATTTAAGAGCGAGTTAGATAGAGCTCTCGGGGCTAGTGGAATCAAGGGATATGGGGAGAAGGCAGGCACGGGTTATTGATTTGGGACGATCTGCCATGATCACAATGAATGGCGGTGCTGGCTTGAAGGGCCGAATGGCCTCCTCCTGCATCTATTTTCTATGTTTCTATCTAGCTCTCTTGAAAGTATCCAGAGAACTGGCCTCCACCGCCCTCTGAGGCAGAGAATTCCACAGACTCACAACTCTCTGTGTGAAAAAGTATTTCCTCGTCTCCATTCTAAATAGCTTACCCCTTATTCGTAAACTGGTGGGCAATGTGCCAGAACCCCTGGTTCTGGACTCCCCCAACATCGGGAACATGTTTCCTGCCTCTAGCGTGTCCAAACCCTTAATAATCGTATATGTTTCAATAAGATCCCCTCTCATCCTTCCAAATTCCAGAGTATACAAGCCCAGCCGCTCCATTCTATCGTCATATGACAGACCCGCCATCCTGGGTATTAACCTTGTAAACCTACGCTGCTCTCCCCCAATGGCAAGAATGGCCTTCCTCAAATTAGGGGACCAAACCTGCACACAATACTCCAGGTGTGGTCTCACTAGGGCCCTATAAAACTACAGAAGGACCTCTTTGCTCCTATACTCAACTCCTCTTGTTATGAAGGCCAACATGCCATTCGCTTTCTTCACTGCCTGCTGTACCTGCATGCTTACTTTCATTGACTGATGAACAAGGACCCCCAGATCCCGTTGTACTACCCCTTTTCCCAACTTGACACCATTTAGATAATAATCTGCCTTCCTGTTTTTGCTGCCAAAGTGGATAACCTCACATTTATCCACGTTAAACTGCATCTGCTGTGCATCTGCCCACTCACCCAACCTGTCCAAGTCAACCTGCATTCTCATAGCATCCTCACAGTTCACACTGCCACCCAGCTTTGTGTCATCTGCAAATTTGTTAATGTTACTTTGAATCCCTTCATCTAAATCATTGATGTATATTGTAAATAACCGGTCCCAGCACCGAGCCTTGCTGTACTCCACTGGTCACTGCCTGCCATTCTGAAAGGGACCCGTTAATCCCTACTCTTTGTTTCCTGTCTGCCAACCAATTTTCTACCCGTCAGCACTCTACCCCCAATACCATGTGCCCTAATTTTGCCCACTAATCTATGTGGGACCTTATCAAATGCTTTCTGAAAGTCCAGGTACACTACATCCACTGGCTCTCCCTTGTCCAATTTCCTAGTTACATCCTCAAAAAAATCTAGAAGATTAATCAAGCATGATTTCCCCTTCGTAAATCCATGCTGACTCGGACCGATCCTGTTACTGCTATCCAAATGTGCGGCTATCTCATCTTTTATAATTGACTCCAGCATCTTCCCCACCACCGATGTCAGGCTAACTGGTCTATAATTCCCTGTTTTCTCTCTCCCGCCTTTCTTAAAAAGTGGGATAACATTAGCCACCCTCCAATCCACAGGAACTGATCCTGAATCTAAAGAACATTGGAAAATTATCACCAATGCGTCCACGATTTCCAGAGCCGCTTCCATAAGTACCCTGGGATGCAGACCACCAGGCCCTGGGCATTTATCAGCCTTCAGTCCCATCAGTCTACCCAACACTATTTCCTGCCTAATGTGGATTTCCTTTAGTTCCTCCGTCACCCCAGATCCTCTGGCCACTAGTGCTGGAGTAATTCAGCAGGACAGGTGGCATCTTTGGAGAGAAAGAATGGGTGACGTTTCGGGTCGAGACCCTTCTTCAGACTCAAAGTCACGGGAAAGGCACATTGCCCATTTCTTCTCTCCAGAGATGCTGCCTGTCCTGCTGAGTTACTCCAGCATTTTGTGTCTATCTTCAGTTTAAACCAGCATTTGCAGTTCCTTCCTACACATATTCAGTGTAGAGGTTGGGAGGTCATGTTGCAGTTGTATAAGACATTGGTGTATTGTGTTCAGTTCTAGGCACCATGTAACAGGAAGGTATTATTAAACTGGAAATACAGAGAAGATTTATGAGGATGTTGTCAGGACTAGAGGGACTGAGCTGTAGGTAGATCTTGAGTATGCTGGGACTATTCCTTGGAGCGCAGAAGGATGAGGGGTGATCTTATAGAGGTATATAAAATCATGAGAGGAATTGATTGGCTAGATGCACAGAGTCTCTTGCCCAGAGTAGGTGAATCGAGGACCAGAGGACCATAGGTTTAAGGTGAAGGGGAAAAGATTTAATTGGAATCTGAGGGGTAACTTTTTGACACAAAAGATGGTGGGTGTATGGAACAAGTTGCCAGAGGAGGTAGTTGGGGCTGGGACTATCCCAACATTTAAGAAACAGACAGGTACACACATGTGTAGGAAGAAATGCAGATGCTGGTTTAAACCGAAGATAGATGAAAAAAGCTGGAGTAACAGACGGCATCTCTGCAGAGAAGGAATGGGTGACGTTTTGGGTCGAGACCGTTGTTCTGTCTGAAGAAGGGTCTCAACCTGAAACGTCACCCAACCCTTCTCTCCAGAGATGTTGCCTGCCCCGCTGAGTTCCTCCAGGATTTTGTGTCCAGACAGGTACATGGATTCGACAGGTTTGGAGGGATAAGGACTAAACGGGCAGGTGGGACCAGTGTAGCTGGGACATGTTGGCCAGTGCAGTCAAATTGGGCTGAAGGGCCTGTTTCCACACTGTATCACTCTATGACTATCCCAAGAAGAAATTAAATCACTGACTCAAATTAGAGAAACTAAGTTACCAATGGAGATGTCTTTCATTCTGCATTATGACCACAAATCCAGAAGATGGCAGTGTGCAGCTAGTTGCTGCATGATTCAAAATGCAACTTTTGATTTATTTTGTGGAGGAAGGAACTGCAGATGCTGGTTTAAACCAAAGATAGACACAAAAAGCTGGAGTTGATTTATTTTTCTCCATTGAGTAAATGTGCACTTCATAAAAGTCTGTGCTGGTAGAGGAAATCGACAGACCTTGGTGTGATTTCAATATAGAACAGTACAGTGCATGAGCAGGCCCTTCAGACAACAATCTCTGTGCCAAATATGATGCCAAGTTAAATACATTTCCTGTGCCTGCACTTGATCCACACTCCTCCATTCCCTGCATATCTATGTACCTGTCCAAAGGCCTCTTCAATGCTACTATCCTATCTGTCTTCACTATTATCCTGGAAGCACGTTCCAGGCACCCACCACCCTCAGTGTATAAAACCTGCTCCGCACATCACCCACCACCCTTTGCCCCTCTCACCTTAAAGCAATGTCCTCTAGTTTTTTTATTTCCACCTGGAAAAAAAGTTCATACTGTTAACCCTAAAGATGCCTCTCATATTTCTATATACTTCTATCATCCTCCAACATTCAAGTTTGTCCAACCTCCACATGCTTCCAAGAATGGTGTGAGTTGAACTGCACACAATACTCCAAATGCAGCCCAACCAAAGTCTTATGGAGCTGCATCATGACTTCCCGATTCTTATATTCAATGATCCTTGTCTTGAAAGCAAGCATACCATACACCTTATTTACCACCTTTGTGCTGCCACCTTCAGTGAGCTGTGAACTTGGACTCTAAAGTCCCTCTGCACATCAATGCTGTTTAGAGTCTTACCATTAACTGTATATTTTCCTCAAGCATTCAACCTCCCAAAGTGCAACACCTCACACATACTTGAGTTAAACTCCATTTGCTATTTCTCTGCCCATTTTTTGCAGTGCATCGATATCCGGCTGTATCTTCTGACATACTTTCTCACTGTCTGCAGCTCCTCCAGCTTTGATGTTGTCAGAAAACTTACTCATCAACCCATTCTACATTTATGTCCAAGTCATTTATATATATCACAAACAGCAGAGGTTCCAGAGCAGATCCCTGCAGAACTCCACTGGTCACAACCTGCAGCCAGAATATCTTCCTTCCAACACAGCTCTCTGTCTTCTATGAGTAAGCCTGTTCTGAACCCATACAGCCAAGTCACCGTGTATCCTGGGCATGTTAATCACAAACTGACACAGGTCCGAATGTCAGCTGGAAATATTTTTATCTCAGATCTCTGTAACCAAGAGTAATCATGTTGATATGCGAGTTTGAGACACTCAGACAGATGAGGGATGTAGAAGAAAGATAGTCCAAAAAATAATCCTCTGTCATCAAAAACAAGAATCCTTGTGGGGGTGTTGCCTGTCACCTACTGGGTTCAGGGATGCCTCATGCTGCCGAAGAGGAATTTGGAGTGGGGAGGTGTCACAGCCCACATTCCAAATAATGGAATGAGATAGTGGGAAGAGCTGAAAGAACAGCAGAAATTAGTTCTAAATATAAAACCAGGAAATCTAGTAGTGATAATCTCTGGATATCTCTGCCACAGAAGCAGACAAATTAAAATAATTTACATGTGGTTACATGTGAAGAGCAATGCGCACTGTCCAAAATAAAAGTAACCATACTTTGAATGTATCCAAGGGTAGTAGGGATTATTGAGAGGTGGCTGCTAAAATATCAGGAATGGGATTTAAATCTTGAAGGATAAAGCATACTGGTAAAAGAGAGAGAGAGGAGGGAGGAGAGGAAAGGTGAGGTGTTTAATTGCAATAACCAATGTAGCAATAAGAAATGTTGTAATGCAGTGGAAACAAGAAATGGAGCTGTTAGGCAGATAAAAACAAAATCCACATGGGTAGAGATAATAGATAATAAATGAATAATCACACTAATAACAAGCTCTAATAGTGGAAGAGTGATTCAGAAAGAAATATGCAAACATGAAAAAATGTGTTCAGGGATTGTTTCTACCCTAACGTGAAAATGGGAGGATTCACTATTTAATGTAATAATGGAGAATGAAGCACAGCAGATAAAACTAGACACAGGGGGGGGGGATATTTTGGCAATAAAAACCATAATGTAATGTTTCCTTAGAAAAAAATAAAGAAGGGCAAAAATATTGTGAGAAACCGGGCTAATGGGTCAGAGGTCCAGTTTTGAGAGGTTGAACATGGGTAGAAAAAGGCCAACAACACTGGCAAATAATGAAGTGGAGTAACTATGGTAACCGTTTAAAATAGTGATCAGAGTGCAGGAAATATTTTCCTCTAATAGGAAAGTAACTAAAAATATGTTTTTGGCTGTTAAAAAGAACTTTGTAGTTGAAAACAACTCGTTGTTTCGCAGAGTGACCCTTAGGTAGTTGGAGCGAATCCCTTACTCGGTTATAGCGAACAATCGGCAATAACGGACACCATTCCCCCCATAACGTCCATTGTAACGAGAATTATCTGTACGCCACAATGAGTCCTAACATGAGGTAATGAAGTCCAAACACAAGGTTAAACTAGTGAAGAAAGCCAACGTGAGTTTATGGGTGGAGGAGCAGAGAGTGAAGCCTCCACTCACCCCGTTGAGGGGAGCTTGAATGGTGGAATGTTTTGAGTTTTTTGCCAGGTGATCTAGCTTTCATCATTTCTTCATAAAGTTATATTAGTTTTGCTTGGGAATTCGCAAGCAATTCTTAACAGCTAACCAATTGTATTTGGCTGGAATCGCTGCCGTGTAAACAAAGGTGAAGGTTAAAATCTTCACACGCTGACCTAAATTCTTTGCTCCATGCTTTGAGAACCTGAAACTGACAGGAGCAAACAGATCACATTTAAGAAATGCATACTATTGCCGAATAATTTACTATAATTGCATCCTTTAAATTTAAGCATTAAGTCAGATAAAATTCCCTTAAAATTCAGCAATCTGTTTGGATAGGAATAAAATAAAAGAGTGTAAAACTCATCCGTGCTTGGTCTCTGATGCTTTGCTGAGGAGACTTTAGTTATGCAGTGTTAACTAATTCATCTGTCTTGTCTTAAACCTGACATACTTTTACCAAGGTCTATGATGGTTGTTATTCCTTCGGTTGAGGTTAAGTGCCCAAAGTTTCATCCCCAATTGATAACGCTAAATGATTTCACAGTCAAATTTGCAATTCATACTCTGCCTACAGTGTTCATTTCACTGAAGTCAAAGGAATGTATTTGAGGGGTAGAGCACAAGTGCTGGAGCAACTGTGCAGCCAGTTAGGGATATCTACCAAGGATGAATTTTGAATACAGAATGACTCTATTTATAAAATAAATTATTTCTCAGGAGGATTTCAAAAATGCCAAGTTCCACAAGGCACCTAATCAAAACTGGGACAAGTGAGTTGGAAAATATTCAGGAGTTCCGATCTATTGACTTTGGACATGGTGATCCAATGAAAAGCCCAGGAAGTTTTATAAATGGAGTATTAACCTTTGATATATTGATATATTGGTATTCATGCATGATGAAATCTCAGCTCAAATATTGAAAATAATATTTCCACACTTTTTCTATATGAGTGAGGTAATATATAAACTTCCCAATGGGGTGAACAACTCTCCAAAGCAAATCTTTCACCATCCACAGCTTTCAACACACTCTTACATTTCCATGTTGTTTCCCTTCCTCGTATGTGGGCTTGCAACCAAACTGAGGCACTTGATCCATGTAGTTAGTTAGTTTAGTTTAGGTTATTGTCACGTGTACTGAGGTTCAGTGAAACGCTTTTGTTGCGTGCTAACCAGTCAGCAGAAAGACAATACATGATTACAATCGAGCCATTCACAGTTTACAGATACATAGAAACATAGAAAATAGGTGCAGGAGTAGGCCATTCGGCCCTTCGAGCCTGCACCGCCATTCAATATGATCATGGCTGATCATCCAACTCAGTATCCTGTACCTGCTTTCTCTCCATACCCCCTGATCCCTTTAGCCACAAGGGCCACATCTAACTCCCTCTTAAATATAGCCAATGAACTGGCCTCAACTACCTTCTGTGGCAGAGAATTCCAGAGATTCGCCACTCTCTGTGTGAAAAATGTTTTCCTCATCTCGGTCCTAAAAGATTTCCCCCTTATCCTTAAACTGTGACTTCCCCAACATCGGGAACAATCTTCCTGCATCTAGCCTGTCCAACCCCTTAAGAATTTTGTACGTTTCTATAAGATCCCCCCTCAATCTTCTAAATTCTAGCGAGTACAAACCGAGTCTATCCAGTCTTTCTTCATATGAAAGTCCTGACATCCCAGGAATCAGTCTGGTGAACCTTCTCTGTACTCCCTCTATGGCAAGAATGTCTTTCCTCAGATTAGGAGAACAAAACTGTACGCAATACTCCAGGTGTGGTCTCACCAAGACCCTGTACAACTGCAGTAGAACCTCCCTGCTCCTATACTCAAATCCTTTTGCTATGAATGCTAACATACCATTCGCCTTCTTCACTGCCTGCTGCACCTGCATGCCTACTTTTAATGACTGGTGTACCATGACACCCAGGTCTCGTTGCATCTCCCCTTTTCCTAATCGGCCACCATTCAGATAATAGTCTACTTTCCTGTTTTTGCCACCAAAGTGGATAACCTCACATTTATCCACATTATACTGCATCTGCCATGCATTTGCCCACTCACCCAGCCTATCCAAGTCACCTTACAGCCTCCGAGCATCCTCACAGCTAACACTGCCCCCCAGCTTGGTGTCATCTGCAAACTTGGAGATGTTGCATTCAATTCCCTCCTCCAAATCATTAATATATATCGTAAATAGCTGGGGTCCCAGCATTGAGCCTTGCGGTACCCCACTAGTCACTGCCTGCCATTGTGAAAAGGTCCCGTTTACTCCTACTCTTTGCTTCCTGTCTGCCAGCCAGTTCTCTGTCCACATCAATACTGAACCCCCAATACCGTGTGCTTTAAGTTTGTATACTAATCTCTTATGTGGGACCTTGTCGAAAGCCTTCTGAAAGTCCAGATATAACACATCCACTGGTTCTCCCTTATCCACTCTACTAGTTACATCCTCGAAAAATTCTATAAGATTCGTCAGACATGATTTACCTTTCATAAATCCATGCTGACTTTGTCCAATGATTTCACCACTTTCCAAATGTGCTGCTATCCCATCTTTAATAACTGATTCTAGCAGTTTCCCCACTACCGACGTTAGACTAACTGGTCTGTAATTCCCCATTTTCTCTCTCCCTCCCTTTTTAAAAAGTGGGGTTACATTAGCTACCCTCCAATCCTCAGGAACGACTCCAGAATCTAAAGAGTTTTGAAAAATTATCACTAATGCATCCACTATTTCTGGGGCTACTTCCTTAAGTACTCTGGGATGCAGCCTATCTGGCCCTGGGGATTTATCGGCCTTTAATCCATTCAATTTACCTAACACCACTTCCCGGCTAACCTGGATTTCACTCAGTTACTCCATCTCATTTGACCCCCGGTCCCCTGCTATTTCCGGCAGATTAATTATGTCTTCCTTAGTGAAGACAGAACCAAAGTAGTTATTCAATTGGTCTGCCATGTCCTTGTTCCCCATGATCAATTCACCTGTTTCTGACTGCAAGGGACCTACATTTGTTTTAACTAATCTTTTTCTCTTCACATATCTATAAAAGCTTCTGCAGTCAGTTTTTATGTTCCCTGCCAGTTTTCTTTCATAATCTATTTTCCCTTTCCTAATTAAGCTCTTTGTCCTCCTCTGCTGGACTCTGAATTTCTCCCAGTCCTCTGGTAGGCTGCTTTTTCTGGCTAATTTTTACGCTTCATCTTTTGTTTTGATACTATCCCTGATTTCCCTTGTTATCCATGGATGCACTACCTTCCCTGATTTATTTTTTTGCCAAACTGGGATGAACAATTGTTGTAGTTCATCCATGCAGTCTTTAAATGCCTTCCATTGCATATCTACCGTCAACCCATTAAGAATCAATTGCCAGTCTATCTTGGCCAATTTATTTATTTATTTATTTATTTATTTATTTATTCCGAACAAGTAAAGACATTAAAGACATTGATATTAACAAAATCGAAATTATCAAACAATTGAACATTGCAATCAACATTTACAAATGAGAAGAACAAAATCAAGGTTCCAATGTCCAACTCAGAGTCTGTACAAGCTCGAAAAGGAGTGAGAAGAAGAATAACTTATTAAATCTCACCCCTTTTCCCCAACACTTCTATCGTATTTAAAAATCAATTCCTTACTAATAATAGTACTGCCCTAGGCAATTTCCCATAATACCTACAGACACATATATACATATATACATACAACTATTATGTACATACAATCTTCATATTTGAAGTACCCAACATCAGTGAACAATAGTAAACAAGATAAACATCAACAATAGTAACAAGATAAACATCAACGATTGTAAACAAGATAAACATCAACCCCCACTTGTCAACCATCCCCTCCATCCCTGTACCCCTTGAGCAGTATTTTTTTATATATCATTTTAAAATGATTCATGTTTGTGCATTGCTTCAATTCCCCGTTCAATTTATTCCACACTCCTACTCCACAAACCGAAATACTTCTCATACCCTCAAAGTTACCTTTCTTTAAGTTCAGGACCCTTGTTTCTGAATTAACAATGTCACTCTCCATTCTAATGAAGAACTCAACCATATTATGGTCACTCTTGCCCAAGGGGCCACGCACAACAAGACTGCTAACTAACCCTTCCTCATTACTCAATACCCTTTCTAGAATAGCCTGCTCTCTCGTTGGTTCCTCTACATGTTGGTTTAGAAAACTATCCCGCATACATTCCAAGAAATCCTCTTCCTCAGCATCCTTGCCAATTTGATTCACCCAATCTATATGTAGATTGAAGTCACCCATTATAACTGTTTTACCTTTGTTGCACGCATTTCTAATTTCCAGTTTGATGCCATCCCCAACTCCACTACTACTGTTAGGTGGCCTGTACACAACTCCCACTAGTGTTTTCCACTCCTTAGTGTTTCGCAGCTCTACCCATATCGATTCCACATCCTCCAAGCTAATGTCCTTCCTTTCTATTGCGTTAATCCTCTCTAACCAGCAACGCTACCCCACCTCCTTTCCCTTTCTGTGTATCCCTCCTGAATATTGAATAGCCCTGGATGTTCAGCTCCCAGCTTTGGTTACCCTGGAGCCATGTCTCCGTGATCCCAACTATATCATAGTCATTAATAGCTATCTGCACATTCAACTCATCAACCTTATTACGAATGCTCCTTGCATTGAGACACAAAGCCTTCAGGCTTGTTTTTACAACACTCTTACCCCTTATACAATTATGTTGAAAAGTGACCCTTTTTGATTTTTGCCCTGGATTTGTCTGCCTGCCAATTTTTACACCCCTCTGTCTCTACGCTCACACATTTAAGAAACCATTTCCCTTTAACTCCATCCTCAACTATCCCATTCGACACCCCACCCCATTTATTCAGTTTAAAACCACCCGTGTAGCAGTGGCAAACCTGCCTGCCAGAATGCGGGTCCCCCACCTGTTAAGATGCAATCCGTCCCTTTTGTACAGTTCCCTTTTACTCCAAAACAGATCCCAGTGATCTAAGAATCTAAATCCCTGCCCCGTGCACCAGTTCCTCAGCCACACATTCAGGTCCCGTATCTCCCTGTTCCTGCTCTCGCCAGCACGAGGAACTGGAAGCAAACCGGAGATAACAACCCTGGAGCTCCTGCTTTTCAGCATTTTTCTGAGCTCTCTAAAGTCATGCTGCAGAATATTCATCCCCTTCTTTCTGACATCATTTGTGCCGACATGCACTACCACTTCCGGCTGTTCACCTTCGCCCTTGAGGATTTTCTGCACTCTGTCCGTGACATCCTGGATCCTGGCACCAGGAAGGCAGCACACCATCCTCGAATCGTGTCTGTTGCCGCAGAAACCCCTGTCCGTACCTCTCACAATGGAGTCTCCCACTACAATGGCGTTGCCTGACTTTGGCCTTTTTGGTTTTGGCTCAACAGCCCTATTCGCATCGCAAGCCAGTCCGCCGCTCAGTGTTAAAACATCTTCTGTCCCGACAGCTTCTAAGTGGGTGAACCTGTTCACAAGAGGTACAACACACGGGGACGTTTGCATTCCATGCTTCCCTCCCTTTCTCACTGTCTCCCACCTTCTCTCTTCCAGTACCTTAGGTGTAACAATCTTACTGTAGGACTTGTCGAGGAACGACTCCGTTTCTCGGACAAACCTGAGGTCATCCACTTGCTTCTCCAGTTCCCCAACACGATCCTTCAGGAGCTGTACCTGGATGCACTTGTCACATTTGTAGCAGCCAGAGGCACCAGCAGTGTCCTTGACCTCCCACATACTGCAAGCATCACACTGAATCAGCTTGCCTGACATCTCCTTCTTTCGTCTCTCCCTCTGCAGTGTTTTGCGTAGCCTCCTCTCCTCAGCCTCAGAATGACATGCATAGCATTTAGCGCAAGATAAAGCCAGTAAAATCCAATCAAAGATAGTCTGACGGTCTCCAATGAGGGAGATGGTAGTTCAGGACTGCTCTCTAGTTGTAGGGTGGTTCAAGTGCCTGATAACCAATGGGAAGAAACTGTTCCTGATTCTGGAGCAGGCACGTGCTGTCTGGGTAGGCAAGTAGGCACTGCCTACCCTGACTAAAATTATAAAATGATAATTATTAAATATAAATAGTAAAGGCATGGGAGAATTATGCCTACCTAAGAGATTGATCTCTTAGGTAGGCATAATTCTCCGTGTCTTTCATGCGCAGTACATGTAATACGGGAAAGTGTGTGCAGCCCACGTGCCGTGCACGCTGCTTCAAGATGACAATTTCAAGCAGAGCTGAAGGCAGCTGCAATACTGCCTTTGCAGCGTGGACTGTGCATGCGCAGCGCAAGCGGCTGTAAAGTGGGAAGCGGCTGTAAAAGGACAGCGCCGCGGGGGGGGAGAGTTCCTTTCACAGCGTGTGGGGAGTCTGGCCAGCGGTAAAGTTGTGGGAGGGCAGGAGCGTTGAGAAGGAGGGGGTCGGGGATCATGCCAGAGCAACCAGCTCAAGAGCGGGTCAGCGGGCAATGGATAACAGGACAGTGGGCAGTGGAGCTTACTCCATGTGTCAGTGCGAGTAACCTCAATTGGTCCCTTGTTCGCGCTGACACAGGAGTGTCCACTGCCCGCTGTCCTGTTATTCATCGACCGTTGACCCGCTCCACTCTATGATCTTTGCTCTTGAACTGGTCCTCTAACTGTTCAGATGGAGAGCACTGCCAGAAGTGAGCGGGCCGGCAGAAGGCGCTGAGGTCCGGCGGCCGCTCGCAGCCACCCGAGCTGCTTCCCTCCCCGACCACAATACTGTGGCTCCGCGCCCAGAGCGCCGCGGCAGCGGTAAGTGAGTGAGTTAGTTGCTGGCATGATCCATGACCCCTCCTTCTCAACGCTCCTGCCCTCCCCGCAACTTTACCCCTGGCCAGACTCAACACACGCTGTGAAAGGAACTCTCCCCCCAATTGGTCCCTTGAACTAGTATTGTCATTCAATAAGATCACAACTGATTCAACTTGTCCTGGTGTGCTCCCGTTTTCCCCACCATCTCTCCGCCTGCCGTCACCCTCCACCCCCCACCCATTCAGTAATTCAGAATGAAGGAGATTTGGAAGCCTTGGACAAATTGAATTGTTACTTTCTTTCTTTTTATTCTTTATTTTTACGGAGAGGAGAACAATCTGCGCATGAGCAGTTTACGATTTTTTTTAAAGCCGACTGACTGCCTACCCTGAGTAATTACTCACAGCACGCGCTTGTTCTGGAGGTGTGCGTTTTCACACTTCTATACCTTTTGCCCGATGGGAGAGGGGAGAAGAGGGAGTGGCCAGGGTGCGACTCGTCCTTGATTATGCTGCTGGCCTTGCCGAGGCAGCGTGAGGTATAAATAGAGTCAATAGAAGGGAGGTTGTGTGATGGTCTGGGCTGCTTCCACAATTCTCTGCAGATAGACAATGGTTTGCAAAACTGAACACAAGATCAAGGAACAGTCAGTCCAATCACCCACCTGTGGAATTTGGAACATGCACTGTGAATGTATAGCATTCTGATATATTCACAGTGAATACTATAATAACTGAACAAAGGATATTGTGGATCAAAACAATGCTGATAGATTTCAGCTTTATTGTGTCTCCTTCTGATCATTGTTCAGAAGCTCCAGGTGTTCATCTGACTTGGGTTAATCGCTCCAACAAGTTGTTTGCAGCAAAGTGAATCAGATACTTATCACTGCAAATGGTACAGACGATAGAGGATTTTCCAGGATTGGAGGTGAGGTCTTGTTTAGGGCACAATATCCAAGCGTTAATCTGCTTCCACCGTCCTCTCAGGCAGTATGTTCCAGATTACTGCAACTTGCTGGGTGAAAGAATTCTCCTTTTTCTCCCCTCCGATTTTTCCTTCAGTCACCTTTATCTGTGTTCCCATGACTGAACCTTGTGCCTCTGAAAACTATTTGTCATTACTCTTCACGACTTGTTCATAAACCTGGAATGAGATACATAGCTGGCTCAGGGGCGAGACTACTCCAAAAATGCCACTGAAATGGAAATATTTCACGTAACAGTGCATGGTGACCATCTGTAGACCCTAGGTTATGAAGGCCATCAATTGGAGGGAAATATCTGTGATAGGATTGTTTGCACACTATCTTAGCCTGCAATTCTTCAAACTGAACCTGTTAACCATGCTTCTCTTTGCATCAATGTTGACTGTCCTGCTGAGTACATCCATCATCTTCTGTTTAGTGCTATTCAGCCCATTGCCTAATCTGAAAACCCCCAAGGCCAGCATTTTCACACAGAGCATTGGGGATATATACATATATATGGAACAAGCTGCTTGAGGAATTAATTGAGGCAGGCAAAATAATAACATTTAAAAGGCATTTGGGCAGGTGCATGGATAGGAAATGTTTAGAGGGATATGAGCCAAAAGCAGGCAAATGGGATAAGCTTATTGGGGGAGGGGAGACATCTTGATCAACATGTACAAGTTGGGCCAAAGGGCCTGTTGCCGTGCTGTATGACTCAATTAAATTTTGAGGGTGCATTGTTGACAACCAGCTGAGCGCAGACCAGAAAAGAAAATGGTCATCTTGCTTCAGTGAGCATACAATGTTTATCTTCACTCAGCGCAGAATGTGTTAATCAAATATGGGAATCAGTGTATCTCAACGCTGAACCTGGTGTAACTGGGTACATATTAGAGTTAAGTACAATACATTACATTAGGGAGCATTGAGCACATAGAACTACTGATAAATCACCATGATATTTGATAACACTTCTTCCTTTTATTCTGGTTTGGTTCCTGTTTTCTGTGCCTTATCTGGTAGCAGGAACACAATGCACTGTCACAGAATCTATTGCCCCATGTGGTCAGGTCATGACATTTTCTGAGCTGGAGACATTAAGCATTAAGCATATCCCACTGGTAGTCAATCGATCTTCTCAAGTCAAGAGTTGGGTCACTCTCAGGGAGGAAGAGAAACAAAAGCAGGTATGGAATATTTGACAGAATTGGGGCAGGAATGTGAAAGCATTTGCAGGAATCTGACATTCAGACTAATCAAACATGACGGGAAACATTCTTCATGATGTTAAAGCATTACTGATTACAGGACCGTGTCAGGAGAATGAAAATATGGCCTGGCACAGTACAGAGCCTGTAGAAGTTGTTGCTGCCAAATGTAATTTAATCTGTGGCCAGGACTAGCAATTACTACATTGGTTATTTATCACAATATAGAATGCTATTTCTTCTAAGTATCTACTTTACCCATTTTTGTTGAGAACATTACCCCAGACAAGAGCAGTAAGATTCAGGTCTATGCAAATGTGCTCCCTTATTTTATAATGTGCTTTAAACCTCAGCATCATAAGAATTTTACTCTCAATGGATGAATGTGCCCCAAATATCAATACCAGCGATAGCTCATGTTCAATTCTACTGGTCTACCGAGCTCTTTACATCACAATAAAATCATAAAACACTCAGCAGGTCATTGTGCAAAGTGGAAACAGGACCAGTTAAGGTGACAGTTCTGAAATTGGAGGCCAAGTCAATGGATATTTTTATGGCAGAGATTGGTAGATTCTTGATTAGTACAGGTGTCAGGGGTTATGGGGAGAAGGCAGGAGAATGGGGTTAGGAGGGAGAGATAGATCAGCCATGATTGAATGGCGGAGTAGACTTGATGCGACAAATGGCCTAATTCTGCTCCTATTACATGACCTTATGAAACCGTTTAGCTATTGAAAACTGCAGGTATTGATATTTAGGGTACATTCATCCATTAAGAGTAAAATTCTTATGATGCTGAGGTTTAAAGCACATTATAAAAGAAGGGAAACCAAACCAAAACCAGGAAAGACAGAAAACAAGTTAGTTTTCGATAGTGGAGAAAGTAGGGAGGGATAGGTAGAACAAAGGGAATATCTCTGCTACGGTGTGACCGAACATAAAAATCGGAATCGCAGTTAGGATCAAATTATTGCTCTTTGCGTTTGTAATTTGTTGCTAATATCAAGGTTATGGAATTCACCCAGCAGGACAAACTATACAAATAAAAAGAAAAACTGGGCCAAAATGATGTGCGGAAGTGCTGATACAGAGAGAAAATAGTGAAAGTTACCCAAAGTTGGAGAATTGGTTATTGAATCCTAAAGGCTACAACATGACCTGTGGGAAGGTGAGATGATGTTCCTCAAGTTTCAATTAGACCCTATCGTAACAGTGCAGGAGGCCACAGACATAAAGGGCAGTGGGGAAGTGGGATGAGAAATTAAAGTGGCAGGCAATTGAAACTTAGGTTTCATATGTTTCCCCAGTGTAGGCAGCCCACACCATGAGCCCAGAATGTAGTACACTAATTGGAGAATATGCGTGAATTACTTCTTCTGCTGGAAAAACTCTTTGGTTTCCTGGATAATGGAAAGTGGGGGTGGGGTGGGGGAGGGTTGAGTGGACATGTGCTGCACCCCGCGATTGCATGGATATGTATCACTAGGTGAAGAGTGGCAGATGGGGAAGGAAGAGCAGACGAATGGGCCTGTCCCACAGGCGACTTTTTAGGCGACTGCAGGAGACGATGCAGTATACACATGGTCGCCAGATGTTTGCGGGTAGTTGCCAAGGAGTCGCCTTCATGGTCGTGAGGAGTTCCCGCATTCTGGGAACAAGTCGCGGCCTCATTATGGTCGCCGCAAATTTTTCAACACGTAGGCGGGTCGCCAGGAAGTCCTAGTGTGTTGCCAGGATGTCGAAGGTTGTCGTAGGTTCTAGTAGGTTGTAGCCGGTGCTGACCGGTGAATTTCATTGGCTCATTGGGGAAAAAAAACGTAAGCAGTAGTTTTCAGAACCAAGGATAACCGACCGGTAATGTTAAATGTCTGCCGAGCTTCACAGCCGTGTATCTCTGGTTTCTTAAAAGTTGTCTCCACTCTTTTAACCCCCCTTCTCCCCCTTCTCCCCCTCTCCCCCCCATCTCCCCCCCCCTCTTTTAAAGGACTTACCGTACACAGTGCCTCAGCCGTCTTAATTACAGCGCCAACCTTCCTGTTCATCGCAGTGTGTGTCTGTATCACCTTGGCTTTGCACCATGTGAATTTCACTCAGACAGCACTCCCCCCGCTTGCCCTGTCCCCCGCCTGCATAACGGGCTGGTGAAGGAAGCGATGTGTGTGTGTGTTCCACTCTGACAGTCGCCGTTCCAGTTGCCGGTTTTTCAGGCGACTGCTGGCAACTTGACAGTGGCCTGAAAAATCGCCTAAGTGGTACAGGCCCATTAGGGTTTACAAAGGGAGCGATCCCTTTGAAATACTGAAAGAGATGGGGAGGGGAATATTGTGGTGGAGCTAGCAACTATTGAAAAGGATAATATGTTGAATGTGGAGAGTAGTGGGGTGAAATGAGAAGAAAGCTGTTAGTGCAAGAACAGCATTCTTCTCCTTTCACCCCACTAGCCTCCGCATTCAACATATAATCTTTGCAATTTGCAGAAGAAGGGATGAGACAGAGATGTAGGATGTAGATGAGATGTGGTTAAGGATGTTGTTTACTATGGTAGACACACCACACCCCCTCTACCACGCTGAATGTTTACAGCATTTTCTGCTTTTACTTCAGATTTTTAGCATTGGCAGTTTATTGGCTTTTGTTTTCTACAAATTTCATTTGGTTTATTTTTTGGTGTGCAGTTCTGTGGATTCTCCAACAGTTACTTGCCAGGGAAACTCCATTGAAGCAGTAGAAATAGACCTTTTCAGCCACTTATGATGTTAGGATGGGACCTCCACCAGTTATTGCTGGAGATTGGGAGAATCCCAACATAACTCAAGGACAGTGATAATTTTAACATTTTAGCAGGACCTATAGAACTGCCCTGAGGATTCCTGCTGCAGTGTCCTGAAGCAGAGATCAATGTCCCCCATTCAAAAGAATCATCTACCTTTGTACTAGCAATAACTCCATCAAGGTGAAGTCTCTTCATCCTCATTAACTTAACTTTTTACCAAAGCTCCAGAATTGGCTTGAACCCTGACGGTGTCAGGATTGTCACTCTTACTGCGGATGTAGAATCTACCTCTTGTCCATTTTTGAACAAATGCAAGATGAGAACAGAACCTGAGAGGCCCCATTGAAACCCAAACTAATGAGCTAGCATTGCTTGACAGAACCGTTAAGCCCTTTATCACTTTTAGTTTAGTTTAGAGATACAATGCGGATAAAGGCCCTTCGGCCCACCAAGTCCGCGCAGACCAGCGATCGCCGCACATTAACACTATCCTACACGTACTAGGGACAATTTACACTTATACCAAGTATACGAACCCAAGCCAATTAACCTACCAACCCGTACGTCTTTGGAGTGTGGGAGGAAGCCAAAGATCTCTGAGGAATCCCTCGTGATGACAGGGAGAACGTACAAACTCCGTACAAACAGCACCCGTAGTCAGGATCGAACCCGAGTCTCTGGCGCTGCAAGTGCTGTAAGGCAGCAACTCGACCACTGCGCCAGCATGCCGCCCTTAGCTGAGGAGTGAGAGCAGATTGACGGGAACAAGTTGTCTACTTTCTTTGAGGACTGGCAATTTTCCTTGTGTGGTTCCCAATGTTGTTACAGTGTGGACGTACTTTCCCAGCAGTGTGGCCCTTTATGCACTAAAAGGAGCTGCTCCCTGTGTAAAGCAATACTTGACAGGAAAATAGTGGACACCTTTTTCAGTCCAGCAACAAACCTTTCAGCTGGATCATTCTTCCTGCTGGGTGAAGGGCACTCAGTTGGAGCAAATGCAGTGATCCAAATGTAGCCTTCCACGCCATTATCTTTCTTAATTGTTTATTAAACTCTCTTTGAAGTTGGTCAACACGTGTAACCATTGCTTAGGAAATTCTTATTATAATGATTACTTTTAATTCCATATTCAGTACCTCTAAAATGATTCTGTGCTTTTCCTGTCCTGCATAGATTTCATTGTTAGGTGATGATTTATGATCTTCTTTCATTGTCCAGGGGGTCTTGGGATCAACATGGTAGCAAATAATGATAAATGAACAGTTATAATGTGGAGAGCTTCATTTGATCTCATTGCTACTTTGTATGGTTCAACCAGTTCAGATACTGTACACTATTCAGGCAGCAAGATTTTTATGAGCTGTTTGAACTCACCCAGCACTCTTATTTCATTGTGTGTACTATGATTTGATTAAAGAGGCAATGTTTAAAGAGATTTTTAGAGCTTTGATTCATCAGAAAGTGAATAAATGGGTGGTGAATAAACATTAAGCTTTGCTCTGAAGTTTGCTGTTCTGCCATTCATTCTCATATTCCGCCCTTTAAGTAAATGTAAAACACTGTTTAAACTGAATCCCTCTGATCAAGATGATGGGAGAAACAAGTTAGGGATAAGGGGAAAAAGCAAGGAAGTAAGGAAAAATGCAAAAAGGAAGAACAACGAAACAGCAATTCAAAATGCGCTCCTGCCCTGTATATACTGTCCATTTTTGACTAAATTGGTGTGGTTTTGGTTCACAAAGATTATCTAAAGGTATAGATCAGATGGAAAGTTAAGTGGAGCATTGGCAGATGGAATTTAATCCTGACAAGTGCAAGGTGATGAATTTTGAGAAGTCAGGTAAGGATCGGGCAGGGTAAGGCACCAAGGAATATCGATATACAGATAGATCTTGGGGTTCAACATAGTTTCCTGAGTGTGGCAAAATAGGTAGATTAAATGGTGAAGAAGGCAGATGACATTCTGGTCTTCATTGGTCTTGGGATAGGATGTAAAAGTTGGGACACTACATGCGAATTTACAGAACATTGGTCAGGCTGCACTTGGAGTATTGTGCACAGTCGATGGAGTTGGTGCACTACATGGGGTGTGTAATTGTGCTGGAAAGAGTGCAGACGAGATTCACCAGCATGTTACCTGCATTAGGGGACTTTAGTTAGGGAGAGATATTGGATGGATGGGTTGGGTTTTCCTTGGAGAGGAGGAGTCCGAGGGGTGACAATACAAGTGCTTAAAATGATGAGAGGCACAGATATCAAAAACAAAAAAGCAGGTTTAAAATCATCGTTTTTTTTTAACACAGAGAGTGGTTGATATCTGGAATGTGCTGCTGAAGGAAGAGGTGGAATCAGTTAACTAGGCAAGGCAGAGAAGCATATGGACATAGTGCAGGGAAATGGAGTTTGTGTAGGTGGGCAGAAAGGTTGGTATGGTTGTGGTGGGACAGAGGGCCGGTTTCTGTGCTGTACAATGATGACTCCATTATATATAGGTGTTGAGATGTTTTAGGAAATTCTTTAAAAAAAATCACCTTCAAAAGGCTGGAAGAAACATTCCTCCCAGTTTGCTGGAGATTTTGAGGGGTAAGGGGTGACGTCTGGCAGGTGAGTCGGCACGTCTTCAGGGCCAGTAGTTGCTTCTCCAGCCCCACTATGTTGGTGAAGATGCACACAAAATGCTGGAGTAACTCAGTGGGACAGGCAGCGTCTCTGGAGAGGAGGAATGGGTGACGTTTCGGGTCAATACCCTTCTTCAGACTGAAAGTCACGGGATAAGGGAAACAAGAGAGATATAGATGATGATGTAGAGAGAGATAGAAGAATCAAAAAAGACCACCAGGGGTGCCGGGGAGATGGCAGCCCTGCCGGCCGTCTGTTCGTTTTTTCTTTCTTTTTGTTCTTTTTTAGTGCGTTAAAAAGTTTGTTTTAATGTTCTTCGGTATGTTTTATGTGGGGGGAGAGGGGAGGGGATCGGGGGAAACTTTTTTTCAAGTTCCTACCTTCCCGGAGATGTGATCAATTTTCAGATCACATTCTCCGGGCTCTGCGGCCTACCATCAATGGAGCTGGAAGCCTCCTCGGACTGTCGTGTGCCCCACCGCGGGGCGCGGACTTAACATCGGAGCTGATCCCTTGCCTGGGATCGCTCCCAAGGGCTCGCAGTCTCGGGTGAGGCCGAGTCGGGAGCTCCAACGCCACAGAAGGTTCGACCAGCACCGACGCGAGGTTCGATCGTCCAGCGCGGGGGAGCTGACAACCCCCCGATGCAGGAGCTGATCACCTCGACGCGGAGGGCCCGAACGCCGCCGGCTACGGGAGTCAAGATCGTCCCGTCAACGGAGGCTCGAGGTCCCCGACCGAGGAAGAACAAAAGGATGGACTTGAACTTTATTTCACCTTTCATCACAGTGAGGAATGTGTAGGAGTCACTGTGGTGGATGTTCATGTTAAAATGTGTTTTTGAGTGATCTGTTGCTTTTAATTGTATGACTGACCTGGCCAATGAAATTTCTCATATGTTGCAAAACATACTTGGCGAATAAAGTGTGATTCTGATTCTGATTCTGAAAGAAAGATATGCAAAGAAGTAATGATGATAAAGGAAAGGCCATTGTTGGCTGTTTGTAGCGTGAAAACGAGAAGCCGGTGCGACTGGATGGGGGAGGGACTGAGAGAGAGAGGAAATGCCGGGGCTACTTGAAGTTAGAGAAATCAAGACTCATACCACCCATAAGCTGCCCAAGCGAAATATGAAATGCTGCTCCTCCAATTTGTGTTTAGCCTCAATCTGACAATGGAAGAGGCCTGTGACAGAAAGGTCAGTGTGGGAATGGGAAGGAGAATTAAAGTGTTAAGCAAAAGGGAGATCAGGTAGATCCAGGTGGACTGAGTGAAGGTGTCCAGCGAAACGATCGCCCAGTCTACGTTTGGTCTCTCCAATATATAATAGTCCACATCTTGGAACACAGATACAGTGGATGAGTTTGGAGGAGGTGCAAGTGAACTTCTGCCTAACCTGAAAGGACTGTCGGGGTCCTTGGACAGAGTCGAGGGAGGAGGTACAGGGACGGGTGTTGCATCTCCTGCGGTTGCAGGGGAAAGTACCTGGGGAGGGGGTGGTTTGGGTGGGAAGGGATGAGTTAACCTGGGAGCGAACGGTCTCTGTGGAAGGCGGAAAGGGGTGGAGATGGGAAGATGTGGCTGGAGGTGGGATCTCGAAGGTGGTGAAAATGGAGGATTATGTGTTGTATGCGACGGCTGATAGGGTGGAAGATAAGGACGAGGGGGATTCTGTCTCTGTTGCGACTAGGGGGAGGGGGAGCAAGGGTGGAGCTGCGCGGTACCGAGGAGACACGAGTGAGGGCCTCATCTATGTTGGGAGAGGGGAACGCCTGTTCCCTAAAGAATGAGGACATCACGGATGTCCTGGTATGGAACACCTCATCAGTGAACTTGCTACGTTTAAAGGGAGCATGGGAAGTGCGACTCTGGTGCATTTAAAGCGAGGGTGGAAAGCCCAGTGAGTCAGGTGGAGCAGTCGGAACTGGGACCCCGGAGAGTCAGAATGGACCATGGGACTGGCGCCCGCAGCAATTTGGAAGGGATCATAGCAAACATTACCAAGTGAGTAAGCTGCCAAATCAGCACAATATCTAAAAGATTAGATAATAGATTAAAGGAGTTTCATTGTTTTTCAGCCTTTGAGCATATGTAGTCTTTTGATGTCCACTACAAATCACTACATCTTTGATATTTTATATCTGCTATCAAACCTTCTGTTTGATCAAACTCACCCACAAAGGAGTAATGTCCATTGTCACCCTGGACAGCATGCCTTAAACCCAACTATAACCCAGCCATGCATAACCCAGCTTCAACCACATGTAAATGCTGCCAAACATTTGCTCTGCCTGTACACAAACTCTGCCACAAGCCAACCCAATGTTGAAAATATCCTGACCATAAACCAATCTCTGTGGATTGTCACTTTGTCGTGGTGGAGAAGCTTGTGTGGTCCTGAGATCCTGAGAGCGATGCCGTCTGGAGCTATGGTCCTGGTAGGGCCACCCATGGCGGTAAGGTCGAGGGGGAGGACTCTGACAAAGAGCAATCCAACCAAGAACTCAACGGTGGAACAGGCGGAGGACGATGGTTGACCTTAGTGGAGCGTCACAACGGATGGGAAGGCGGATGAAGGCTGCAGCAGAAAAGGGTCTCCAGTCGTCTTGGACTCCATGCCACTGGATCCTGACCCAGATCTGTCAAGGACCGTGTGGTGATTGTCTGTGCACCAGTCTCTCCACGTTAAACAAAGTCGAGCACAGGCGTCCTCCAACCCTGGAGACACCCATGGTCAGCCATAACCGAGGGGGGCCTAAGAAAAACCAATCTTCATCACACATTGGCCCTTATTGTGTAGACCGAAAGCCTACTCTTTTTTTTCTTCCTGTTAACCAGCCCTTAAGCCATGCTAATATATGACACAAGTTCCATGTAGTCAAATGTTGTCACCAACATCCTTTTGGGGATTTTATCAAGAGCTTTGCGAAAACCCAAGTATACAATATCCACGGTTTCCCCTTAACTATTCAACCAGTCACGTCCTCAAGAGCCCCAATAGATTATTCAAATATACTTTCTTTTTTATAAATCCATTCTGACTGTGCAATCCTGTTGTTTTCTCAGTACCTTGTTATCACACTCTTTATTACAAATTGCAACATTTCCGTTCTGCCAAAGATAGGTTAGCAAGTCAACAGTTCCCTGTTTCCTCCCTCTGTCCTTTTAAATGTTGGACACCCTCATTCCACAGGAACCATTCAGAATCTACAATGTTTTGGGAGGTGATAACTGAAGTATCAACAATCTTCATTCCCATCTCTTTCAGTACTCTGGGTTCTTGGTCACCAGGCCCTCAGTTTTTTATTCATTAACCTCAAATATTAATTGATTCCATTTCCTCACTTTCACTAGACCTTTCCTTTTTTTTCCAATGTTGTCAACTGAATTCAGTGCACGCAATGTGGTTTCTTCAACATCAGAGCGTGAGAAACAAGAGCAGGAGTACCTTAGTCATCCCTCAATTCCATCTTAGTCATCCCTCTGCTATTCCAAGACCATGGTCGATCCAATCTTTCCCACTCTCTCAACATACCCCTTGACTCCCTAGCAACTAAATATCTATTGGTCTCTGCCTTTAACGTCTCTACCTCCATGGTCTCTAAGGAAGAGAAGTCCAAAAATTCATAATCTTCAGAGAGAAGAAATTCCTCCTGATCTTTGCCATAAACCATGCATTGGTCGGTGGTGGCGCTGCGAGACAGCTGCTCTGCCAGCAGCGTGTTCGTTATTTCAACTTTTTTGATTTTTAGTGTGTCCAAATGTTTGTTTTAGTGTCTCTCGGTGTGTCTTGTGTGGGGGATGGTGAGCGGGGGAAGGGGGAACTGCTTTTGGTCGCCTCCTTGACGGAGAGTCGACTTTTTCCATGTCGCCTCCCTCGCGGCCTAACAGCATGGATTGGAGCAGTCTTTCCTGGAGTCGGGCCCAGAGTTTCAGCGAGCTCTTGCCAGAGGTCACCAGAAGGGAGTGCTCCGATCGCTGGCCCGCGGACTGTTACATCCTGAAGCCGCGGTCTGCGGAGCTTCTAGCAGTGGGCGCGGCGTGGACTTACCATCCGGAGCCTGGGATCCCTCGCCAGGGATACCCGGAGAAGAGCTCCGACCGCCGGCCCGCAGCCTATAACATCCTGAAGCCGCGGTGTGCAGTAAGAAAGTGCCGATTCGGGACCTCCAAGCCATGGAGTGTGTTCGACCGTCCCGACGAGAGGGCCTGTACATCCGGCCGTCCATAGTAGCGACTGCGGAGGTTTTTATGGGCCCCGACCACGGGTGTACAAGGACGAGGACTGACTGAACTTTGTTGCCTTCCACCACCGTGAAGAATGCTGTGGTGAATGTTTGTGTTAAATCTTATTGTGTATGGTGTGTTCCTTTTTAATTGTACCGTTGCTGGCAAATTTATTTCATTGCACCTTCGGGTGTATGTGACGAATAAAATTGACTATTGACTATTGAATGGTGGGATCCATAGGAGGAACTGAGGAATGTCCAAAGATCCTTGACGGTGGCATCAGAGGCAGATAACATGGTTTAGAGGGCATATAGGATGCTGACTTTCATGTGTTGGGGTGTGGAGTTGAAGAGCAGGGAGGTCTGACAAATTTCTAAGACTTTACAAAATATTGTGTAGACATCAGCTGGAGTACTGCACCAGATGATGGAAGCGATGGAGCTGGAGAGGGTGCAGATGAGGTCTGCCACAATGTTGCCTTGGATGGAGCATTTCAGTTAATAGCAGAGACTAGAGGCAAGGTCTGCTTTCACTGGAGAAGATGATGTTCAGAAGGGACATGATTTGGACATAAAATTATGAGAGGTGTAGATAGGGTAGACTGCAGGAAACCTCTCCCCCTATCAGAGATATAGATAAAAGTGAAGGACATAGATTTGTCGGGGGGTGAGGGGGGGGGAGGGGATTTAAAGGGGACCTGGGAGGGGACCTGGGAGGGGTTTGAGAGTGAGTGATGGGTACCTGGTATATACTATCTAGGAGAGTTGCTGACAGCAATTAATGTGACAAATGAGAAATTTAACTTCCTTTGCATAGAAAGCTTTGGACCAAGTGCTGGAAGAAATGATTAATATGGAACAGTCCCATTGGTTGTCGTGAACAGGGTAGGCTGAATGGCCAATTTCCATGTTGCATAAATACACCCTGGGTGTTTCAGTAAAATCACCTTTAATTCCGCATACCAATGAGCATAAGCTCAACCTTTCTCCCTCCACATTCAAGCTCTTTGTTCCATGAATAAACCAAGTGTATCTTTACCAACCGATCTCCGTGGAAGTACATCCTTCCTCAAAGAAGGTGACCAGAATTACAAATAATACACCATGTAGTCTCACCTGTGTCAAATAAATTTACATCAAGGCCAACATGCATGAAGGACACCATATCATTGGACTTCCTACCCTGTGCAAAGCATTTCTTTTGGCCACATTTTGTAGTCTCAGTCCATTAAAGAAATTTAGTTCAGTCCCTCAGAGATACAGCATGGAAACAGGCCCTTCGGCCCACCAAATCCATGCCAACCAACGATCACCCGTACACTAGTTCTAACCTGCACAATAGGGACAATTTACAGAAGCCAATTAACCTACAAACCTGTACATCTTTGGAATGTGGAAGGAAATGACCCGAGCCTCTGTCGTTCTAACTCTCCTCCCTGCACCTCACACTGACCTGTCTGTCCTGGGCCTTCTCCATTGTTAGAGAGATCAAACAGAAATTGGAAGGAAATTATCTCATGCTCTGCTTGGGTAGCTTACTACCCAAGGGTATGAAATGTATTTTCCAATTTCAGGTAACCCATACCCCTAGCATTCTCCTCCCACTCACACATCCGAAGAAGCTTCCTTCTCCCTTTGTTCACCTTCCCCCACCTGGTTCCAGCCCATTATCCCCTCCCCATCTGGTTCCAAACTATCACCAGCCAACCTTTATTCCACAACCCTTTGTACTGCTACAGAAGTACTATCTTTCCTCTTCATCTTTATTCCCGATGCAGGCTCTCAACCGGAAACATTGACTTATCCCTTACGTCTTCATAGATGCAGCTTGACCCGTTGAATTCTTCCAGCGTTCTGTTTGTTCTGCATGTTCCTTGAATTCTTACTTCCACTGCCACTGACCCACACTCCGTGGGGTCTCCTACACTGTTCCAACAAAGCCCACCTTAAACTGAAGGTAAAATCAACTTTTCTAATAAGGCAAGTTACAGCCACGAGAGTCAAATAGACTTTGATGATAAGTAGTCTTTTCAGTTTGTATCATCATCTAAACTCCTGCCTTGCCAGCAGAGTGTTTGCAGCTTTCTCTTTAGGTTTCAATTTCCAATATCTGGGATGAACAAGCTTTCACTGCCCCCCTCACAGCCCACACCACAAATGTTTGTGTCATTCATATTTCTCTCCATTTCTTCTGTATCATAGATGCTCTCTGTGTTCTCTCACCATTCACCTTTTTAGTAAACAGACCAACCTTCAAATTAAACCAACCTTTTAACTGAAGACCAACTCAATCAACGAGCCTTTTTGGGCTGGTCCTGTTTGGTTGCACTTGGTTCATATTTCTCTAAACCTTTTCTGTCCATGATCGTGCGTGGAACTAGCTCTGCCCACTAGCTAAACATACTTCCAAACTAGACCTATCCATCAAATGCAAGAGGAAAATATGCAGTAAATAGCAGAAGCAGCATTGATGTGCAGAGGTATCTTGGGGTGCAGGTCGATAGGCCCCCTGAACAAGGCAATCCAAATGGATCAGGCGTTAAAGCATGTTTGCCTTCATTGATCAGGGTATCGAGCATTGAGAGTGGTAGTTGCCTGGAACGCGCTGCCAGGGTCGGTGGTAGAATCACCAAGATAATGATGTTTAACAGGCTTTTGCATGGACAGATGAATTTTTAAGGAGTGGAGAGATATGGATCATGTACGAACAGAAGGAAGTATCCTGTTTAGTGCAGACATTGTGGGCCGAAAGGCCTGTTCCTGTGCCTTACTGTCCCTTTGTTCCAAAAGTTGGTAAGTCATGGTACTGTCTATGTTTCTATGTTTCTATTTTACTGCAGCGTACTATTTTAGTTCGGCGATATTTGGAGTCTCATGTGCATTTCTGGTCTGTAAATTATAGAAAGGATGTGGAGCCTTTGGAGTGAGCGCAGAAGAGGTTTACTGGGATATTGCCTGGATCGGAGAGTATCAGCGAGGGATGGTGGAGCAGATGTGATAGAAACATATAAGAGGCCTTTAGACAAACGTATGAATAGGCAGGCAACAGGGGACGGCAGACCATGAGCAGGTAGATGGAGTTAGCTTGTGGACATCCGGTGGCGCTGTTGCTAGCTGCCTCCGCCTTCAGTCTGGTATCTTTTTGTTTTTTTTTGTTGTTTGAAGAGCGTTTTTTGTGCTTTTTAAAATGTTTTTATGTGGGGGAAGAGGGTACGGTAAGGGGGATACCGTTCTTCAGTTGCTTCCTGGAGAGGATGCAACTATTATTTGAGTCGCGTCCTCGCCCCCCCCCCCCACCGCAGCCTACCTACTGGATTGGCGCGGCCTTTCCTGCCGGGACCGACCAGAGCTCCAGCAGCAGCGGCGCAGCGTTGGAAACATACATAGATACATAGATACATAGAAAATAGGTGCAGGAGTAGGCCATTCGGCCCTTCGAGCCTGCACCACCATTCAATATGATCATGGCTGATCATCCAACTCAGTATCCCGTACCTGCCTTCTCTCCATACCCCCTGATCCCTTTAGCCACAAGGGCCACATCTAACTCCCTCTTAAATATAGCCAATGAACTGGCCTCAACTACCCTCTGTGGCAGAGAGTTCCAGAGATTCACCACTCTCTGTGTGAAAAGGTTTTTCCTCATCTCGGTCTTAAAGGATTTCCCCCTTATCCTTAAGCTGTGACCCCTTGTCCTGGACTTCCCCAACATCGGGAACAATCTTCCTGCATCTAGCCTGTCCAACCCCATAAGAATTTTGTAAGTTTCTATAAGATCCCCTCTCAAACTCCTAAATTCTAGCGAATATAAGCCGAGTCTATCCAGTCTTTCTTCATATGAAAGTCCTGACATCCCAGGAATCAGTCTGGTGAACCTTCTCTGCACTCCCTCTATGGCAATAATGTCCTTCCTCAGATTTGGAGACCAAAACTGTACGCAATACTCCAGGTGTGGTCTCACCAAGACCCTGTACAACTGCAGTAGAACCTCCCTGCTCCTATACTCAAATCCTTTTGCTATGAAAGCTAACATACCATTCGCTTTCTTCACTGCCTGCTGCACCTGCATGCCTACTTTCAATGACGTGTACTATGACACCCAGGTCTCGCTGCATCTCCCCTTTTCCTAATCGGCCACCATTTAGATAATAGTCTGCTTTCCTGTTTTTGCCACCAAAGTGGATAACCTCACATTTATCCACATTATACTGCATCTGCCAAACATTTGCCCACTTACCCAGCATATCCAAGTCACCTTGCAGTCTCCTAGCATCCTCCTCACAGCTAACACTGCCCCCCAGCTTAGTGTCATCCGCAAACTTGGAGATGTTGCCTTCAATTCCCTCATCCAGTTCATTAAAATAAATTGTAAATAGCTGGGGTCCCAGCATTGAGCCTTGCGGTACCCCACCAGTCACTGCCTGCCATTGTGAAAAGGACCCGTTTACTCCTACTCTTTGCTTCCTGTTTGCCAGCCAGTTCTCTATCCACATCAATACTGAACCCCCAATACCGTGTGCTTTAAGTTTGTATACTAATCTCTTATGTGGGACCTTGTCGAAAGCCTTCTGAAAGTCCAGATACAACACATCCACTGGTTCTCCCCTATCCACTCTACTAGTTACATGCTTGAAAAATGCTATAAGATTCGTCAGACATGATTTACCTTTCGTAAATCCATGCTGACTATGTCCAATGATTTCACCGCTTTCCAAATGTGCTGCTATCCCATCTTTAATAACTGACTCTAGCAGTTTCCCCACTACCGATGTTAGACTAACTGGTCTGTAATTCCCCGTTTTCTCTCTCCCTCCCTTCTTAAAAAGTGGGGTTACGTTTGCTACCCTCCAATCCTCAGGAACTACTCCAGAATCTAAAGAGTTTTGAAAAATTATCACTAATGCATCCACTATTTCTGGAGCTACTTCCTTAAGTACTCTGGGATGCAGCCTATCTGGCCCTGGTGATTTATCGGCCTTTAATCCATTCAATTTACCTAACACCAGTTCCCGACTAACCTGGATTTCACTCAGTTCCTCCATCTCCTTTGACCCGCGGTCCCCTGCTATTTCCGGCAGATTATTTATGTCTTCCTTAGTGAAGATGGAACCAAAGTAGTTATTCAATTGGTCCGCCATATCCTTGTTCCCCATGATCAATTCACCTGTTTCTGACTGCAAGGGACCTACATTTGTTTTAACTAATCTCTTTCGCTTCACATATCTATAAAAACTTTTGCAGTCAGTTTTTATGTTCCCTGCCAGTTTTCTTTCATAATCTATTTTCCCTTTCTTAATTAAGCCCTTTGTCCTCCTCTGCTGGTCTCTGAATTTCTCCCAGTCCTCTGGTATGCTGCTTTTTCAGGCTAATTTGTACGCATCATCTTTTGCTTTGATATTATCCCTGATTTCCCTTATTATCCACGGATGCACTACCTTCCCTGATTTATTCTTTTGCCAAACTGGGATGAACAATTTTTGTAGTTCATCCATGCAGTCTTTAAATGCCTTCCATTGCATATCCACCGTCAACCCTTTTAGAACTAATTGCCAGTCAATCTTGGCCAATTCACGTCTCATACCCTCAAAGTTACCTTTCTTTAAGTTCAGAACCATTGTTTCTGAATTAACAATGTCACTCTCCATCCTAATGAAGAACTCAACCATATTATGGTCACTCTTGCCCAAGGGGGCACGCACAACAAGACTGCTAACTAACCCTTCCTCATTACTCAATACCCAGTCTAGAATAGCCTGCTCTCTCGTTGGTTCCTCTACATGTTGGTTTAGATAACTATCCCGCATACATTCCAAGAAATCCTCTTCCTCAGCACCCCTGCCAATTTGATTCACCCAATCTATATGTAGATTGAAGTCACCCATTATAACTGTTTTGCCTTTGTTGCACGCATTTCTAATTTCCTGTTTGATGCCATCCCCAACTTCACTACTACTGTTAGGTGGCCTGTACACAACACCCACCAGCGTTTTCTGCCCCTTAGTGTTTCGCAGCTCTACCCATATCGATTCCACATCCTCCAAGCTAATGTCCTTCCTTTCCACTGTGTTAATCTCCTCTCTAACCAGCAACGCTACCCCACCTCCTTTTCCTTTCTCTCTTAATAGCGAAACATCGCGTGGCGGGCGATGCCTTACCGGGGATCGCCGTTTGGATCTCCGGAGTGCTGGGCCTGCTGCACCGACATCGTGGAGCTGTGGTTCGCAGAGATCCTGCGACTCCGCCCGGCTCGGCCTGTGGACTTCGGGAGCCGCGGACTCCGGTGGGAGGTGGCTGATCTGGAGGTCCGGGCCGCTGAGGATGTTCTCCGTCGGGGTTCGGCGTCGGGGTTCCACCGTTCCCGGCGAGAGTGCCTGAGCATCGGGCTGCCCGTGGCGGAGACTGTGGGTGGGAAGATCGGTGGGGAGGCTGACTGGACTATGGTACCTTCTTTAACTTTGGTGCCGCTGTGAGGTTATGTTGTGTGTGGACTTCTGTGTTTGTGCTTTAAAAAAAAAAAGTTTATTTATTTATTATTTATTTTTATGTCACTTGACTGTAAGGAAAATCCATCTCGTTGTCTCTAAAATGAGATAATGACAATAAATTTAATTGAATACAAAGTTAGACCGGCATCATGGTTGGCACATAAATGGTAGGTCTGTTTCTCTCCTGTACTGTTCTATTTTACAAGCTAATCTAAGATATAATATTTTATCCATAAGGTGGTTGGAATTTGAAACATGCTGCCTAATAGATTCTCACAACATTGACTTCATCTTGTTCGTAAGCTAATGCTACTTGCATTTAATAGCCTCTGTCATAAACTAATCTTTCTGTAAACTAGCCCTGCCCTTAAGCAGCACAAAAATAATTTGCCTGTAATTTAATCCTTCCAGCAATTTTTTCCTGTCCACAAATCATTTGCATCTGAATACGAGACCTACATGTACACTGGTTCTGCCCATACATTAGTCCTACAATAAACAGATCCCAACCATAACCTGGCCCTGCCTACGTTATACCTCATCTATGCTTGTTTTTGAATGGATTTCTATAGCTTTGGAGTAAATTATATTAAAACTTGAAAGGATTCCCAGATGTATGCACCCAAATGGCAAGTGGAATATGTTGATTTGGTTTGGCATCTGCTGGAACTGTTTGTTGCTCTTGTTTTCGGTCCAGTAATATGACTTTGGATGCAATCTTGCACCACAGTGAATGTGATTACAACTACGCAAATGTTTGCACCATCCTCTGTAACTCACTGACAGCCGACGATCCATGGATTCTCCCACGCTGTCCATGGCACAAACATCCAGAGGTCCTATCCCCCAAATTACAAGAACAGGGGCACATTCAGTGAACAGGAGGCAGTCAGAGCTGGAAGGTGCTCCTTCAACACCGCCACTACAGTGATTGCCCTTGATTTCAGAGGAATGATGGCTCACTTCAACAACTATCCAATCCAGCCTCAATGCCATCTCTGACCGACAAGAAGCCATAACGGCCATGTGCTAAATGAATAACTGTAGGGAATCAGGGGAATATGGTATCCCCACTGAAGTCAGAGTCATCCAGTCATACAGATCCTTCAGCCCACTGAGACTGCATTGACCATCAAGCACCCTTCATGGTCTTCCGATGTCTGGGAAGATGAGGACCTGCCAGAGACTTAGAGATGACAAGATCATGATCATCAATAGAAAGGAGAAAATACAAATGTGGTAATTACAGAGGGGTCTCCCCACGATTCACCATTGTGAACGTCCTCAACCATCTTTTCTTAATGAAGGTTAAGAGATGCTTCTTGAATCACACTGTGCACTCTATCCACAGTGGACATGATATTCACTGCAAAACAACTCCACGAGCAATGCAGAGAACAGCTCCAACCACTGGCATATTTTAACCTCACTAATGGCTTCACCCCATCAATTATGAGTGATTGCAGAACATCTTTCCCAAATTTAACTGCCCACAGAAAACCATGCCAATAACGGAACTCAATTTACATACACTACAAAAATTTCCTTTTACAATAGTTAAGGAAAAATTTAAATATTTAGGAATTTATGTAACTAAGACATATACTCTTTTATTTAAATTAAACTTCCCATCTTTACTGAATAAATTACATAAGAATATTCAGTATTGGAAAACACTTCCCATTTCAATGTTTGGTAGAATTAATGCTATAAAAATGCAATTACTGTACCTATTTCAATCAATTCCGACATATATCCCCAAAGTTTTTTTTAAAAAGTCGATTCTATTGTTACAAGTTTCATCTGGGATTATAAGAATCATAGAATAAGCAAAAAACATGTATGTAAATCAAAGATAAATGGAGGTTTAGCTTTGCCAAATTGTTTGTTTTATTTTTGGGCAGTCCATATTAAAAACATGAATTTCTGGCTGGAAGAAATGGATGAGCAACCAGATTGGCTAAGGATGGAAAAGGAAGACGGTTTGCCTTTTGAAATTGGTGCGATTATGTTTGCTCCCACAAAATTGCACAAAAAAACCTATAGGGAAAACCCTATAATACATAGTGGTATGCGAATCTGGAAACAATTAAAAAAGGCTTTGAAATTGGATAATATATCACTTTATTTTCCCATTGTAAACATTCCTTTATTTAAACCTTCCATATTGGATAAAGGATTCACACAATGGAAAAATTATGGAATTAAAAAGATGGGACATCTTATAGGAAAGGCACTTTTCTTTCATTTCAGGAGTTACAACAGATTTACTACACTCAAATAATTTTTTAGATATCTACAACTTAGAGATTATGTTAAATCTAATACACAAAATTATAGGACGGGAATCAGAAATCCTTGACGAATGTTTGAATAAACATCCTAATACAGAAAAATTAATAACATATTTATAACACCCTCTTAGATAATGAGGTCCCATCGATGGAATCATATAGACACACATGGGAAAATGAATTAGGCCAACCTATAACGAAAGATATTTGGGACGAAAGTCTACAATATATACATCAATGCTCGTTAAATGCCAGACATGCTTTAATACAATTTAAAGTATTACACAGATTACATTATTCTAAAGCAAAACTAAATAGAATTTTCCCACATATCTCTCCTATTTGTGATAAATGTCAGCATCTAGAGGCTAACTTAACACATACTTTTGCAAATTGTATAAAAATTATAAATTTCTGGATTGATATTTTTAGAATAATTTCTGGTTGTCAATACTAAATTGGATCCCGACTCAAAACTAATAATACTTGGAATATCAGAACAAAGTCTAACACTCACAACAAGCCAAAGAAACTTCCTAGATTACAGTATAATAACTGGGAAAAAATTAATATTAAAATTTTGGAAAGGTCCTATAACCCCCACAATTAAAATGTGGATTATGGAAATGTCGGAGACCCTACACCTGGAAAGAATCAGACTTGTCTTAATGGACAAACAAGAACTTTTTGTTAGAATATGGTCTCCATTCATTGATTATTTGAAGGGGTAGATCGGTTCGGCACGGGAACCTAACTGAAGCTTGAATTTAGGATTAGATGGAAGGTTATACTTTATAACCTACGAACCTATCTCCAATGATGTATTATTAGAAAATTATTCCATTCTTTTTTTTAAATCTTGACATTTGTGTTTTATTTTTTTTCGCTTCTCTCTTTCTTTCTCACTTTTTATCTATAAAAAAAACTAGAAGCAGAATCAATCCACAATTGATAATATTAATAATGTATGATTGATATACATGAAATGTTTTTATCATAATATGTCTTTGCTTCTAATAAAATATTGTTTAAAAAAAATCAAAAAAAAAATAATTTCCACTGTGCAAGCAGTGATCTTACTAGCAGATTCACAAGCAACCCAGTCTCAGTGCAAACCAGTGCCAATCAAGGCTACATCATTGCCCAAAGACTTCTTTCTATCCAATATCTGTTGTAGCCTCCTTTACATTGGTGAGACCAAGCGTAGACTCTGCGATCGTTTCACCAAAGACTTGCACTCAGTCCGCCAAGGTGTAATGGATCTCCCAATTGCTGACCATTTTAACTCTCCTTCCCATTCTGACATTTCCGCCCTGGACCTCCTCCATTGCCAGAGTGAGGCCACATGCAAATTGGAGGAATGGCACTTCAGATTCCACTTGGGTTGATTATAAGCTGACAGTATGAACATTGATTTCACCAATTTTAGGTAACCAACCAACCATCAAGGAAGATTATTATCTGAATGGTGTCAGGTTAGGAAAAGGGGAAGTATAATGAGACCTGGGTGTCCTTGTAGTCACTGTCCTCAGTCACTGAAAGTAAGCATGCAGGAACAGCAGGTTGTGAAGAAAGCGAATGGCATGTTGACCTTCATAATTAGAGGAGTTGAGTATAGAAGCAAAGAGGTCCTTCTGCAGTTGTACAGGGCCCTGGTGAGACCACACCTGGAGTATTGTGCGCAGTTTTGTCTCCTAATTAGAGAAAGGGCATTCTTGCTATTGAGGGAGTGCAGCGTAGGTTCACAAGGTTAATTCCCGGGATGGTGGGACTGTCATATGATGAAACAATAGAGTGACTGGGCTTGTATTCACTGGAATTTAGGATGAGAGGGGATCTTATAGAAACGTATAAAATTATTAAGGGTTTGGACACGCTAGATGCAGGAAACATGTTCCTGATGTTGGGGGAGTCCAGAACCAGGGGTCACAGTTTAAGAGGTAGGTGTGATATTTGATGGACTGTGTGGGGTGGGAGGACCCGTTGCTCCTCCTGTGCAGCAGGGAGATGTTTTGTATATAGTTTTTTCCTGACTGTAGACAGTGAGTGCAGCCATTTTGAGTTGTCTTGCTGCCAGCATTAAAGACTGCTGTTGTAAATTGAAGACTCTCGAGTTTTGTGCAGACCTAGAAAAAGAACACGAAAGTGGTGTCAGAAGTGGGATAGTTCTGATTGCGTCCAAAGAACTGACCCGAGGAAGAATGCTCTCTTGTGTTCATCATTCTTCAGAAACTTTTGCACTGCTCAAAATTTACTTACAGAAGATGTAACTGAAGTTTCATATACTGAAATCACAACGGCTTTGCAGCTTGCCTTGATTTCTGCCGGACGGAGCAACAGGAAGGGCAATCGGTCACCGAAATTCTTGCCGAACTTCACACCAAGGCATAGGCATGTGATTTTAAAGCTCAATGCTGTGAAAAGTGCCAAGATAATGCGTTGCGGGATAGTCTGGTCGTGGGCTGCAGGCACGCATTCATCCAGCAGGCGATTCTCAAGGAATCGGACGCCTCGTTGAAGAATTTGCTGCAGTGTGCTAAGATGGCCGAGCTGCTAAGTAAAGAACTGCACAAAATGGCCTGTGAAACAGCGTCGAAGCTCCCTCAGGAGGTGCATACAGTTCGTCAGACCTGTCCGCAATGCCAGATTCCGCAACGCCAGAAACCACTTGATCGACCCAGAGCAAATCCGAAGAAGGTGGGACAGTTTCAGAAGAGCCATCCCCTGTGGGGGGAGGATCGAAATCCTGCTACCGGTGTGGCTCGACTGCTCATCACCGTGAGTGCCCATATATCGAGTCCGTTTGTTATGCCTGTTACCGAAAGAGTCATCTCCAGGCAGTGTGTCAATCCGTAGGAAAGCTGAGAAAGGGCAAGAAAGCCCAAAACACAGTTGACCAAATCGTGGAGACCATTTCTATTGAAGTGCTTGGTGTGTCTACGATCACCGGCAAGCCGAGGATTTCGCTGCAGGTCTCGAACGTCGTTCTACAGTTCCAGGTGGACACTGGTGCGGCTGTGTCGCTAGTGGGTCAGGACATCTGGGAGAGGATCGGATCGCCGAAACTGAAACTGGCCAACATCGGCCTTTTCGGATATGGACGACAGCCCATTCCCACGAAAGGCAAATGCACTGTCGCCGTTTCCTGTAATGGTATGACACAGATGTTGCCGCTGATCGTCGTTGGTAAACATAGAAACATAGAAACATAGAAAATAGGTGCAGGAGGAGGCCATTCGGCCCTTCGAGCCAGCACCGCCATTCATTGTGATCATGGCTGATCGTCCCCTATCAATAACCCGTGCCTGCCTTCTCCCCATATCCCTTGACTCCACTAGCCCCTAGAGCTCTATCTAACTCTCTCTTAAATCCATCCAGTGACTTGGCCTCCACTGCCCTCTGTGGCAGGGAATTCCATAAATTCACAACTCTCTGGGTGAAAACATTTTTTCTCACCTCAGTCTTAAATGACCTCTCCTTTATTCTAAGACTGTGGCCCCTGGTTCTGGACTCGCCCAACATTGGGAACATTTTTCCTGCATCTAGCTTGTCCAGTCCTTTTATACCTTTATATGTTTCTATAAGATCCCCCCTCATCCTTCTAAACTAAGTGAATACAAGCCTAGTCTTTTCAATCTTTCCTCATATGACAGTCCCACCATCCCAGGGATCAATCTCGTGAACCTACGCTGCACTGCCTCAATCACAACCACATCCTTCCTCAAATTAGGAGACCAAAACTGTACACAATACTCCAGATGTGGTCTCACCAGAGCCCTATACAACTGCAGAAGAACCTCTTTACTCCTTTACTGAAATCCTCTTGATATGAAGGCCAACATTCCATTAGCTTTCTTCACTGCCTGCTGTACCTGTAAGCCAACTTTCAGTGACCGGTGTACAAGAACGCCCAGGTCTCGCTGCACCTCCCCCTTACCTAACCTAACCCCATTGAGATAATAATCTGCCCCCTTGTTTTTGCCGCCAAAGTGGATAACCTCACATTTATCTATATTATACTGCATCTGCCACGCATCTGCCCACTCACTCAACCTGTCTAGGTCACCCTGCAACCTCCTAACATCCTCTTCACAGTTCACACTGCCATCCAGCTTTGTGTCATCTGCAAACTTGCTAGTGTTGCTCCTAATTCCCTCTTCCAAATCATTAATATATATGGTAAATAGTTGCGGCCCCAACACCGAGCCTTGCGGCACTCCACTCGCCACTGCCTGCCATTCTGAAAAGGACCCGTTCACTCCTACTCTTTGCTTCCTGTCTGCCAACCAATTTTCTATCTACGTCAATACCCTACCCCCAATAACATGTGCTCTAATTTTAGTCAGCAGTCTCCCGTGCGGGACCTTATCAAAGGCTTTCTGAAAGTTTAGATACACTACATCCACTGGCACCCCTTCATCCATTTTACTTGTCACATCCTCAAAAAATTCTAGAAGATTAGTCAAGCATGATTTCCCTTTCATAAATCCATGTTGACTTGGACTAATCCTTTTACTGACATCCAAATACCCCATTATTACCTCTTTAATAATTGACTCCAGCATCTTTCCTACCACCGAAGTCAGGCTAACTGGTCTGTAATTCCCCGTTTTCTCTCTCGCTCCTTTCTTGAAAAGTGGGATAACATTAGCTATCCTCCAATCCACAGGAACTGATCCTGAATCTATTGAACATTGGAAAATGATCACCAATGCGTCCACTATTTCTAGAGACACCTCCCTGAGGACCCTGGGATGCAGACCATCAGGCCCAGGGGATTTATCATCCTTCAGTCCCATTAGCCTACCCAATACTATTTCTCGCCTAATGAAAATTTCTTTCAGTTCCTCTACCCCCTTAGATCCTCTGTCCTCCAGTACATCTGGGAGATTGTTTATCTTCCTTAGTGAAGACAGATCCGAAGTATCTATTCAACTCTTCTGCCATTTCCTTGTTCCCCATAATAATTTCACCCGTGTCTGCCTTCAAGGGACCCACATTTGACTTTGCTACTTTTTTTCCCTTAACATATCTAAAGAAGCTTTTACTGTCCTTCTTTATATTCCTGGCCAGCTTCCCTTCGTACTTCATCTTTTCAGCCCGTATTGCCCGTTTTGTTTCCTTCTGTTGTCCTATGAAAGTTTCCCAATCCTCTGGCTTCAGGCTACTCTTTGCTGTGTTATACATCTTTTCTTTTTGTTTTATTCTATCCCTAACTTCTCTTGTCAGCCACGGTTGCCTCCTACTCCCCTTAGAATCTTTCTTCCTTTTTGGAATGAAATGATCCTGCGTCTTCCGGATTATGCCCAGATATTCCTGCCATTGCTGTTCCACCGTCATTCCTGCTAGGATCCCTTTCCAGTCTACCTTGGCCAGCTCCCCTCTCATGCCTTCATAGTCCCCTTTGTTCAACTGCATCACTGACACTTCCGATTTAACCTTCTCCTCAAATTGACGATACATCCACCTACTGGATCCATGCTTTCAAGCTTGACATGAATGCCTTGATCTACGATGGATCAACTATGGCATTGTCATCGACCACAGATTGCAACATAGTCAGCAAGTGCGAGAACAACCTGCGGAAGGTTCCTGACCAGTTTCCGGACGTTTTCGCACCTGGATTCGGACATTGAACGAAGATGAAGGCAGGGCTCATACTCAAAGATGATGTCGTCCCTAAGTTCTTCAAACCAAGACCAGTTCCGTTCAGTCAGATGGACGCCGTCGACAAGGAACTCTGCCTTCTTGAAGAAATGGGAATTATCACCCATGTAGACCATTCAGAATGGGCCACACCCATTGTTGTCATTCAGAAGCCTTGCGGCAAGGTGCGCATCTGTGGCGACTACAAAGTGACTGTTGCACATTGTTCAACACCCAATACCAAGAGTGGACAAGCTGTTCGTCAAGCTGCAAGGAGGACAGTACTTCTCGAAATTGGACATGTCTGATGCGTATCTCCAAGTGGAACTGGACGACGAGAGAAAAAACCTGCTCGTGATCAACATGCACAAGGGACTGTTCAGATACAACCGATTGTCGTTTGGACCGGCACCGTCGCCGGCCATCTTCCAGAAACTGGTTGACAATCTGTTTGCCGGGATTCCGTACGTAGCCGCCTACCTGGATGACATAATTGTCACCGGCTGGACAGAGGAAGAACACCTGCAGAACCTAAAACAGGTCCTCACGGCAATGAACAACTACGGCATGAAGTTGCGCATGGACAAGTGCGCATTCTTCTGACAACAGGTCACATATCTCGGACATGTGATCTCGGCAAGTGGTCTGAAGCCATCGGAAGAAAGAGTGGATGCCATTGTGAAATTGCCGACACCCGATTATGTGAAGCAGCTTGAAAGCTTCATTGGCAAGGTGAACTACTATGGCAAGTTCATACCGGCACTTTCGACTTTGTGTGCAGTCGAACAACCTGCGAAAACAGGACATTGAATGGCACTGGTCCAAAGAATGTGACCATGCATTCACCAGGTTGAAGGAGATGCTCACCCAGAAGACGCGTTTGGTCTACTATGACCCATCGAAGCTGATCTCGCTGGCCTCCAATGCATCGCCATATGGTCTTGGAGCTGTAATCTCACAAACGGCGCTGAACGGCAAGGAAGAATCAATCGCGTTTGCATCCAAAACTTTGACGACCGCCGAGAAAAACTACAGTCAAGTGGAGAAAGAAGCACTGGCGATCGTGTTTGATGTCCGGACGTTCCACCAATATTTGAGTGGGCGACATTTCCTGCTCATCACCGACCACAAGCCGCTGCTGACTATTTTCAGTCCGGAGAAAAGTTTGCCTGTCATGACATTGCAGCGTCTACAACGTTGGGCCCTGATCATGATGGGATATGATTACCACATCATTTACCGACAGTCTGCCGAGCATGCCAATGCCGATGCACTCTCGTCTACCGATTGGACCCGAACTGACATTCGATAAAGAGGAGGCAATTATGGAATTTGAGACGGACGTGAACTTGCTCTACACGCGGGTCATCGCCGATTTCCCCGTCTCCGCAAGGACGGTCGCCAACTACATGAGCACAGACCCCATTTTGTCTAAGGTACGAGATTTTATCACTCAGGGGTGGCCGAACAGTCCTAAGCTGGACAAGGAATTCCGCTTATTCCAGAATACGCAAACGGAAATCTCCTCAAAGGATGGCATTCTGCTCCACGATTGTCGAGTGATCATTCCGACGGAGCTGAAAATGTTGCACAAGACACACATTGGAATTGTGCGAATGAAGGTGCTCGCCCGCATGCATATGTGGTGGTCGAATACCGAGACCGATATAGTTGATCACTGCCAGGATTGCACACCATGTGGCGAAACAGCGCCGAATCTGCCAGAAAAGACCTCCGCATGGCCCGTCCCCGACCAACCATGGCAGCGAATTCACATAAATTTTGCCGGACCGTTCCTGGAGGACATGTGGCTGGTCGTCATGGACGCCCATTCAAAATGGCCACATGTTATCCAAATGAATGTATCCAATCACCAAAACAACCACTTCTGCTCTCGACGATTTGGTCGCCATTTGGGAATTGCCCTTAACAATCGTAAGCAACAATGGACCCCAATTTGCCTCGCAAATGTTCGGTGACTGGTGCAAACAACACTCAATCATGCATCTGACATCAGCATCTGTTCATCCACCCTCAAATGGTGAGGCTGAGCGGCTCGCCAGCGTTTTCAAGCAGGCCATGAAACGTGCCATAGGAATTGAAAAGAAATCAAAACGATTGGCATTGCGCGATTTCTTACAGCAATATCGAACTGTTCCAAACTGCACTACCGGTCGAACTCCAGCGGAGATGATGCTCGGACGTCAAGTCCGCTCTCCCCTATCAGTTTTGAACCCGACCCGTAAATCTTATGCGGCGCGCAATCAGCCAACGAAATTGAACAAGTCCAAATTCGATATTGGCGAATACGTATATTACCACAATTATACGGCCAAGCAAAGCAGACGGTGCGCTGGCAGGATCATGGCGCACACTGGAACCAAAATGTACACCGTCCAAGGACAAGAAGGACAATGCTGACGGCATGATAACCAATTAAGCAGCCGCGTTCCTCCAGTGAAGACTGCACAGAACCTGACTAGAACCAAGCAGCCGGACACCCCGGTGCCGAATCGTGTGGATACAGGAGTGCCTGACTTTGACGAAGTTCCGCCAGATGAACTCCCCGCCGATCTGCCTGTGGTCCTTCGTCGATCGACACGTTGCAATCGTGGTGTTCCCCCAAGGCGACTCATTCAGGAATAGAGACGTTCAAGCCAAAGATCTTAGCGTGGAGCAAGATGGTCCACTCCTACGAAATCCAATGGTCTGACGTGTAGTATGCACCGGAGCATAACCTCCGCCATTTCAGTAAACCCGACCCGACTCAACTTCAGTTATGCCATTAGCAGTGTAATGAGCATTGCGGGGGAACAGTTTGTGTGTTTTTAAATGTTTTTTAAAATTTTCTTTTTAAATGCAGCAAACCCTCATCAATTTCCCCCATCATGGTCAGCAGTGCCTTGGTCGCTATTTGCTGAAGGAAGTGTGTGTGTGGAAACTTGCCTGATTGTTAATCTGACTGCAAGCCAAATCTGACTGGACAAACACTAATACACATGAAAACAGCACATACCTTGTACAGAGAGGAACTGCAGATGCAAAAGACTGTAGTAAATTAACGGATCAGGCAGCATCTCTGGAGAAAAGGACTAGGTGATATTTCGGGTCGACTTTTTCGATGGTTGCCATTACCCATTTGATATCATCCTTCACCCTGCTCCTAGTCTCGGCCCGCACCGATCTGCCGGACATGCTGTGTGTGTATGTGTGTGTGTGTGTGTGTTTGTGTTTGTTTGTTCTCCCCTCAGACTCCGCCAAACAAACACACACACACACACAGCATTTCCGGCAGATCGGTGCGGGCCGAGACCAGGAGCAGGGCGAAGGATGACATCAAACGGGTCATGGCAGCTATTGAAAAAGTACAGAAATGGTAAGGGGGAAATTACAAAAAAGCACCCGAAGGAAATAGATGTTTAACAAAAAAAAGGGGTGGGCCGGCGATCGCTCCGTGTCCGTGTCCGTGTCGAAGGGAAGGGGGGGGGGGGAGGATGGTTTGAGTTCCGCTTTCCCCTGACTCAGTCTGAAGACAGGTCTCGACCCGAAATGTCACCTATTCCATTTGTCCAGAAATGCCACCTGCTGCATTTTGTCTCTATCCTTTCCTTTCTCAGCCTGATATCGCAGAATCTCCCTGAATTAGCTTGCCGCCATGACGGAGGCCGGTCACGGAAATGGCGCTGAAGATTACTCATCACCTATTACGGCTTTTTCGCGGAGTGAACCATCTTGCTCCGCTCTAAGATCTTTGGTTCAGACTGGAAAGGGGGAGTGTGATGTTTGGTAGACTGTGTGGGGTGGGAGGACCCGTTGCTCCTCCCGAGAAGTTGGTGGCGCTGCACAGGACAAAGGGAGATGTTTTGTATATAATTTTTTCCTGTCTGTAGACAGTGAGTGTGCAGCCATTTTGAGTTGTCTTGCTGCCAGCATTAAAGACTGCTGTTGTAAATTGAAGACTCTCGAGTTTTGTGCAGACGTAGAAAAAGAACACGAAAGTGGGCCATTTAGAATTAAGATGAGGAAAACCTTTGTCACCCAGAGAGTTGTGACTTTACGGAATTCTCTGCCTCAGAAGGCAGTGGAGGCCGATTCACTGGATGCATTCAAAAGAGAGTTAGATAGAGCTCTTGGGGCTAGCGGAATCAAAGGATATGGGGAGAAGGCAGGAACGGGGTACTGATTGTGGATGATCAGCCATGATCACATTGAATGGCAGCGCTGGCTCGAAGGGCCGATTGGCCTACTCCTGCATCTATTGTCTATGTATCTATGTATCAAACCCACCTGCCCCTTCCCTGTGCCCCACCTGGACACACAACCATATCTGCCCTCCCCATCCACCAATATTCCTTCCTCTGGCTTCACAATTCACACTTCTATCCTTACCTTACACCTTTTGTCCTTTCATCTCTAGCCTTTGTCTAACCATCTGCCTATCAAAAACCCCCTCACCTGTAACCATCAATAGCTCATCTGACTTTGTCCTCCTTTCCCACCACAATCAGTTTGAAGAATGGTTGACGACCTGAAATGTCCTGTTCATGTTCACAAGTTATAGGATCAGAATTAGGCCATTCGGCCCATCAAGTCTACTCCGTCATTCAATCATGGCTGATCCATCTTTCCCTCTCAATCCCATTTTCCTATATTCCCTCCTGACACCCGTACTAATCAAGAATCGATTAATCTCTGCCGTAAAAATATCCATTGACTTGGCTTCCACAGCTGCTGTTGCAATGAATTCCACAGATGCACCACCCTCTAACTAAAGAAATTCCTCCTCATCTCCTTTCTAAAGGTACGCCCTTTGATTCTGAGGCTATGGCCTCTGGTCCTAGACTTTCCCACTGGTGGAAACATCCTGCCCACATCCACTCTATCCATGCCTTTCAGTATTCGGAAAGTTTCACCTATCCATGTTCTCCAGAGATGCTGCTTGACCGCTGAGTTACTCAAGTGTCATTTTTTTCTCTCCATCTTCCCTGCCCCAGTACTGTGGCCCCCCTTCAACAAGCTTCCTGCTAATCTTTATAAATAAAGGTAAACTGGTCAGACAAAAGTGCTGGAGAAACTCAGTGGGTGCAGCAGCATCTATGGAGCGAAGGAAATAGGCAACGTTTCGGGTCAAAACCCTTCTTTAGCCATGGTCACCTCCACTCCAAAAAAGAAGGTAATTCAATACAAAACTTGAGCTGTGGATTGCATGCAATACGTCTCTGAGCACATGTTCAGAGGCTGAGTTCCAAGTCAACATCAACTCCGTGAATCAACACAGTCACTCACCAACTGCAAAACAAAGGTCATCTACCAACTCTATCACTGCCATCCAAAAGTGTCCGCTCCGACTAAACACTGGAAAACACGGGCTGTTCAGTGAAGGCACACCTCAGTGAAGACTGTGAGGAAGACTTCTCCTTTCAGTGAAGGTACACATCGAAGATCAAATTCACTATAGCTATTGATGCACCCGCACAGCCTATTGCCACCAGAGATAAATGAGTCCATGCCGACTAGCAATCACCCATACACTAATTCTATCCTACACACTAGAGACAATTGACAGTGTGTACGACAGAATTACAGCAGTGGTTCTATCTTTCCTCCCACATAACTACAGTAGTGACCCTACATTGCAAAGACGAAGACATTGTGACAGTGTAGGTTTTCCCCGGGAATTCCCCTCCCCACTTCCTCCCTACCACAAAGATGTGCGGGCTTAGAGCACAACTGACCTCCGTGACCTGCACGAACTGCCATCCTACAGCGCCGAGGCCCAGCCCCGACCCTGGGCCCCCCCCGCCTTCTCTCCCCCCACCCCGGTTGCCCCTGCATCCTCTCCCCCCACCCTGGGTGCCCCAGCGCACCAGCTCAACCTCACACACTACAACGTGTAGGATTTAACCAGCACGCTGGAGCACCTGCGGCCAGGATTGAACCAGGGCCCCCATGCGCCCAGTGCCACGCGCAGCGGTTCCACCAACGACCACAGAACCCGCACAACCCACAGAAGCCAATCAAACCACAAACCACATGTCTCTGCAATATGGGAGAAACCGGAGCACCTGAAGTCAGGATCGAACTCAGGTTTCTGCCACTGTAAGGTAGCAACTCTACCCTGGTGCCACTGTGCCATCCCAAGGTATTGTGTACTTTGTGTCATTCACTGTCTATTGTGTAGTGTATGTTTACTGGCTTTCCATTAGTACTGTACATATTCTGGGTGACACGGTGGCGCAGCGGTAGGGTTGCTGCCTTAATGCTTGCCGTGCCAGACCCAGGTTCGATCATGGTTACGGGTGCTGTCTGTGCAGAGTTTTGTACGTTCTCCCTGTGACCGCATTGGTTTCTCCGAGATCTTCGGTCTCCTCTCACACTCCAAAGACGGACAGATTTGTAGGTTAATTAGTTTGGTTTTACTGTAAATTGTTCCTAGTGTGTGTAGGGTGATGTTAATGTGCGGGGATCGCTAGTCGGCGCGGACTCGGTGGTCCGAAAGGCATGTTTCCGCGCTGTATTAAAAAAAATTAATCCTCTTATTCGGTTATAGCGGACAATCCGTAAAAACAGATACCATCTCCCCCGGAGTGGTCGTTTATTGCAAAGGTTTACTGTACATTTCATGAACTTCATGCCTGCCTACTAGTGACGAGTGGCCAGCTGAAGATCTGTAACTGCTAGTCCCAAATCAGCCAGCAGAGGTCTGTAAACACCACATTTTGCAGCTGAAGACCTTTATTTTGAAGCCCTTTATTCCAGCAAACAACTCAGTTTTCATTTATTCCATTTGTTAAAATGATTGCCCCATCAATTAAATATTGAACTTCACATTTTGTTTAAATATGTTTAATGCAGAAATGTGGAATGAAGTACATTGGCCTGAAGGTTGTGCAGGAATTATGAGATCTGGGTGCTTTTGCAATTTAGTCACTGAAGGTGGCAGAACATGTTGAGAGAGTGGGTAAAAACACAAATAGGATCCAGGATTTCAGAAAAGGAGGCAATGGGTGTAAAATCAATCATGTTACATTGCTGGGACACAGGTAGTTTTGTATCCATTACCGGTCACCGCATTTTACGAAAGATCTAAAGGACCCAGAGAATGGCCTGGATAGGGTGAATATGGAGAGAATGTTTCCACCAGTGGGAGAGTCTAGGACCAGAGGCCATAGCTTCAGAATAAAAGGATGTACCTTTAGAAAGGAGATGAGAAGGAATCTCTTTAGTCAGAGGGTGGTGAATCTGTGGAATTCAGAAGAATGAGGTTGAGAGGAAAAGATAGATCAGCCACGATGGGCCGAATGGCCTAATTCTGTTCCTAAAACTTATGATCTTATGTAAAGAATTGCAAGGATAGTCTCAGATATGATACACAAGAGAGGTTGGGATTAATCACTATAGAACAAAGAAAGTTCAAGGGTTCTTTGATTGATGTGCACTTGATCATCAAGATTCTCATGAAAGTGAATGAAGGGAAAGTATTCCCTTCATTCACTTTCATGAAATATCTGGTTCATCACAAAGAACAGACATGAGTTATAGAAGTGGTAACAGTCTTTAAGGGATTCTGAAGAGAAAGCAAGCACCTGCAATAAAGAAATGAATGGACTGAACACTCATTTGTAACACGGGAATACAGAAAATGGGAGTTGACCAATTGGCCTCTCAGGCCTGCACCACCTTTCAACAGGAGCATGGCCGATCTTCCTCTTTAGTACCTGGTCCAGCTTTCTCTCTGTACTTTTTACAGTTTGTACGAAGAACTATATCTAACTCCCTCTTCAACAGACCGTAAAATTCTGATAATTTGCTGTTCAATTATACAGAAATACTGATAGTTGTGCATCTGCCCCATCAGTTGATATTTCCCCTGCTCCTTTTAAACAAAAGTTTAGTTTAGTTTATTGTCACATGTACCGAGGTAGTGAAAAGCTTTTGTTGCATGCTATCTAGTCAGCAGAAAGACAATACATGATTACAATCAATCCATTTACAGTGTATAGATACATGATAAAGGAATAACGTTTAGTGCAAGGTAAAGCCAGCAAAGTCCAATCAAGGATAGTCCGAGGGTCATCAACTTACCAGATGCTCATTTCCTACATCTTTAAACTCACCAGGGCCCCTTTTCCCACACTTCTTTGAGACACTGGGCACCATTTCCCGTGACCCCTTCAATCTCAGGACCACTTCAATCTCAGAGCCCATTCCGTGCTTCATTTAAGCTCACTGGGTTCACTAGAACAATATTATACCTCTGTAACATCTAAAACATAAAGTAAAATTCCTATCTAATAGTCTGCCAGTCCTGCACTACCAAAGTCCTGAGCATGCTGAATTAATGTAGTTTTACTGTATTTGAATATATTTAATGTTGCATGTAGAAGACAAAGGATAAAGGACAAAGGACATTTATTGTCACATACACCATTTCTGGTGTAGTGAAATTTGAGTTGCCATTTGCAGCACACCAGTAAAAGTAAGACACCACATTAAAGAAGAATTTAACATAAAACATAAAAACATCCCCCAACAATGGTTCCCACTGTGAGGGAAGGCAACAAAGTCCAGTCCTTTTCCTCTTGTTCGGCCCGTAGTCGGGGCCTATCCGCAGTCACCACAACGGTGGCCCGATGTTTCAGGCCCTCTCGCCGGACGATGGAGCTCCGGCGTTGGGAGAAAACTCCACAGCGGCTTGGAGTGTCTGGAACAGCCGCCTGCTGCCAGAGACCGCAGCTGCCGAAGTCCACAGCCCGCACTGGTCGGAGCTCTGACATTGGCGATCTTGGCGAGAGATCCCAAGCTCCGCGGTGTTTAAAAGTCAGCGCCGCGGCGACTGGACGTCCGCAGACCCCACAGCTCCGCGATGTTGGAGTCGCCGGTCTCAGCACTCCGGAGCTTAACACACGGCGACCCGGGTAAGGCATCGCCCGCTCCGCGATGGTGCTTCAGCGCTGCGCCGCCGCCGAAGCTGAAGTTCTGGCCGGTCCCGGCAGGAAACGCCGCTCCAGGCCCGTTGGTAGGCCGCGAGGAAGGGGCGAAGATACGGCTTGGAGAAAATCCGTATCTCCGACCAGGTTGGGACTGAGAAATGCAGTCCCCCCCCCCCCCCCGCCCACCCCCGCCACATAAAAAAGATTAGACCTCCAAGACTAAACTTTTTAACATACTAAAAAATTAAAAAAATGGTGAAAAGATGGACAGCTGCAGGCTGGGCAGCCATACTCGACGGCGCCCCCACGTCCATTTATAAAGCAACATGATTAAATGTAATTAATGCTTTATTCTCCTATACATTATGGCAATCTATAGAGGTACCAATATCCTGGTCATCAGGTTCGCTGGTGCTACATGGATGGGTTTAAACTAGATTTGCAGGAGGGTGACATCCAATGCAGGTGAGAAGCTAGAAGTTGGCATGGTGATGAATGTTATATTCCGGACAGCAGAATGAATAACAACTTACACGCAGGCTGCCTGGATCATGAGAGAGATTTATTACCCAACATTCCCTACTTATATACAACACCAACTCATTAGCATATACATGAATATGCATGAGTACATTACACTGCTCTCCTTTATTAAAGTATTAAATCTAAGTACACAGTTACATTTTTGTTGGTACACAAAAATGCTGGAGAAACTCAGCGGGTGCAGCAGCATCTATGGAGCGAAGGAAATAGGCAACGTTTCGGGCCGAAACCCTTCTTCAGACATTTTTGTTGTTGTGATACTTGATTTAAACCAGTATTTATAAATGATAAACATAATATAGTTATTTTACATATTTATACATTTTCATTTTACTTATACAGTACATTATTTAACTTACAAACCTAACCTGACTACTGGTTTACGGATCCTGCTTGATCGTCTAACATTAACAGGTGTAACAGGTTTAGGTGTTGACTCAACTGTTGGCTTGTTTGGCTCTATTTCAGTACACTGACTTTGACCAGAGGAATCTGTTTCTTTGACTGAACTTTGTGTTTCAATCACAGTGGTCTCTTCCAACTCACTCTCAGATAAAAACGCAGGGATTAGGACTTTATGCTCAGTTGTTGGTTCGTCTTTGGCTGGAATCATTTGATCAACATGAACACTTTTGATCCTATCTCCAACTTAAACCAAGTATCTTTTTGTTGCACACACTTCCACTATTTTCCCAACATCCCAGTTGTCTCGACTGGACTTGTTGGGAGGACTGAGAACATGAATCTGCTCATCTGGCTTGAAGTACCTCTCTCGCTGTTCGGTGTGGTGCCGCCTTGCGGCAGCGGCTCGACTACAGTCCGTCCATTTTTTCTTTCTTTTTGTCCCATTAGATGTATGTTTTGGTTTTCTTTTTTAGCTGTGTATACGTGGGAGGGTGGGGGGGGGTGAACTTTTTAATCTCTTCCCTGTACGGGGACCCGACCTTTTCCCTGTCGGGTCTCCGTTTTCGTTGGGCCTAACATCATGGAGCCAGCGGCCTCCAACAGGAACCAACCTGAGGGCTCCAGTCGTGGAGCCTGCAGACTCACCATCGCGGAACTGGCTGACTTCGGAGCTTGTAGAGCTGTGGTGGCGCGCGGCTGTGACCCGACTTCCGAGCTTCGGAGGCTCCGGCTGCAGGCCCTGTGGACGGTAACATCGGGAGCTCGCAGGTCCCTGGTGGGAAATCGCTTTTCGGAGCTCCCACAATGGCAACTTCTCCCGCCCGAATCGGGGTTTAAAACGACCCGGAGCGGGGCCTAACATCGCCCGGCGCGGCTTTAACGGCTGCGGGACTTACCATTGCCCGCCAGGGGCTCTAACATCAAGACCCGGAGCAGGGCCTTACATCGCCCGGTGCGGCCTTAACGGCCGCGGGACTTACTATCGCCCGCCGGGGGCTTTAACATCGGGAGCCCCGGTCGCCTCAACGCAGCAGTTGGACTGCTAGACCGCAGGGAAGAGACAAGACTTTTCCCTTCCATCACAGTGAGGAGGTGTTTGGAGATTCACTGTGATGGATGTTTATGTAAATTGTGTTAATTGTGTGTCTTGTTTTTTTTTTTAATGTTATGACTGCAGGAACGAAATATCGTTCGAACCATGTCTGTTTGAATGACAATAAATGGCATTCTATTCTATTCTATTCTATTTTTGTGGGAGTCAAAATGGCGTTTTTGACTTAATTGTTTATGTTCAACTTCCAAAGCCAAATTGGGTTGAACTAGACTTAGGTGTATTCTTAGCCTTCTCTTCATCAACAGCTCTGCAGGTGAGTAACCTGTTGTTGTGTGTGGTGTGGTTCTGTACTTCAGCAAGAAACTAGCCAAACGATGTTTCATGCTGAGCTTTGAACTACCCTGCAAAACCTGTTTCCTGAGAGCATCTTTGACAACTCTAACAGACCTTTCCGCCGCCCCATTGGAGGCTGGATGGTATGGGGGAACAAGTGTGTGTTTTACACCATTCCGCTGCATGAACTCTTTGAACCGTTCTGAATGAAACTGAGGCCCGTTATCAGAAACAAGTTCTTCCGGTAAACCATGGCAACAAAAATGGATCTCAACTCATCTATGGTACGCTCAGTAGTAGTGCTTGACCCCATATGCTTAACCTCAATCCATTTGGAATGACCATCTACTAGCACCAGAAAATGATCATTACCCTTTTCACAAAAGTCTACATGAACTCTCTGAAAAGGTCTACTTGGCCATGACCAAGGTTGCAGTGGTGTTTTTGGTGGTGTACTCCGGCAATTTTGGCAGACGCTACATTTGCTCACCAGTGACTTGATGTCACTGTCAATACCAGGCCAATACACAAAACTTCTGGTAATTGACCATGCTTACTATGCCAGGATGTTCGGCATGAAGTTCGTTCATAATTTTGATTCTCAAAGACTCTGGTACAACCACTCTGTAACCCCACTTAATGCATCCCTGCTCACATGATAATTCATAGCGTCGATTATGGAAAGGCTTCAGCTCTGAGTTCAGAACTGAGTTCAATCCACTATCGATTTTAGTCCAACCATTCAATGTCTGTTCATAAACCCACTTCAGCACATTGTCTTTCATTGTTTCTGCTGCAATTTCTGTTGCAGTCACTGGAAAGTCTTCATCTACAACTTGCAGTGTGTAGATTGAGTTCTCACTTCCCACATCAGAGTTCCCATGGGGCAACCGGGACTACACATCTGCAACTGCGTTGCACTTGGAGCTTCTGTATTCCATCTTGTAGTCATACTGGGACAGCAAAATTGTCCAGCGCTGCATCCTTGATGCCGCCATGGAAGGTATAGCTGACTGGGACCAAGTATCACTAGTAGTGGTTTGTGATCAGTCACTAGGGTGAATGGTCTGCCGAGAAGAAACTGATGGAATTTCTTGATTCTGAACACGATGCTGAGTGCTTCCTTTTCTATTTGTGCATAGTTGCGTTCACTTGATGACAGGGTGTGGGATGCAAAAGCAATAGGCTTTTCCTGTCCGTCATTCATTATGTGGGAGATCACTGCATCTACACCATAACTTGAAGCATCACAAGCAAGTTTCATCTCGCGTGTCGTATCATAATGAACAAGAAGTTTGTCACTTTTCCAGTTTTCCTTGCAGATGTCATATGCACGTTGCTTTTCCATTACCTCATGTCCATTTCGCATCTTTTTGTAGCAGATGATGAAGTGGCTTTAGTATAGTTGCTAAATCTGGAAGGAATCGTGCATAGAACTGCACCATCCCAAGGAATGATCGTAGCTCTGAAACATTGTTGGGTTTTGGAGCATTCACTATTGCTTCCACTTTTGCCTTCACAGGGTGAAGACCGTTACCGTCTACTTTGAGTCCAAGGTAGACCACCTCTGACTGCGCAAATGCACATTTACTTTGACGCAGTTTGACATTGTGGCAGTTCAGTCGTGTGAGAACTTGCTCGAGGATTTCCAGATGTTCTACCATGCGTGAGATGTTTCCAGATGTTCTACCAGTCATGTGAGAACTTGCTCGAGGATTTCCAGATGTGAATATCAGTAGGTCATCCTGGTTGCACACATAGTGCGGAATGCCTTGTAATATTTGGTCCATGACAGACTGAAAAATTTTCGGGGAGGATTTCACACCATAGGGCAGCTTTGTATATGAATCCAAGCCTTTATGTGTGTTGATCGTCAAGTACTGCTGACTTTCCTTGTCGACATTGAGTTGGGCGTAAGCGTGAGACAAATCCAGTTTAGTGAAGACTCTTGCTCCGCTAAGTTCTGCGTACAGATCTTGCGAGGTTGATAACGGATATTGTTCGTCATCAGCGGCTTGGTTGATTGTGACTTTGTAATCACCACATAGTCGAACAGTTTTGTCAGCCTTGGGTATGGCCACAATTGGCATTGCCCAGTTACTCTGGTCTTTCTTCACGAGTACTCCATTCTGTTCTAATCTGTCGAGTTCTACCTCCACTTGTTGCTTTAATGCATATGGTACAGGTCTTGGTCGACAATACACAGGTGTCACATCTTGCTTAAGTCGAATGTGTGCAGAGTACCCTGTTATTCCCGTGTAACTGTCAGCAAAAATGTTTGCATGTTTGCTTATGACGTTTTCAAGACGTGATTTGGACAAATCGATGCTGAAAATGTTCTTTCAGTCTAATTCTATTCTACTCAGCCAATCCTTTCCAAGGAGGGTTGGTTTATTTCTGTAGCTGGCTACTATGATGGGCAGTGTTACTGACTGACCATTATGCTGAACTTTACAGTTCATTTGTCCACGTGTCTCCAAAACTTCGCCCGAGTAGGTTCTCAGCTTGACCTTACACTCAAACAATGGTATCTGTGGGAACTTTGTTTTGTACAGGTCTCTGCTCATGACCGAACAATCTGCTGCCGTGTCAATACACATATCGATTAACTGTTCATTAATCAATAGTTTAGTTCGAAAGTCCTTGCCTTGGCTGGTTGTAGGCTTATTGATGTTGGTTACATAAATGGTGTACAACCCAAGTTCATTTCCATCTGGGTTCATCTCCAAGTTATGAACTCCTTTCTGGTGTTGTCGCTTGTTTCCCGCAGATTGTTGGTTTCCTGTTTTAAGCTTGGCCCGACATGCTAAGGCGATATGGCCTTCCTTCTGGCAGTTATAGCACTTGGCCATTTTTAACTGACAAAATTGGGATGAGTGATGACCGTTGCAATGATAACAACTGGCTGAACTCGACTCCCCGCCATACTTTGGTTTTGCGCCTCTTGGTTTGGCCATAGGCATTGCCTTGTGACTGTAAACGGCCACTGCAGTTCGTGGTGGGCGAAACCCGCGAGCATTCTTTGATGCCATCTCCATTGTGGTAGCAATCTTGCATGCTTTCTCAAATGTGAGATCTGGAGTGTTCATGAGTTTGGACTGAATTCGTTCATTCACTAGACCACAAACAAATCTGTCACGTAGTGCGCGTCCAAGAAATGTTCCAAAGTTACAGTGTAATCTTACGTTTTTCAAGGCAACAATGTACTCATTGATTGTATCATTCTGCTTCTGGTTTCTAGTGCCAAATTTATAGCTTTCTGCAATTTCCAGAGGCTTTGGGTTGAAGTGCTCCTCCAACTTCTTTATAATGTCATTGAATGGCACGTCTTTTACCTTTAAGGGTGCAAGGAGATTCCCTTCTTCTTCTTGCGTATGGCGTGCACAGCCTAAAGTTGTCAGACAACTTGTTCTATTTGATCTTATTTGATTGTGCATGCCGGGTTGATTGCATTTGTCGAAACGGGGCGGACCACGTGAAGGTTGCAATCTCCCACCCCAAAGGAGATTCCGTGAGCAGAATTGCTTTCATGCGTTCGCAAACGGCCTTATTTGTTTCAGTCACTATCTCCCCTTCACCACTAATCTCCAATATATTGTTTGCCGTGATAAACATGTTTGCTCTCTTAATATAGGAGCTGAACGGCTCTCTACTCATGTCAAAAGTGCCAATGTTTCTGATGTAGCCCGTGGACGTTGCCTTCGTGTTGTTCTCTTTTTTTTTTACGTCCGTTCAAAAACCCCGAATTCCTGTCTGTTCTGGTGTAACAATTCACCTAAAACTTAGCTGTATAAAGATTATTCAGCTTGAGGAACTCGACAAAATAAACTCAGTCTAAAATGTTATACAATCCCAAGGACAACATCTTGCCACTTAGACACAACATAGAGATAGCCTGACAAACTCTTGCCGAGTTGTCCAGCTGGCCTCTCGTGTCCAGCTCGCAAACAACTGCGACACAACTCCATATTTACTGTTTAAACTGTTGAAATATACTGCGTGTTGCAAAACAGTCCTGCACTGTATTTAAAGTATTCACAAACTCCATCCCATCCTCGTCACCAAATTTGTTATATTCCGGACAGCAGAATGAATAACAACTTACACGAAGGTTGCCTGGATCACGAGAGCGATTTATTACCCAACATTCCCTACTTATATACAACACCAACTCATTAGCATATACATGAATATGCATGAATACATTGCAATGAAGTAAGGTTCAGTGGACAGAATAGGCAGGAGAAAGGCAGGGACGGAAGAACTGTCTGAAGAAGGGTTTCGGCCCGAAACGTTGCCTATTTCCTTCGCTCCATAGATGCTGCTGCACCCGCTGAGTTTCTCCAGCTTATTTGTGTACCTTCGATTTTCCAGCATCTGCAGTTCCTTCTTAAACAGGAAGAACTGTCGGTTTGAATTGCATTTATTTTGAAGCGAGAGGTCTGACGGGTAAGGCAGATGAACTCAGGGTGTAGATACGTACATGCAACTGGGCCATTGTAGCCATTAACCTGGTAAAGAGAGGGACAAGACTAGCAGCTTAATGATCCAGGGTATAGATGCTTCAGGAAAGAGAGAGAGAGGTGGGAAAAGAGGAGGGGATGTTTCTTCATTGAGTAAGGAGGATGCTGTGGCAGTGTTCAGAGATTACATTACTGATGGTTCATCCAGTGAGGCTGTATGGGTGGAGCTGAGAAATAAGAAAGGGATGGTTACCTTGTTGGGAATGTACTGGAGGATCCCAATAGTCAATGGGAATTAGAACAGCAAATATGCCAGGAGATTTCAAACAACTGCTGCAGAACTAATATGGTTGTTGTTGTTGGGAATTTTAACGTTTCCAATATTGACTGGGATTGTCATAGCGTTTAGATGGGGCAGAATTTGTCAGATGTGTTCAGGAAAGTTTCTTCAGGCAATATGTCGGGGGCCCTACACGAGAGAGGAACCAATATCCTGGCCATCAGGTTCGCTAGTGCTACATGGATAGGTTTAAACTAGATTTGTACTGGGGTGGCATCCAATGCAGGTGAGAGGCTAGAAATCGGCATGGATATACAAGAGAAAATATGGCCCCTCCGGAATCAACGCAGTCAAGTCTGTTGAGCCCCAGGTGATGGGAAAGGACCCCAATGAGTATTTCTCCTTTGTTTTTACTGTGCAGACAGACATGAGGAATGGGGAATTTGGGCCAGTCAATGGAAGTATCTTGAGGGCAGGCAGTATTATGGTCAAAGAGGTGCACAAGTTAATTAAGCGTATGAAGGTAGACAAATCTCCTGGGCCTGATCGGATATATCCAAGAACATTGTGGGAAACTGGATTGTGAAATACGGGTGAGGTGCTGGAAGACTGGAGGCTGGTAAATGTTGTGCCTCCATTTAAGAAGGACTGTGAGGAAAAGCCTGGGAATTATAGGCCAGTGAGTCTAACACCTGTAGTCGGAAAGGTACTAGAGAGTATTCTGAGGGATTAAAAACACTTGCATTTAGATGAACAAGGACTGAACTGGAATAGTCAGCATGGTTTTGGACATGTGAGATCATGTCTCACAAATCTGATTGAGTTTTGTGAAGAATGATCATAATGTTGAGGAGGGCAGAGCAGTAGAAGTTGTATACTGTATATGGATATCAGCAAAGTATTTGACAGGATTCCACATGGTAGGCTGCTCTGGAAGGTTAGATCGCAGGGGATCCAAGGATAGCTAGCTGAATGGATAGAAAATTGGCTTCATGGAAGAAAGCAAAGTGTGATCGTTGAAGGTTGTTTGTCGGACTGGAGGCCTGTGACTAGTGGTGTTCTGGGCTCATTGCTGTTTATCAGATATGTCAAAGATTTGGATGAAAATGTACAATGCATGATTAGTAAGTTTGAACATTGCATTAAAGTGGGTGCTAATGTGGAAGGCCAATGTGCCGAAAGCCTTCTTGACCATCTTATCTATCTACAGTATGACGCCACTTTCAAGGAACTATGTACCTAACGTACATATCACTTTGAAGGTAAAGTTTCTTGTTCATATCCCCCTCATCTTCCTGTACCATATCTGAATGAGGTTCCTGCTTCTAGTCCCTACCTAAGTCAGTGACAGGTAGTTACTTAAAAGTGGACAAAAGTATCTTCCCAAGAAATTCTAATTATCTCACACCAGTGTGGCATGGATCAGGAAGAATTTTTAAAATCTGATATTGCTTTGACCTTTGGTGAGACTTGCACAACTCTTGGCAAGGTACTTGGCATGATTGCACCAAGTGCCGCAGTTTTCTCAGCAACGGTCATCGTTTGGGATGCACAATATTTTAATTTGCAGGTAATGGTTAAAGAAACAAGAGAACGGGTAGAATTTGTTGGCTGTTTGCTGGACTGTAATCGATTTAGTAAACTATATTTAATGGTGGGGTTAGTATTTTGCCAGAGCTTACTCAGTAAAGGCAGACTATTGTTAGTTTTGCCTGGTTGGGCTTGTGAATGCCTGGTTTTCTCACTGGCTGTTGTGTAGGCATATTTTATCTGTGGGATAGATGCTGCACCGAGCTCAGTGACAGATTGAAGTCCAGCATTACTATGGTTACAGATGGTGCTCACTGATGCTCAGACAGATTAGATCGCTGTTGTTTTTTGGTCCAAAGTTGGTTCATCACCAGGAAGTTCTGGTATGGTTCCAAAGTGGAGAGAAGAAAAATGGAGCGATTTATTTTTAAATTCTCATAATTTTTATTTATCAACTATAAAAATATTGGTCTTTGGGGAAGAATAGATGCATGACCGACAGTTAACAAACATTCATCCGGTATGAAGGACCTGTGTTCTTTGCAAATCGTACAGAGAATGTGAAGCAGCACAAGGGAAGCAATCAGCTGGCTGAAGGTGGGATTGTTGATAAGGCTCTGAGAGGATACATCTGGCCGGCTACCAATAGTCTGTGTGTGGGAGTGAAGGCCCACAAAGGTACAACGTTCAAACATTAACAAGACAATTTGGTTTTGAAATGAAACGTAAAATGCTGGAAATATGCTGCAAGTCAAGCAGTGCTTATGCAAAGAGCTACAAAGCTCATGGGTAGGTAAGGGCCTGTACCACTTACGTGTCCTTGGCACGCAAATTACGTGACCTTGTGGTCGCGTTGAGGCGCAAGGGCATCGTATGGCCGCGCGGGGCCGGTCCCACTTAGAAGCGCAGAGGGGTATGTAGTTGTGCGCGACATCGCGCGGGGCTCCGAAATCTTTGCAGTGAACGAAATCTTCGCGCGCCAACGGCCTGTCGCGGAACTGACGGCCAAAGTGGGACAGGCCCAACACCCTGGCGCGACGCAACGTCTCACCTTCAACAGCAGCAGATGCAGGTAAACGATCGCCGAACTCAGCCTGGGGCTCACGGCTGTTGTGGTCTGGATCCGCCCCCACTTCTTCTCCCAGAGCGGGGCCAAGAAAATTGAAGATAGACACAAAATGCTGGAGTAACTCAGCGGAACCGGCAGCATCTCTGGAAAGAAGCAATGGGTGACGTTTCTGGTCAAGACCCTTCTTTTCAGACTGAAGAAGAGTCTCGACACGAAACGTCACCGATTGCTTCTCTCCAGAGATGCTGCCGGTCCCGCTGAGTTACTCCAGCTTTGTGTCTATCTTCAAATGACGTCACGCACTTCAGGTGGCTGTGCGTACGCATGAAATCTCGCCCGACCTTCGCGGGACTGTCGCAGCTCAACGCGACCACGAGGTCGCATAATTTGCGTGCCAAGGACACGTAAGTGGGACAGGCCCTTTAGATTGTGCTCAGCACAACTCACCCTCACTCAATTCCTCTACAACACCAACAGCCACACAGATCTTTTATGGCCTTGCAAGTCTAATGAAACTTAAGGCTTGGCTGAGTGAAGCCATCTCTGAGTGATGACTTGGCCTCAGGTATATCGAACATGGAACGGAACAGCACAGGAACAGGCCCTTCAGCCCCACAATATTTTGCTGAGCTTGATGCCAAGTTAAACTAATCTCAGCTGCCTGCACATGATCCATATTCCTTTAAACCTGCAGATCTAAATGCCTGACTCCGTCTCTTAAACCCGAATATCATATTTGCTTCCTCCACCACTCCTGGCAGTGTGTTCCAGGCACCCACCACCCCTTGTTTAAAAAAGATGCCTTAAGGGCCTGTCCCACTTTCATGACCTAATTCAGGACCTTTTTTACTCATGGACATTTTTCATCATGCTAGAAAAAACACCCCGACCTACTTGATGCCACGAGTACCTACGACTAGCATCACGGCCTGCTACGACCTACCTACGACCTCCTACGACCTCGTGACGACCATGCTGCAAGTATGAGTCAAGGGCAAACTCGGCAGAGGTCGTGAATTAGGTCGTGAAATTGGGATAGGCCCTACCCACATCTCCTTTAAACTTTGCCCCTCTCAACTTAAAGCTATGCCCTCTGGCCTTTGCATTTCTGGGGAAATGGTTCTGACTGTCTACCCTATCTATACCTCTCTAACTGTATGTACTTCAGTCAGGTCTCCCCTCAACTTCTGGCATTCCAGAGCAAACAATCCATGTTTGTCCAATTTGTAGCTAATACACTCTAATGCAGGAAGCATTCTGGTAAAACCTCTTCTGCATCCTCTCCGAGGCCTCCACATCCTTCCTATAATGAGGCGACCAGAGCTGCACGCAATACATACACCAAATGCAGCCTTATCAAAGTCTTATAGATCTGCATCTTAACTTCCTGATTCTTATATTTAAGATTTAGAAAACGCACTGCAGAAATCCCTGGTGGCCTTCACACAGCCTGTGCTGTTAATGGCCTTTTCAACCGTTTCTAAACATCTCTGCTATTTTAAAACAACAGAAACATTTAAAAACAGTTGGCATAGTTTGAAACGATTAAAAATGTCAATACAAATTGAAACATAATTTAAGACACCAATATAATTAACTAAAATTGTTCATATTAACTAAATAAACAAACAAAAGCATATCTGAGGTAGCTGTGAAAAATATCCAACTCCTTGACTCTGCCTTTGGTTCAGTGCTGAGGCCAGGGAGGAAGCAGGAGCTGAGATACACTCTAATGCAGGAAGCATTCTGGCATTCCAGTGCTAACTAAATGTTTTGGGGGATATGGAGATGAGCCATTCACTGCACAGCCTTGGACTTAGTTTTGTCGCCACTGTATTTATGTGGCTGGTCCAGTTTAATTTCTGGTCCTCATTGACCTCAAAGATGTTGATACCGGGTATCTAATGGCAATGTCAAAGGTGGTAATGGCAATGTCAAAGGTGGTTGGAAATGGTCAATGAATGGCACCTGAATGGAATTAAACATTTGCACATTTGGACAGTACAGTGGTGCAACAGGAAGAACTACTGCCTCACAATTGCAGAAACCCAGGTTCAATCCTGACCTTGGGTACATTTTATGTGGAGTTTTATACATTCCCCTTGCGACTCCAGTGTTTTCCTGTCAATGCCCCGGTTTCTTCCGGCTTCGCAAAAATATGTGAGTCGCCAGGTTAATTGACTCTGGAAAATTACCGGTGATGTATGGTAGAATCTGGAGGAGGGGGTTGGTGACAGGTGAGGGGAAGATGATGAGAATGTGGGCGGCCCTACAGCATCAGAGACACGGGTTCGATCCTCGGTACTTTTGTACGGAGCTTGTATGTTCTCCCTGTGACCTGCATGGGTTTTCGCCAGGAACTCCAGTTTCCTCCCACACTCCAAAGATGTAGGTTAATTGGCTTGGTAAAATTGTAAATTGTCCTTAGTGTGTGCAGGGTAGTGTTAGTATGTGGGGATCGCTGATTGGCGTGGACTCGATGGGTTGAAGGGCCTGTTTCCGTGCTTTATTTCTAAACTAAATTTGTTTTAAATGGGATTAACATAGGGTTAATGTAAATGCCTGGTTGATGGTCAGCTTAGACTTGGTGGGATGAAGGGGCTGTTTCCATGCTGTATATCTCCATGAATCTATGACTTTATAACATAAAAGATTTAACTAAACATGTGTAGGAAGGAACTGCAGATGCTGGTTTAAACCAAAGATAGACACAAAATGCTGGAGTAACTCAGCGGGACAGGCAGCATGTTGTCAGGTCTTACCTTCTTATCATTGATAGTCAAACCTAAGGATTAATGAAACTGGTTTACAGATATTTCAGTCTCGCCTCGAGTTTTAGTCCTCTTTTAAAAAGTCATAAAATAATCATTTCGTAATTCCTTAAGCAGGTACTTCAATGATCTTTTTCATTATTTTTTAATAAAGACCTGCTCTGGCCTTTTCATGACGTAGAAACATTTTATTGATTTTAATGCTAATCATAACCTAACAAGTCATATTTTCCAATGTTCATCAGTAATGGATCAAGGTGGTGGGGACAAGTACTCTCAAAAATGCAAGTGTTCCAAAACACTCTCTCCATTCTCTCTTCTTCCTACCTATCTCCATCTGTCCCTAACTCTCTTTCCTTACCTGTCTTTACCTAGCACCCATCCACCCATTGTCTCCTGACTCCACCCCACCCTCACCCGATTCCATCTGTCCTTCATCCTCACTTGATTCAACCTATTGCCAAACAACCCTTGCCTCACCGCACCCTCTCACCACTCCAAAGTGGCTATTTTCACTCTACACACTTTGGTCTGATGCAGTGTCTCGGCCCATATCATGGACTATCCCTTTGCCTCCACTGATGCCGCTTGATCTGCTGAGTTCTTCCAGTAGTATGTTATTTGCTGCAGATTCCAGCAGTCTCTTGTGTCTCTCGGATTGAGAATGAATTGTTTCTGGTCCAGTTCTGTGTGTTCTGAGATGGTTGATGAAGCCAGTCAGTGTAGGGCAGACAGGACAGGCAGTAACTAATGGAGTAGGTGTATAGTTTGTTAGCTGGTGCGCTCCTTCTGCCGCAGTGTCTCCCAATGCATGGACTCAATGTTGTCAATATTCCCCCTAAAGCTTCTCCTCCACTTAGAGTGGTTATGCGTCAGAGATTCACAGACGTCAGTGGGGATGTTGCCACTTACATTCTTATACTTTATTGGTCTCACTTCTGATCGTTATGACTTTCAACAGCGCCATGTAGAATTAGAGATAACTGCTCCAACTCCAGTCTCTTGATTCTACTGAATGTAATTGACCCATCCCCAGGAGCTGTCAAAACACCAGTCTAGTGTTTCAGTCTTAATGTGCTCTGATTTTTTTTGTCTATCTCCCCCTTAAATTGTTGATTAAAACCTACCTTTATGGCCAATAACTTGATGTTATGTTTTGTCTATCTTCGACCCAGTGAAGATAACGGGGTTACGTTAAGTTGTTGTCATTGAATCACTGTTGTTTAGTTTTCTAGTTGAGAGATACAGCGCGGAAACAGGCCCTTCAGCCCACTGGGTCCGCACTGAACACACATCCACGCACAATTACATAATCCTACATACACTAGGGACAATTTACAATTATACAAAGCCAATTAACATCCAAACCTGTACGTCTTTGGATTGCTCGAGGAAACTGGAGATCCCAAAGAAAATCCAAGTGGTCACAGGGAGAACATACAAGCTCCGTACAGACAAGCACCCATAGTCTGGATCAAACCCTGGTCTCTGGCGCTGTAAGGCAGCAACTCTACCGCTGCGCCACCGTGCTGCCCTCACACTATTGTATCGCACATAAATGGGCCCTTCAGCCATGTTCACACCAACCTTTTTGCCCATCTATAATTAAATCAATTTGCCTGTTTTAGGATAGTACTTTTCTACACCTTGCTTATTTAGGTGTACAGTGCCCTCCATAATGTTTGGGAGAAAGACCCATCATTTATTTATTTGTCCACAATTTGAGATTTGTAATTCGAAAAATCATGCGGTTAAAGTGCACATTGTCAGAGTTTATTAAAGGGTATTTTTACACCTTTTGGTTTCACCATGTAGAAATTACAGCTGTGTTCATACATAGTCCCCCATTTCAGGGCACCATAATGTTTGGGGCACATGGCTTCATGGGTGTTTGTAATTGCTCAGGTGTGCTTAATTGCCTCCTTAATACAGGTATAAGAGAGCTCTCAGCACATAGTCTTTCCTCCAGTCTTTCCATCACCTTTGGAAACTTGTATTGCTGTTTATCAACATGAGGACCAAAGTTGTGCCAATGAAAGTCAAAGATGCCATTATTAGACTGAGAAACAAGAATAAATCTGTTGGAGACATCAGCCAAACCTTAGGATTACCAAAATCAACTGTTTGGAACATCATTAAGAAGAGAGTACTGGTGAGCTTACTAATCACAAGGGACTGGCAGGCCAAGGAAGATATCCACAGCTGATGACAGAAGAATTCTCTCTATAATAAAGAAAAATCCCCAACACCTGTCCGACAGATCAGAAACACTATTCAGGAGTCAGGTGTGGATTTGTCAATGACCACTGTCCGCAGAAGACTTAATGAACAGAAATACAGAGGCTACACTGCAAGATGCAAACCGTTAGCCGTTAAAATAGGATGGCCGGGTTACAGTTTGCCAAGAAGTACTTAAAAGAGCAATCACAGTTCTGGAAAAAAGGTCTTGTGGGCAGATAAGACGAAGATTAACATATCAGAGTGATGGCAAGAGCAAAGTATGGAGGAGAGAAGAAACTGGCCAAAATCCAAAGCATACCATTTCATCTGTGAAACACGGTGGTGGGGCTGTTATGGCCAGGGCATGTAAGGGTGCTGAAGATACTGGTTCACTTATCGTCATTGATGATACAACTGCTGATGGTAGTAGCATAATGAATTCTGAAGTGTATAGACAAATCTTATGTGCTCAAATTTAAACAGATGCCTCAAAACTCATTGGCCGGCAGTTCATTCTACAGCAAGACAATGATCCCAAACATACTGTTAAAGCAACAAAGGAGTTTTCAAAGCTAAAAATTGGTCAATTCTTGTGTGGATCACACAATCTGAACCCAATTGAGCCTGCCTTTATATGCTGAAGAGAAAACTGAAGGGGACTAGCCCCCAAAACAAGCATAAGCTGAAGATGGCTGCAATACAGGCCCGGCAGAGCATCACCAGAGAAGACACCCAGCAACTGGTGATGTCCATGAATCACAGACTTCAAGCAGTCATTGCTGTGCAAAGGATATGCAACAAAATACTAAACATGACTACTTTCATTTACATGACATTGCTGTGTCCCAAACATTATGGTGCCCTGAAATGGGGGAGACTATGTATTAACACTGCTGTAATCTTTACATGGTGAAACCAAAATGTATAAAAATGGCCTTAACTAAAATCTGACAATATGCACTTTAACCACGTGATTTTTTTCTATTACAATTCTCAAATTGTGGAGTACGAGGCAAATAAATAAAGGATTGGTCTTTCTCCCAAACATTATGGAGGGCACTGTATATCTAAATGCTCCTTTAAGATGGCAATTGCACCCAATTCCACCCAACAGTGAGTTCCAGATTTCAGTCATAGTCAAACAGTCTGGAAACAGGCCCTTTGGCCCAACTTGTCCATGCCAAACAAGATGCCCCATCTTAGTTAGTCCCATTTCCTACCCACGTATCTGTAAAAAGTGCCTTTTATATACCAGCATTATTTTATCCCAGGAAGCTTTTCTGTACATTTTATGCCTACTGACTTCTGAGTATGCAATATCTTTGCATATGGAAAAATCTTTAGCTACCAATCAATGCAAAAATATTGGCACATTTCTGGATCAAATATATCCTATGAAGTTTACACCTGAAACCACCCACTTAAAACTTGTAACCATATGTTCATGGGACGTTATTTAAGCAACACAGCAAGAACTAATAGTGAAGTATGATTTGCATGCATTGGGTTGAATATAAAACTTATATCAACCACTCTCTTTGTTAAAAATTTACCCCTTAAAAAGAACTCCTTACTTCTTCTTAAACCACTCTCTTATTTTTTATTCCCTTACCATGGGAATCTGACAATCTACTCTAATTTCATAATCTTACATACTTCTATCAGACTACCTCTTGGCCTCCTTCATTCCTGTGAAAACAAGGTGGCCTATCCTAACTCTCATAACTAAACTACTCTAGTTCATGTAACATCCTGATGAATTGCCACTGCTCTCTCCCCAACACAATTAAACTCTCCTCCAGAGAGATGACCAGAACTCCAAATGTGTCCTAAACAGTATTTTGTAAAACGATAGCATGATGTCCCAACTTACAATCTGAAGGACATCGGCAAACCTGATGAGTTTTCACAATAATCTGGAGGTTTTTGTGTTCTAACAATGGCTGGCCCCTAAAATTTCAGATTATTAACTCAATTGAATTTCCAAACCATTTATGGTGAAATTTAAACGCGGATCTCTGGATAGTTAGTCTAGGTCTCTGGATTACTGGTCAGGAAACATAACCATTGTGCTACCACATGTTTAAAAACTAGAATATAATAACTTCATTTGAAGAAAGGTTTTCATGCATTAAGATTATAGGTGAAAGTGCAAGGATTCATCAACAAGATTCTAATCATGAAAGAATCACAGGATTTTTCACAGCCCCTGATAGTCATAGAGATATGGAGTCACAGAGAAAATGGTTCATCTCCGCACAGATACTGTGAAGCCAAAGGAAGGACCATTGGTTAGCAGAGTGTCCATGATGTCTGGACCAGCCTGAAGACCACTCTGCTCAGCACCTGAAGAGAATCATGTCTTCACTACCAAAATAGACAATAGGTGCAGGAGTAGGCCATTTGGTCCTTTGAGCCAGCACCACCATTCACTGTGATCATGGCTGATCATCCACAATCAGTACCCCGTTCCTGCCTTCTCCCCATATTCCTTGACTCTGCTATCTTTAAGAGCTCTATCCAACTCTCTCTTGAAAGCATCCAGAGAATTGGCCTCCACTGCCATTTGAGGCAGAGAATTCCACAGATTCATAACTCTCTGGGTGAAAAAGTTTTTTTCTAATTTCCGTTCTAAATGGCCTACCCCTTATTCTGAAACTGTGGCCCCTGGTTCTGGACTCCCCCAACATCGGGAACATGTTTCCTGCCTCTAGCGTGTCCAATGCCCAATGCCCAATCTTAATAATCTTATATGTTTCATAGAACCATAGAAACATAGAAAATAGGTGCAGGAGTAGGCCATTCGGCCCATCGAGCCTGCACCGCCATTCAATATGATCATGGCTGATCATCCAACTCAGTATCCTGTACCTGCCTTCTCTCCATACCCCCTGATCCCTTTAGCCACAAGGGCCACATCTAACTCCCTCTTAAATATAGCCAATGAACTGGCCTCAACTACCTTCTGTGGCAGAGAATTCCAGAGATTCACCACTCTCTGTGTGAAAAATGTTTTTCTCATCTCGGTCCTAAAAGATTTCCCCTTTATCCTTAAACTGTGCCCCTTCTCCTGGACTTCCCCAACATCGGGAACAATCTTCCCGCATCTAGCCTGTCCAACCCCTTAACAATTTTGTAAGTTTCTATAAGATCCCCCCTCAATCTTCTAAATTCTAGCGAGTACAAGCCGAGTCTATCCAGTCTTTCTTCATATGAACGTCCTGACATCCCAGGAATCAGTCTGGTGAACCTTCTTTGTACTCCCTCTATGGCAAGAATGTCTTTCCTCAGATTTGGAGATCAAAACTGTATGCAATACTCCAGGTGTGGTCTCACCAAGACCCTGTACAACTGCAGTAGAACCTCCCTGCTCCTATACTCAAATCTTTTTGCTATGAATGCTAACATACCATTCACTTTCTTCACTGCCTGCTGCACCTGCATGCCCACTTTCAATGACTGGTGTACCATGACACCCAGGTCTCGTTGCATCTCCCCTTTTTCTAATCGGCCACCATTCAGATAATAGTCTGCCTTCCCGTTTTTGCCACCAAAGTGGATAACCTCACATTTATCCACATGATACTGCATCTGCCAAACATTTGCCCACTCACCCAGCCTATCCAAGTCACCTTGCAGCCTCCTAGCATCCTCCTCACAGCTAAAGGGCCTGTCCCACGAGCATGCGACTCCATGCGGCAAGCGCGACCTAACCGCAAGCGGGTGCCGGGCTGAGGTCGTGGGGCAGGTCCCACTTAGATCGCGGGAGCCGCATGGAGTTGTGCGGAGCTGGTGCCAACATCGCGCGGGGCTGCGAAAAACTGACACTGTTTAAAAATTCCGTGCGGCAACGGCCTGCCGCCCCGCAGCCGCGTCGTGGCCGTGCGCGCCACATTGACGGCCGTGCGCGCCGCATCGCCGGCCGTGCGCACCGCCTCGACGGCAGACGCAGCCGCATCGAGGCCGTCCGCACCGCCTCGCCGCCGTACGCACCGTCTTGATGGCACTCGACCTCCGCGCGGCCCCCGCTTCCAATTTGGTAGCGCTTGTCGCATGCAGCCGCATGCTGGTGGGATCGGCCCTATACGGGGATCACTCGACCTCCACGCGGCCCCAGCACGGCCCCCGCTTGCGGTTGGGTCGCGCTTGCCGCATGGAGTCGTATGCCCGTGGGACAGGCCCTTTACAATGCCCCCCAGCTTTGTGTCATCCACAAACTTGGAGATGTTGCATTCAATTCCCTCGTCCAAATCATTAATATATATTGTAAATAGCTGGGGTCCCAGCACTGAGCCTTGCGGTACCCAACTAGTCACTGCCTGCCATTCTGAAAAGGACCCGTTTTCTCCTACTCTTTCCTTCCTGTTTGCCAGCCAGTTCTCTATCCACATCAATACTGAACCCCCAATACCGTGTGCTTTAAGTTTGTATACTAATCTCTTATGTGGGACCTTGTCGAAAGCCTTCTTAAAGTCAAGATATAACACATCCACTGGTTCTCCCTTATCCACTCTTCTAGTTACATCCTCGAAAAATTCTATAAGATTCGTCAGACATGATTTACCTTTCGTAAATCCACGCTGATTTTGTCCAATGATTTCACCACTTTCCAAATGTGCTGCTATCCCATCTTTAATAACTGACTCTAGCAGTTTCCCCACTACCGATGTTAGACTAACTAACTGGTCTGTAATTCCCCGTTTTCTCTCTCCCTCCCTTTTTAAAAGGTGGGGTTACATTAGCTACCCTCCAATCCTCAGGAACTACTCCAGAATCTAAGGAGTTTTGAAAAATTATCACTAATGCATCCACTATTTCTGGGGCTACTTCCTTAAGTACTCTGGGATGCAGCATATCTGGCCCTGGGGATTTATCGGCCTTTAATCCATTCAATTTACTTAACACCACTTCCCGTCTAACCTGGATTTCACTCCGTTCCTCCATCTCATTTGACCCGCGCGGTCCACTGCAATTTCCGGCAGATTATTTATGTCTTCCTTAGTGAAGACAGAACCAAAGTAGTTATTCAACTGGTCTGCCATGTCCTTGTTCCCCACGATCAATTCACCTGTTTCTGACTGCAAGGGACCTACATTTGTTTTAACTAATCTTTTTCTCTTCACATATCTATAAAAAAAAATTGCAGTCAGTTTTTATGTTCCCTGCCAGTTTTCTTTCATAATCTATTTTCCCTTTCCTAATTAAGCCCTTTAGCCGCCTCTGCTGGACTGAATTTCTCCCAGTCCTCTGGTAGGCTGCTTTTTCTGGCTAATTTGTACGCTTCATCTTTTGTTTTGATACTATCCCTGATTTCCCTTGTTATCCACGGATGCACTACCTTCCCTGATTTATTTTTTTGCCAAACTGGGATGAACAATTGTTGTAGTTCATCCATGCAGTCTTTAAATGCCTTCCATTGCATATCCACCGTCAACTTAAGAATCAATTGCCAGTCAATCTTGGCCAATTCACGTCTCATACCCTCAAAGTTACCTTTCTTTAAGTTTAGAACCCTTGTTTCTGAATTAACAATGTCACTCTCCATCCTAATGAAGAACTCAACCATATTATGGTCACTCTTGCCCAAGGGGCCATGCACAACAAGACTGCTAACTAACCCTTCCTCATTACTCAATACCCAGTCTAGAATAGCCTGCTCTCTCGTTGGTTCCTCTACATGTTGGTTTAGAAAACTATCCCGCATACATTCCAAGAAATCCTCTTCCTCAGCACCTCTGCCAATTTGATTCACCCAATCTATATGTAGATTGAAGTCACCCATTCTAACTGTTTTACCTTTGTTGCACGCATTTCTAATTTCCTGTTTGATGCCATCCCCAACTCCACTACTACTGTTAGGTGGCCTATACACAACACCCACTAGCGTTTTCTGCCCCTTAGTGTTTCGCAGCTCTACCCATATCAATTCCACATCCTCCAAGCTAATGTCCTTCATTTCTATTGCGTTAATCTCCTCTCTAACCAGCAACGCTACCCCACCTCCTTTTCATTTCTGTCTATCCCTCCTGAATATTGAATATCCCTGGATGTTCAGCTCCCAGCCTTGGTCACGCTGGAGCCATGTCTCCGTGTTCCCAACTATATCATAATCATTAATAGCTGCACATTCAACTCATCCACATTACGAATGCTCCTTGCATTTAGACACAAAGCCTTCAGGCTTGTTTTTACAACGCTCTTACCCCTTATACAATTATGTTGAAAAGTGGCCCTTTTTGATTTTTGCCCTGGATTTGTCTGCCTGCCACTTTTACTTTTCACCTTGCTACCTATTGCTTCTGCCCTCATTTTACACCCCCTCTGTCTCTCTGCTCACACATATAAGAAACCCACCACCTCTTATTTTCTGTTTATAATGTTTTTCTTCTTTCCCCCCTACATGTTGGGTCTGAGTGCTTCCCTTCTCTGCCTCCTGCCTCACACACTGTCTACTAGCTTTCTCTATTTGAGTCCCTCCCCCCAATCTTTCAATAAGATAACCTCTCATCCTTCTAAATTCCAATGTATACAAGCCCAGCCACTCCATTCTTTCAACAAATGGCAGTCCCGCCATCCCTGGAATTAACCTCGTGAACCTACGCTGCACTCCCTCAATAGCAAGAATGTCCTTCCTCAAATTTGGAGATCAAAACTGCACACAATATTCCAGGTGTGGTCTCACTTGGGCCCTGTACAACTGCAGAAGGACCTCTTTGCCCCTATACTCAACTTGTATGAAGGCCAACATGCCATTAGCTTTCTTCTCTGCCTGCTGTACCTGCATGCTTACTTTCAGTGAGTGATGAACAAGGACCCCCAGATCTCGTTGTATTTCCCCTTTTCCGAACTTGACACCATTCAGATAATAATCTGCCTTCCTGTTCTTGCACCAAAGTGGATAACCTCACATTTATCCACATTAACTGCATCTGCCCACTCACCCAACCTGTCCAAGTCACCCTGGATCCTCATAGCGCCCTCCTCACAGTTCACACTGTCACCCAGCTTTATGTCATCTGCAAATTTGCTAATGTTACTTTTAACCCCTTCATCTAAATCATTAGTATATATTGTAAATAACTATGATCCCAGCACCGAGCCTTGCGGTACCCCACTAGTAACTGCCTGCCATTCTGAAAGGGACCGTTAATCCCTACTCTTTGTTTCCTGTCTGCTAACCAATGTTCTATCCATGTTAGTACCCTACCCCCAATACCATGTGCTCTACTTTTGCCCACTATCTTTACCTCAAGAAAACACCAGGACTGATTTGATTAAAATGAGCAGGAGTGCTTGCAGCTAATTAACCACCAATCATCAAGGGAAAGGAAAGCTCTCCATGCATCTGAAGGTAGTAGTACAGGAGAAATGCTATGATCTGAAGAAAATATATGGGGTTGAAAGAGCTTTGGAGGCCTTGCAACTGACTGACTGACAGTCTGACATGCACGGAATAGATTCTTCAACATTTAGCCCTCCTATAGCCAAAACACCCAAGGCTGCAACCCAAGGTCAACAAATATCACTCAGACACGAAACATCATTTGTATTTCTTCCAAGATGCTTTTCACTGAAGTTGGGCGTTGATGACGAGTTTCAACATTGTCAATGCACCTGCACTCTTGCTATCTGAGGAAAAGAGAGATCAAGGCCATTCACAAAGCTCCTTATCTATCAGGCAGCAGTAATCTCTGCCCTTCTGCTCATCCCTGGAAGCTGGAGAAAGTAAAACATGAGGATCTACTTCGACATTTTGACTGGATACACACGTATACATCTACGGAACTTGTGGCGTGTGTATCCATTTATGCCTATAAATAAAATAATGATGTATTAATGTGTAACCCATGTCTGTATAACATGTAGGTAAAGTATACGATGCGTCTCTCTGGGTGGAGTGTATGTACATACAGTGTGGAGTGCGGGCAACACGGACTGAGGATATAGTTGGCCTGGGGTACATACAGTGTGGAGTGTGGACAACACGGACTGGGGCTGCCACTAGCCCGGCATCTGTCTCTCTGTCTCTGTCTCTCCACCGACTGTGTCTTTAAGAGGCTGACGTCAGGTTGTCCGGATATCCTGGCTTTGTGGAGAGCCATTCAGTGGGGAGGGAGATGAGAAAGAGCTGCGGTTGATCGTTGGTTGAGTTCGGGCGCCGCTGCAGCTGCTGTGGGACCATGTCTGTGGCAGGGTTGAAGAAGCAGTTCCACAAAGCCACACAGGTAAAAGGGAGAGGGTGTCTCCCCGGCGCTGCCAGAGGTCCTGCTCCCTGTTCCCGCTCCTCCCCAGGTCTCCGCTCACCCCGCTGGGATTTGCCGCTCCACCGAGGCGCACTGCGCTTCCCCGGAGATGCATTGGGGTTTGAGAGCTCGGTGCCCGCATCCGACCGTGTGAAAGCATCCACAGAGCAGCGAGTACCCGCGCCCCCGGTCCCGGCGGCTGCACTGTCTCCACAGCCGCTTTCCCTGTATGTCTTGGACGTGGTTGCAGATATTGTACACGGAGCGGTGGTGATCTCCAGCTCTGGGTACACGGAGCGCTGTTAACGTCCAGTGTGCATTGTTGATGTGTACTTCCCACATACACGGCGCGGTGTCGATGTGTGGTCCTGGATACATTGTGGTGTCGATGTGTGGTGTTCCTGGCTACACGGGGAACGGTGGATGTGTGCTTCCATGCTATGTGGCGCATCACCCGAGTCTGCTGTAATGACATTGTACAGTGCCCTGGAATTCGGATTCAATAAGGAACACATTGTTGGTGAAACATTGAAAATCATTCAAAGCAGGGTTGAATCTTGATTAGTAATGACAAATGTTGTGGTTAAGTACACATGAATAGTTTGATCAAATTGATGCATCCAGTAAATTACTTGCCAGTGTGGCTCTGACTGCATTGTCTGCAGGTGATCACTAATATTGTCTGAATTTTGACATTCTGGCATTACTCCGTGTGTGGGCTGGATGAATCCAAGACCCTTTCAAGTCGGGGATTCTCACCGTTGTTATCAGATGTTTCAGCCTTAATGCTACAATATTGATAGTGTGAGTGTATCGACCACATGATTTGCTGTTTATTTAGCGTGCACGTGTGTTTACGGATAGTTAGTATCCTCATGAGGGGAGGAAAATGATTTATAGTGGGGGGCAATGAGTATGAGTTATGTTTGCTGGAGAGGGGGTGCTGAGCTACATTACATGAGCTGGAGGTGGTGGGAATGGACTGGAAGTGGCAAATGTCAGAGGAAACGCAAGCTTCCAACTGGGAGATGTGAGAAGTGAGTCAACAGATAATTATGGACTCCTGAAAATGAAGCAGCAGGCACATCACAAAATCTTTCGAACATCTGGATAAGAATATTTATGGACTATGACAGTCCCAATGGTTTGTTACTGACTTAGCGATACAAAAAATTAATAATGTCAAGACTTGAGCTGAAACCCTACCAGCCATGTGCTCCAAATCTTCTTTGGCTGCAAAGCAATCATAAACATGATGCGTATGGTGCTTTTGTTATATTTTTCAGTTTAGAGATACAGCCTTTGGCCCACCGAGTCCATACTGACCACTGATCACCCCTTCACACTAGTTCAATGTTATCCCTCTTTCTCATCCACTGCCTACACACAAGGGGGCAATTTATAGCAGGCCAATTATTCCACAAATCCACACATCTTTGGGATGTGGGAGGAAACTGGAGCACCCATGCGGTGAAACCTAAGTTAGACCCTTCTTCAGAAGAAAGGTTTCGGCCCGAAACGTTGCCTATTTCCTGCGCTCCATAGATGCTGCTGCACCCGCTGAGTTTCTCCAGCATCTTTGTCTAACTTAGGTTTACATCATTGCTTACCTCTTGAAATGCGTTAGCCCATGCGTTGTATGTACTCCAGGAGTGCAGACAGGGAGGAAGATCCAAGGTTTGAATCTGACATTGATGAAGGCTGAGTGATACATTTCATTCTTTATTCATTCACAAGATGTGCACATCATGGGTATTTATGGTCCACCTCTAATCACCCATGGAACGAGAAGACAGTTAAGAGTCAATCACATTGGTGATTCTGAGGCCCTGGAGGCCAGATTGAATAAAGACATCAGATTCCCTTGCCTGAAGGACATTAGTGTACCAGATGGATTTTTACAATAATTTATGATTTCATCATCACAGTTACTCTAACACAATTTTGCTTTTGAATGCTACATTCATTTAATTACTTGAATTTAAATCCAAATGTTGTGTGACTTGGACGGGAAACTGCAAAAGGTGGTAGACACAAAATGCTGGAGTAACTCAGCGGGACAGACAGCATCTCTGGAGAGAAGGAATGGGTGATGTTTCGGGTTGAGACCCTTCTTCATTCCTTCTCTCCAGAGATGCTGCCCCGCTGAGTTACTCCAGCATTTTGTGTCTAACTTCGGTTTAAACCAGCATCTGCAGTTCCTTCCTACACATTTCGTCTGCAAGTGGTGGTCTTCTCTGAACCTGCTGCCTTTGCTCTTCTTACTGATGAAGGTTGTGGGTTTGGGGGTGCTGTTGGAATAGCCTGAGTGCACAACTGCAGCGCCTTATGGAGTTAGTACCCACTGCAGCTATAGGGGTGGAGGGAATGAATGATTGAATAAATGAAAAATCATCTCTAGGATAATTTGAATGTTTAAAAAATCTTTGCAAAACCTACTTAATAAAAATGTTTTCTTTACCATTTTAAGCAATAGTGTAAACATGAGTGATTGTTTCAGCAGCGATTGTTTTTGCCAATTTTATCTGCATCTTCACAAGTCTGTAGTGAGCAAATCATTGCAAGAGATCTCTGCAAAGTCATCTCAAAGATGCCTGGTATGCAGGTGTTTCTATTACAGACAGGTTGGGGCAATTTGTATGCTGCAGAATCATGTTACACTTGGAAGGAGCAGCTAAGCGAGGCTTGTTCAAACACTGAGACAGTTGTGTTGGCAGTGGCATCAGCAGAGAACTCTATCGCTTCCTTTGGTGTTGATGTCCTCACTGAAATCTGAAGCACTTAGAAGGAATGAATTTCATTAAGAGATAATTGAGCAGTCGCAAATTACGAATATACGCTGCCAGAGCAGGTGTAGTGTATTTCGGCTGTAGCAATAATTTACTGACTTGTAACTTACTGGACAATACCCCAGGCAGGCAGGCAGGCAGAGAAAACGATCTTAAAATAGTTTTGAATCCGAATATTAACTGGGACAGTATGATGAGTATGAAATCGTGGCTGCTCTTGCATAACGTCTTTTACTACAAAAACTCTTTGGACTTGAGTTGCTTGATTCTGCCTCAAATAAACAATTACAAATGTTTGGGTAGTTTCTAGACATGGTGCTGGATCTCTGTGTCTGTCAAATGCTCAGAGCTAAAAGGGCTGTCTTAAGTATTGACCATTTCCTTTTCCACAGATGCTGCCTGACCGGCTGGGCTTTTTTAACCGTCTGCTTTTATTTCAGATTTCCAGCATCAGTGGGGGGTTTTATTGTTAGATTTTTATTATTATCTTAATTTTAACATTTGAAGAAAATGCTGCATCAGTGTATTGTCTTGTTTTGATACCTTTAGTATCTGAGCTATTCCCAGTGTTATCTACCCATGTGTGCTATTCCTGGCCTAGCTGACACCAGATTATCTTTGCAGATACCGGTAAAAAGGAATTAAGATGGTTTATGGAACAATTATTTTAACAATTGTTGTTCAAAGATGTGAAATTCTTGAAGGACACTGAATTTAAGCCTCTGTTCAATAACCAAATATCAACAGCTCAACACCACTTCTCAATGCTATGTGCGTTTCGTCCTTGTCTAATTTAGATTTTATGCCAAATATTGATTTCAAATGCAGAAACATTACTGTCAATAAATTATTTTTTTGATATATAACTGTTTTTGGTTTTTATTGGATATTAGCTTCATGATTAAGTGATAAATTATTTTTTTAAAGTCATTATAGTTATTCGGCGTGAATTGTAATAACATAAGATCGGTTAATCAATATACCCTGTGAAGAACATCAATGGAAGACCAAAATTAATTCCTGTAATTCATTTTTGCATCAAATTACAATTTCCAATCATCAAATTAGAATTACAATGCATTTCCAAGCTTTGTAAGATGCCTAAAATTTAGCTTAACCTTTATCTAGCCCTTAATTGGATCAAAATAAAAATGCCATAAATTAATTTGTTTCATTGACAAATTTAGGTTCATAATAATTTATTTGGACGTTTATTTCTGGCCTTGAATATTTGACTGCTTCATTAATGGTGACTGTGTGGTCAACTGCTTGCCCCTTGCTCTTCCTAAATACCTCACCTTTGCTGCTCTTCCTAAATACCTCAACTTTGTTTTTAAACATTAAATGCTTCTTAAAGTCTATGTATTTGACTTCTTTTGGTCACCCAATAGCATCTCTTTATGTCGCTCTGATGTTTAACACTATTCCTATGAAGCAGTTTTTGTTGTTTATTATGCCAAAGTTGTTGTGCTTATCCAGAGCTTGCATTTAAAGGTCAGAATATGAGGATGGTGGAGCCCAATTACATTTAAATATATTTTGTCATAGTCATACAGAAATAAGCCCTTTAGCCTATATGGTATGTGCTGACCATCTAACATTTATTTGCGTTTACACTACATGAATTCCTTTTTTTCCATATTGATTTATTGTTTTTGCCAATTTTATCTGCATCTTCACATCCATATTTTCAATAATTCCTCCCAGATTCTGCCACTTACCTAAGCAATAAATTAATCAAAAGTGCATTGATTCCCTGCTCTTCTTTGAAATCGTACCATGGGATCTTTTTTTATCTGCCTGTGAGAGCGAATGCAGCGCCGGAAACCCGGGTTCGATCCTGACTACGGGTGCTGTCTGTACGGAGTTTGTACGCTCTCCCCGTGATCTGCGTGGGTTTTCTCCGAGATTTTCGGTTTCCTCCCACACTCCAAGGACGTACAGGTTTGTAGGTTAATTGGCTTGGTAAATGTATAATTGTCCCTAGTGGGTGTAGGATAGTGTTAATGTGCGGGGATCGCTGGTTGGCGCAGATCCAGTGGGCCGAACGGCCTGTTTCCGCACATATCTCTAAAACTAAAAAACTAAAACTAAAACTCTCTCACCTGCACCTTGTACTCAAGTATTTGGAATGAGACATGATCCTCATTATCCCACGGCATTGCGTGGTACTTCATATTTCCAAGGACCAGGATGAGTGTGACAATGTACAATGGCACCACGTTTCATGTGGCAGTGGGGAAATAATCAGGGTGGATCCGATTGGAGATCACATTGCAATGAACACACATTATTATCTCCCTGAACTCCCAGCATCTCAAGAAACCATTCATTAGCATGTGTGGAATTGATCATGGTATCTGTCTCAGCACAACGTTTGAATGTCTTTTGAAATTTCAGTGACATTCACAATCTTTTGCAATCTTTAATGGCTGATTAACGTAGGCAGCATAGGTTAGTCGTCTGTTCGAATTTACCGTGTTGTTTTGCCAGCAGGGCCTACTCTGCCTCCCTACAAAGCCATTGCTTTTGAAGCGACTTGTCATTCGGGGTCGGAACAGAAGATGTCAGCGGTTTGCCACTGCAAGTTTCGGCTCTCAGTGATAGAGGAAATATTGAGGGTTTTAAAATAATTTTCAGAATGGAAACAAAGGAGCAAATTGTGAAAACTGACCATTTGTTTTGAAGGAATAATAATAATAATATACAATAATATCCTTTATTGTCATTGCACGTCAGTGCAACGAGATTTAGTATGCAGCTCCAACCGATGTACAAGAAAAGTAAAATAAATAAATAAGCAAGCTGAGTGACGTGACCATCCGAGGGAGACTGTCCAGGGGGGGTGGGTGGGGGGGGGGCACTCAGCAGGGCCGGTTCAGAGCCGCTATAGCTCTTGGAATAAAGCTGTTTCTGAGTCTGGAGGTTCGGGCGTAGAAGGCCTTGTAACGTCTGCCGGAGGGAAGTAGTTCAAGCAGTCCGTTACAAGGGTGTGATGAGTCCTTATGGATGCTGACGGCCTTCCTGAGGCACCGTGTGTGGTAGATGCCCTCCAAGGCTGGTAGCTCTGTCCCAATGATCCTCTGCGCTCTGTGGACGACGCGCTGAAGAGCTCTCGTCTCCGCCTCCGTGCAGCTGAGATACCACACAGAGATGCCATACGTTAATATGCTCTCTGTGGTGCATCGGTAGAATGTTGTCAGCAGCTGTTGGGGCAGACCAGTCTTTTTTAATGTCCTCAGGAAGAACAGTCGTTGCTGTGCCTTCTTGACCAGCGCAGCGGTGTTGTTGGACCATGTGAGGTCCTCTGAAATGTGAGTGCCCAGAAACTTAAAGCTGGACACTCTCTCCACACTTTCCCCGTAAATGGAGATTGGGGCGTATTCTCCATTATGGGACCTCCTGAAGTCAATAATCAGCTCCTTGGTCTTGGAGGTGTTTAGTGACAAGTTGTTATGAGCGCACCAGTCCGCCAGGTTCTGCACCTCCGCTCTGTATTTTGTTTCATCACCGTTGGTGATCAGCCCAATCACTGTTGTGTCGTCTGCAAACTTCACGATGGTGTTGGTGTCGAATGCAGGGACACAGTCGTGAGTGAAGAGGGAGTAGAGCATGGGGCTCAGTACACAGCCCTGTGGTGTGCCGGTGCTCAGGGTGATAGTGGAGGACAGGTGCGGGCCCAGTCTCACTGCCTGCGGTCGCTCCGTCAGAAAGTTCAGGATCCAATCGCATATCGGCGAGCTGAGGCCTAGCTGGTGGAGTTTGGTGGTGAGCTTGGTGGGGATGACCGTATTGAATGCAGAGCTATAGTCAATGAAGAGCATCCTCACATACGTGCCCTGTCTGTCCAGGTGAGTCAGGACAGTGTGAAGAGCCAGAGAGATGGCATCCTCTGTTGATCTATTTGCCCTGTATGCAAATTGATGGGAGTCCAGTGAGGCAGGGATGCTGGATTTGATATGGGAAAGGACCAGCCTTTCGAAGCACTTCATTGGGATTGGAGTTAGGGCAACCGGGCGGTAGTCGTTCAGGTTGGTGACTTTGGACTTTTTCGGCACCGGCACTATGGTGGCTGTTTTCAGGCACTTGGGGACCGTTGCCAGAGATAGAGACATTGAAGATTCTCGTGAATACCTCCGCCAGCTGTACAGCACAGTCCTTTAGTACCCTTCCCTGGACTCCATCCGGGCCTGCAGCCTTGCGTGGATTGATCCTACGCAGAGCGCACTGTACCTCCTGGGTGCTCAGTGTTAAGGCCTGTCCCTCCGCCATGGCCGGGGTTATTCCACTCCTGGTGGTGTTGCCAGTTTCGAACCGGGCAAAGAAGGTGTTTAGATCATCCACTTCAAACTTCAACTCTGTTTCTTGCTCCAAAGTTACAGCGTGAATTGCTGATTATTTTTAGCACTTTTTTTTGTTTCTGATTTTCAGCATCTGCATTTTTTCAATTATTTTCTTATCCTTTTGTGATATGTGTGGGGCTCAATGATTGAAATAAGCTGAAGTGGTATTGTTCACAAAGAAAGAAAAGGAGACGGTAAAGATGCTGAAAATCTGAAATTAAAGCAGAAAATGCTGGAAACACTGCAGACCAGACAGCCCAACTAGTATCTGTTGTAGATAAATTAGGCGGACTAGGGCTGTATAAGATGGCTATCTATGAGATAAGTTCAACATTCCACATTCATGTAGGTTAATTGGATTCGGTAAATTGCCGCTAGTGTGTAGGATACGAAAGGGGGATAGCATAGTACTAGCGAACAGGTGATGGATGGTCGGTGTGGACTCGTTGTGTTGAAGGGCCTGTTTCCATGCTATTTCTCTAAACTCTAAGCTTGATTTTTATTTTTTTGGAAGTAGGTGACGTACCCAGCATGACTTACTAGGCATGTCTTTCTTTTTCTGAAATTTGCAACTCCAACATTCTTTATCTGTCCCATCATCTATCTTCTCCCTCTCAAATTCATTGACAGATATGGTCTCCTTCGGTTTTATCCTATCAGAGACATCCCATCCCTATCTCGCTCTTCAATGAATGAATGAATGAATACTTTATTGTCACATGTGACAAGTCACAGTGAAATTCTTTGCGTGCATACCCAAGGTATGCAATTAGTCACCAAATAAAGGGCGCTGACATAAATTACAAAGTAACTTGCTTCAGCTTTTGGTGTCCTTCTCAGTTCGGAGAGTTTTTGTCCTGAAATGTTAACTCTGCTCCTCTTCATACAGACACAGCCATACCTGTTAAGTATTTAGAGTCGTAGAACAATACAAATTGAAAACAGGCCCTTCGGTCCAACTTGTCCACGCTAACAATGTTGGCATTCTGGGCTAGTCCCATTTGGCCTATTTGCCTCTAAATCCTTCCTCTCCATATATCTGTGCAAATGTATTTTTTCATGCCAGATATGGATTGCCCTCAGGGTTAAAACGTTCTCTGGAGAGCTCTCTTAAATCTCCCCTCTTCCACTTTCAGCCTATGCCCTCTTGCTTTATAATTCTCTACCGTTGTAAAAGACTGAGTGTTCACTTTACCCATGCCCCTCATGATTTTGGACAACTTGATAAAGCCATCCCTCAGCCTCCTATGCTCCAAAGAAATAAATCCCAGCCTACCCACCCTCTCCCCATAACTGACACCCACAAGTCCAGGTAAATCTCTTCTGCACCTTTCAAAATTTATGACACCCTTCCTATGGCAGGCCAACCAGAACTGCACACCAAGTGTGGCCTCGCCAACAACGTAGAGCTACATCGTGATGTTTGGTTCTTTCTGATTTATTGTTATTGTTGCATGTACTGAGATACAGTTGGAACTTTGTTTGCATGCTATCGAAGCGAATCATACCATACATGATTACAATTAAGATATCAACAAGTAAAACAGGTAGTGCAAAGTGAAAACTACTTGAATATAAGGGGCGGCACGGTAGTAGAGTTGCTGCCTTACAGTGCCAGAGACCCGGGTTCGATCCTGACTATGGGTGTAGTCTGTACTAAGTTTGTACATTCTCCATGTGACCTGCATGTGTTTTCTCCCACACTCCAAAGACATAAATGTTTGTGGGCTAATTGGCTTGGTAAATTGAAATTTGTCCCTAGTGTGTGTTAGTGTGCGGGGATGGCTGTGTGCGTCAATGTGAACTCAGTGGGCTGAAGGGCCTATTTCCATGCTGTGTCCCTAAACTAAACTGAACTAAATAGCATTACAGTTATGGAGAAAGAGCAGATAACAAAAAAGTTCCAGAACCACAATGAGGTAGGTTAGGAGATCAGAACTGCAGTCGTAGCTTTTCAGTGGATCATTCAATAGCCTGGTAACAGCCGGAAAGAACCCGTTCCTGAATCTGGTGATACATGTTTTAAAGCTTTTGTATCTTCTGCCGAACAAGTGAAGGGAGAAGAAAGAATGACAGGACTGTAAATGGTCCTTGATTTAGAAAAATGGATTACTCAGTGGGTCAGGCAGCAGAGGCGACGTTTTTGGGTCGGGACCCTACTTCTAATTCTGAGGAAGGTCCACGACCTGAAATAACGCCTCTCCATATTCTCCAAAGATGCTGCCTAACCCCACGAGTTACTCCAGCACTTTCTGTCCTTTTTGGGAAAACCAGCATCTGCAGTTACTTGTGTCTACTGGTCCTTGATTGTGTCGGCTGCTTTCCAGAGCATGAGGTGTAAATGGATTTGATAGGTCGGAGGCTGGTTTGTGTAATAGACTGGGCTACTTCCACAACTCTCTGCAATTTATTGTGGTCTTGGGCAGAGCTGTTGCCAAACCAAGCTCTGTTGCGTCCCGAAATGGCGCTTTCTACAGTGCATCTTTAGAAGTTGATGAGTTGCTGGAGACAGGCCAAACTTCCTTAGTCTTCTGAGGAGCTCGAGGTATTGGTGAACATTCTTGGCTGCACATCAATGTGGTTGGTCCAGGACAGATTGTTGATAATATTTATGCCTCATAGCTTGAAACTCTCAACTGTCACAACTTTGGAACCATTGATGTTTTATGCGGTGTATTTACCACCTCGCTTCCTAGTCAATACCCTTGGCAATGAAAGCACATGAGCCAAGCACCTTCTTAACCACCTGACTCGCCACTATTAGTGAACCATGTACTTGTACTCCCAGGTCTCACCTCATTGTCAACTGCATTGCCTGTCAAATCGTTAATGTATAAAACAAACAGTAGTGGACCCAGCACCTATGGCACACCACTGGTTACAAGCCTCCAATCAGAAAAACAGCTCTTCACAACGACCAAAGATAGACATAAAAAGCTGGAGTAAATCAGCGGAACAGGCAGCATCTCTGGAGTGAGGGAATGGGTGACGTTTTGGGCCGAGACCCTTCTTCAGACTGGTTAGGGATAAAGGAAATGAGAGATATAGACGGTGATGTGGAGAGATAAAGAACAATGCATGAACGATATGCAAAAAAGGAAACAGGCCATTGTTAGCTGTTTGTAGGGTGAAAATGAGAAGCTAGTGCGACTTGGGTGTGGGCAGGATAGAGAGAGAGAGAGAGAGAGGGATTGCCGGGGCTACCTGAAGTGAGAGAAATCAATATTCATACCACTGGGTTGTAAGCTGCTCAAGCAAAATATGAGATTCTGTTCCTCCAATTTGCGTTTAGCCTCACTCTGACAATGGAGGAGACCGAGGACAGAAAGGTCTGTGTAGGAATGGGAAGGAGAATTAAAGTGTCCAGCAACTGGGAGATCGGGTTAGTTCATGCGGGCTGAGCGAAGGAGTTCTGCAAAACGATCGCCCAGTCTGCGTTTGATCTTGCTGATGTATAAGAGTCCACTTCTTGAACAACAGATACAGTAGATGAGGTTGGAGGAGGTGCAAGTGAACCTCTGTTTAACCTGAAAGGACTGTTGGGGTGCCTGGCCAGAGTCGAGGGAGAAGGTAAAGCGACAGGTGTTGCATCATCTGCGGTTGCAGGGGAAGGTACCTGGGGAGGGGGTGGTTTGGGTGGGAAGGGATGAGTTAACCAGGGAGTTGCGGAGGGAACGGTCTCTGCGGAAAGGGGTGGAGCTGGGAAAATGTGGCTAGTGGTAGGATTCCGCTGGAGGTGGTGGAAATTTCAGAGGATTATGTGTTGTATGCGACGGCTGATAGGGTGGAAGGTAAGGACTAGGGGGACTCTGTCTCCATTGCGACGAAGGGGAGCAAGGGCGGAGCTGTGGGGTACCGAGGAGACATGAGTGAGGGCCTCATTTATGGTCAGTCAATAGTCTATTTCTTGTGATGGAGACTGAGATCAAGAAAGGGGAGGGAGGTGTCGGAGATGGTCCAAGTAAATATGAGTGCAGGATGAAAATTGGTGGTGAAGTTGATGAAGTCCATGAGTTCTGCACACGTGCAGGAGGTAGCACATATGCAGTTATCAATGTAACAGAGATGGAGGTTGGGGATAGGGCCAGTGTACAGTGTTTCTCCCACTTCAATGCTCTTCAAAACAACCATTTGACTCCTTCCTCCAAGCCAATTTTGAATCCAATTTGAACCCGATTTGGATTCCATGTGATCTCACTTTCCAGACTAGCCTAGCATGCTGGATCTAATCAAAGGTTTTGCTGGAGTTCATATAGATCTCTGCCGTTCCCTCATCAATCATTCTTTAAGGTTCATGAGACACTATTTTGTATGCACAAAGCTGAGCTGACTATCCCTAATCAGTCCTTGCCAATCCAAATGTAGATCCTGTCCCTCAGAATCCCCTCCAACAATTTTCCCACCAATGTTGACCAGACTAATCCTTGTTGCCATTCTTGAATAACGTACAACATTAGCTACTCTGCAGTTTTCTGGAACTTCGCCTATGGCTGTGTCATCCGGCAGATGATGCAGGAGCTTAAACGGTGACCAGCAGGTTCAAGAACAATTTCTTCCCAGCAACTGTCAGGCTCTTGAACATTTTGCCACACTAACCCCCGTAACTATCGTCTTCTTTGAACTGTCTTTGGTGCAAAACAGCCTTCGGTGTAGCACTTTATTGTTACCTAGTGTTATTGTTATTAACTTCTTGTATGATTGATTATTGAATATTTATTTGTGTAGCATTGCATTAATGGGACTGTTAAGCTGCAGCAAGTAAGAATGTTATTGTTTCAAAGCTGGTACATATGACCATTTAACTTTTGTGACTTTTGCCAGATCCATTGTGGGCCCTCATTTTGCCCTCCTGATTGTCTTCTTAAGTGTTTTCCTACATTTCGTGTGTTTTCCTTGCATTCCTACATGGAATGATATGCTTGATCCCATCTGCCTAAATCTAACGTATGCCTTCTTTACCCTGACCAGAACCTCAACATCTATCGTTAACCAGAATTCTTGTGCTCTTCATCCTTGCAGGAACATGCTGTCCCTGTACTCTGGTCAACTCACTTTTGAAAGCCTCCCGCCTGCTAGACATCCCCTTACTTGCAAACAGACTCGGCCAATCCACCTCTGCAAGTTCCTGCCTAATGCCTCCAAAATTTGCTTTGCCCCAATTTAAAATCTTAACTTGTGGACTAGTCCAACCCTTCTCCATAACTACTTTAAAATTAATAGAATTGATCCCTAAGGGCTCCCCCACTGACACTTAAGTTCCCTGAGAGGAGGGCAGGAGTTGCATCATCCTCAATTGAGCCCTGCATATTACATCTAGTCCAAGCCTCTTAAACTATGGAAGCCTCAGTCAACATTAGTGAAATTGAAATCTCCCACTAGTACTACCAAATTATTTTTTTCCAGCTAACTGCTCCTCTAACTTCTGCTGATTATTGGGGGACCAATAATAGGGTCCCATCAATGTGATCATTATCCTCCTGTTTCTTGCGTTCTATCCATATGGCTTTACTGAACAATTCTCCCAAGAATATCCACTTGGAGTGTAGTTATATCTTCTCTGATTAAAAAGGGAACCTCCTTCATCTCTATAAGGCCTATAGGATCTGTCTTGGACTATCGAGCTGCCAGTCTTGCCCTTCTCTCAGCCATGTTTGTGTTACGGTTATTAACATAGCCAAGACAACCCATAGTCTGCCATCATCCTTTCTCTCCAAATGTTGATTTATGCTGTCCCTCATACGTTGTTTTCCAAAATCTTGTCCATTTCCAGTGTTGGAGTCAAAAGCATAAAATCTGAGATTAAAAAGATAAACTACTGGAAAGGTTCAGGCCAGGGGGCATCTGTTAAGAGAGGAACCATGCTAAACTTTCAGGGCCTTTTCTTTTCAGACAGAATGTTGTTCAACTGAAAAGTTAACTCACTTTCACGAGTGACAGGCTGATGGGTCTCTGGTTACTTTGTCTGCCTCCTACTCCTTTTCTAAACAAGGGTACCAACCACATCAGTAACCTTTCTGTTCCTGGGCAATGGGCCTGTAGCCAAAGATCACTGCAAAATGATGGTCAGAGCCGGTGCTGTTTCTTCCTTGCTTCTTTTTTACACCCTGGGATACATCTATCAGGGATCGGTGATTTATTCATTTTTAAAGATCAGATTTCTTTAAATGCCCTCTCATTGCTTATCATTTCCAATATTTCCACGTCCTTCATTAATGGCACGGCATACACCATTCTATCTTCAGTGCAAACAGACTCTTCAGTCCAAAATGTCTGTTCTGAACATGATGTCAAATTAAACTAATTCCTTCTGCCTGGCCTTGATCCTTATCACTCCATTCTCTGCATATTCTTGTACATATCTAAAAGCCTGTAAATCGCCTTCATCGGCTTCCAACACCAACCCTAGCAGTGCATTCCAGGTACCTACCACTCTCTGTGTAAAAACAAAACTTGGCTCAACTTTCGTCCTCTGATCTTAAAGCTAAGTATTTGACATTTACGCCCTGTGAGAAAAGTTCTGACTGTCAACGCTATCTATGCTCTCATAATTTTATAAACGTTTTCCCCGTCTCCCCTCGACCTCCAGAAAAAACAATCCACGTTTGTCATCCAAGTTTTCATTCGCTTTCTCATTCAGACTGCTGTTCTAATCACTAATAGGTCCCACTCTCGCTCTTTCTTTTTCCTATCATGTACTTGTAGAAAATCTCAGGCATAAAATAGATGATACTTAATTATTATCACCAATATTCTTTCCACACTTCCTTTTTAGCTTCCAAATTTTACCTCTGCACCTTCTTGTGCACCCGGCTCTCCGTATCTGTCGGGAGTTTCTTCCTTCTTGCCATTTTCTGGCTGGTGAGTTTCTGGATATCCAAGAGAATTAGAATTGGAAGGTCCACCCCTCCTTGGCCCACCAATTGCCCATTGCTTTGGCTTACCCCTACTCATCTCCTCTTTATACTGGCTCTCTCTCCCACTTCTCACTCATTGATGCAGGGTTTTGACATGAAGCATCGACCATTCCTATCCACCAGCAGATGCTGCTAGACCTGCACAGTTCCTCCAGCAGATTATTATTGTTCTAGATTCTCGCATATCTCCAGCATTGGAAGCTTCCTTTTTTTTACATCAGATTTAGACATACACACATATTTATTGTGAACAAATTTATTATGGAGGAATTTCCAGGATTTAGACCCAGAGAAGATGAAGGCTTGGTGATATTTCCAAGTCGGGTGATGTTTCGCTTGGTGGGGCACATGCAGGTGGTGGTGCACCTGTTGTCCTTTTCCTTCATGGTGGTAGATGTTGTTGGTCTTGGTAGGTGCTTTTGGAGTAGTCTGGATGAGTAAGCGGGTGGAGATTCACCCAAATGATTGTTGACAATCAACCGGGCTTTTTGTCCTGCTTGAACTTATTGAGAATTATTGGCATTGCATTCTGCAAGTGGAGAGTGCTGCATCATGCTCTTGATGGTGGAAAGGTCCTAGATGTCAGGGCACATGTCTTTTGCTGTTGATTATTACGCAAGCTTTGTTGTATCATCCCATCATCAAATGCATTGTGTTAATGCATGTGAATATATACATGTAACAAATGCTGAAAATAACAAAACATTTTAAAGCATAGTAAATAAAAATGAGTTTTGTGCCAGCTGGAATTAAGCCCCTGTCCCACTTTCACGACCTAATTGGCGACCTCTGCCGAGTTTGCCCTTGAAATGCAAACATTACATCATTTTATCATGTGGTAATTTTCCACTCGTAGCTAGTCGTAGTTGGTCTTGGGTGTGGAAGACTGAGGTGGTAGACATAGTCGTAGGAGGTCGTAGGAGGTATTTTACTTCGGCGAGTCAACAAGCCCTTGACATTTTTTTCAACTCATCTAGGGTCTTCTAAACTCGTGGATTAGGTCGTCCAAGTGGGACAGGCCCTTAATATGTTCCACGGAAAAACAAAAGAGAAACAAATAATGACAGAACACTGGATAAATTCAGCAAGTCTGGCAGCAACGATGGAGGGAAGGACAGAGTTAATATTCAGATCAGTAGATCCTTCAAGGGAATGGACATAAAGCTGAAATGGCAATGTGGTTCCATTCTCCACAGATGCTGCCTAATCTGCTGATTTATGTTTTATTATGAGACTTAAGCTGCAATCTGATGCCAGCGTTAATGGTGTCAACATTTTACAGGGACAGCCTTTGGTTTGTTCGGTTCCCCCTTCAGTCAGCAGTGAAACCCGAGGCTTGTCTTTTTTGTCCTTGACGTGTTCGGATTAATCTGACGTATCCGCATGATGGAGAGGAGTGTGCTGTGTTTGAGCATAAATCCCTCGGCTTGAATGAAACTGCACCTCGGGCATCTGCAATGCAGTCTCACCGATCTGGATTCAGCACCGTTTTATGCAAGCAAGCTGTGTTAACATTCTCATCCAAGCGACATGAAAAATCACCGGACCAGAAGGGCAGCCTTTTATTTTATTCCTGTCCCTTTGGTCAGATGGCCATTGCTTGCAGTTTAATGTAAGTCCCTCTCCTCTCTTTTAAGGCTTTTAAATGCCCCTCTTCCTAGAGTTAATTTTAACCCAACATACCGAGTCGGAATCCGTCATGCAGGGAATGAGATTACAGCTTTACTCCCACATGACATTCCCCTCCAGGAGGCGATGGTCATTGAATCTTTATCAGTTGCCATCAAGCAGATTAGGATAAATTGAGCCCTTCAATCTGTCTTTCTCTTCCTTCCTCTCTTCAAGTGCATTATTTGATGGAAATTCTTAAAGAATAATGGGGCATAGTAAAAGATAGATAAAAATGCTGGAGAAACTCAGTGGGTGAGGCAGCATCTATGGAGCGAAGGAATAGGTGACGTTTTGGGTCAAGACCCTTTTTCTCGACCTGAAACGTCACCTATTCCTTCGCTCCATAGATGCTGCCTCACCTGCTGAGTTTCTCCAGCATTTTTATCTACCTTCGATTTTTCCAGCTTCTGCAGTTCCTTCTTAAACATGGGGCATAGTAAAAGTGCATTTACTCTGCCCTGGCCTCTCCGAGGACCATTTGCCAGAAAAAAGTCCTTTGATTGTCTCCCTGCTCCTGCCATCCCACCTTCCTCTCAACGTGGTTCCCAAGAGTTAAGCAGAAAGGTACTGTGGAATGGTTGAAGTGGATGATATGGAGATGGCTAAGGACAGGCTCAGTATACACCAGGGCAGAGAGAATTCAGGGATTTGCAGAGAGTTAGATTAGGAGGAGGAGTGGGACACTTGGTCTGTTTCTGCAATGTACCTCCTGCAGAACCTCCAAAATAGTGAAGATTCGCTGAGTTTGGATACTCTGGTGGAACAGGAATGGAGATTGGTTAAACTAGTGGTTCAGTGAGAGTAACTGGAGTTGGAAGAATGGTGGCTATTGTTTTTTAGCCACAGATGGACAAACGTTAGTGGAAAGACAATACATGATTACAATCGAGCAATCCACAGTGATATCTACAACCAATCCATGATTAAGGGAATAATGTGAATAACTTTTAGTGCAAAATAAAATCCAGTAAAATCCGATTAAAGATAGTCCGAGGGTCTCCAATGAGGTAGATAGTAGCTCAAGACTGCTCACTAATTGTTGGTAAGATGGTTCAGTTGCCTGATAGCAGCTGGGAAAAATCTGCCCCCGAATCTGGAGGTGTGCGTTTTCACTTTTCTATACCTTTTGACTGATGGGAGAGGGGAGCTTGTTGACGTCGTGAGATGTAGGACTGGACTAATTTATTGTGAATTTGCAGAGGCTTGAAAGGAACTGGAGACACAAGAAACTGCAGATGCAGGAATCTTGAGCAAAACACAAAGTGCTGGAGTAACTCAGTGGGTCAGGCAGCAACTGGGAGGGAATGGACAGGCAGCATTTGGGATCATTCAGTGATTGTTGTAGGGGGGAGAAAGCTGGAAAAGAGGTAGGCAGAAGAATGCCTGGCAAGTGATAGGTGGATATGTGGGAGGGGGGGGGGGAGATTATTGGCAGATGTGTGGAATAAGTGGCAAAGGCTAGAGATGAAAAAGAGACAAAAGGGCATCTGAGAGGAGTGAAATGTAAAGCTAGAGGGAGGGATATGAATGGATGGGGTGGGGGGGTGGGGGCGAGATAGTGGGCAAAATAGGTGTGCACCGAGGGAGGGGAGGGGTGGGGTGCGGTGCATGAAAGAGAGAGAAATGGAGGGGAGGAGGTTGTTACTTAAAATTGCCCAATTCAATATTTATGCTGTTTGTTTGTAAGCTACTGGAATATGAGGTGCTGTTTCTTCCGTTTGCATGTTCCATCTGACATTGGAGGAGGACCAAAGCTGAACAAATGTTATGGGAAGGAGAGTTAAATTCAAGGGATATGGGAGAAAACAGGAACGGTGTACTGGGTTTGGATGATCAGTCATGATCATATTGAATGGCAGTGCTGGCTCGAAAGGCCGAATGGTCTATTCCAACAACAACAACAACAACAATACCGTTTATTGTCATTTGAACCTCAAATGAAGTTCAAATGAAATTTGGTTTCTGTAGTAATACAACAAGAAAAAAAACAAGACACACAATGAACACAATTTACACAAACATCCATCACAGTGAATCTCTTCCTCACTGTGATGGAAGGCAAAGTCATTGTCTCTCCCCTGTTTTCTATTCTTTTCCCTATGTTAAAGCCCCTGGTGGGCGATGGCAAGTCCCGTGGCCGTTAAGGCCGTGCCGGACGATGTAAGGCCCTGCTCCGGGTCTTGATGTTGGAGTCCCCGGTGGGCGATGGCACGTCCCGCGGCCGTTAGAGCCGCGCCGGGCGATGTAAGGCCCCGCTCCGGGTCGTTTTCAACTCCGCAATTCGGGCGGGAGAAGTTGCCGTTGCGGGAGCTCCGAAAAGCGGTCTCCCACCAGGGACCCGCGAGCTCCCGATGTCACCGTCCACCAGGCCTGCGGCTGGAAGCTCCGAAGTCGGGTCACAGCCGCGTGCCACCACAGCTCTCCACGATGTTGAGTCCGCAGGCTCCGCGACTGGAGCCCCCAGGTCGTTCCGGTTGGAGGCCGTTCCACGGTGCTAGGCCCCAACGACAACAGAGACCCGACCTGGAAAAGGTCGGGTCCCCGTGCAGGGAAGAAATTCAAAGGTTGCCCCCCTCCCCCTCCCCCCGTCCTCCACATATACACAGCTAAAAACAATAAATAAACTACAACCAAACTATACACTCAACAGGACAAAAATTTAAAAAAAGACAGACGGACTGCAGAGGCTGCTGCTGCGAGGCGCCGCCATCTTAACATATTCCTGCACCTATTTTCTATGTTTCTAAAATGGTTAGCAACCAAGAGACCAACAGGCTTAGGTGGACCGAGCTCAAGTGTTTGGCGAAACAGTTGCCTGGTCTGCACTTAGTCTCGCTGATGTAAAGGAGGCCACAATGGGAGTACCAAATGGAGTAAACGGAATGTAACCGAGTGCATGCAATCCTCAGTGACTCCCCTTCCCATTCCCATACTGAGAGCAATGTTATTAGGTTGGAAAGGGTACAGAAAAGATTCGCCAGGATATTGCTTGTAATTATGGGCTTGAGTTCTCTGGAGAGGCTGGAAAGACTGGGTCTTTTTTCTTTGAAGCGCAGGAGGCTGCGGGGAGAACTAATTGAGGTGTACAAGATCATAAGGGACCTGGATAATATGAACGCTCACAGCTTTTTTCCCCAAGTTGAAGATTCTAAAGTTAGAGGGCATAGGCTTAAGGAGAAAGATTTAAGAGGGATATCAGGAGCAACTTTTTTGTTCAGAGGGTAATCCTTACCTGGAATATGCAGCCAGAGGATCTGTTGTGCTTTTCTGGGCTCTATAGCTCTGACTTGAGTTTTACACGTCTGCATATCTGGAATAGCATAATGGCTGCTGGATCATAATAAGGTTGATTTATATCCCACTGATGCCTTTTTGTTCCTCGCCCATGGAGTTAAATTGGTCAGAGTGTAGCAAACTTTCCTCTCTGAGTGAGAAGTACTGTAACACGCAACAATGACGGTGGATTAACGAATGAAGAGTGGCAGATCCTTGCTGATGTTACCCCAATGTCATTTGTTGTGGGCTCTTTGTTGTATCAAAGGGCTGGGAGCAAGGATAGGGAAATATTCCAAATTGGGCACCATTACCTTCTTGAGCAGGGAGATAGCATGGGCTACAAGAGGATGTTTAAACTGCTTTCAGAATTTCCTTTTCATACACACTGGTTGGTGCAAGTTGGAAGTAGCTTTGCATATTTGTCTTTGGAACCTTGCAGCAAAATAAAGGTCATTTGGCATATTGGGTCTGTGCAGCCTCTTGCTCTTTTCTCCTTTTCATACTTCAGAAAGCTTCAATACTTTGTTAACTGTGGGATTGTGTCTGTGACGAAATGTGTTTTGTGTAATTTTGTTTTACTGCTTCCTCCATTTCCCAATCCTCATCTATATTTTCGTGCTTTCCATTGTTCATTTGTTTGCTCTGAAGCAAACTATGCCTCTTCCCCCTGCAACTGCTTTCCAATTCCTGTTTTGGGCTTTTTGTTTTCTTCAGTTAAAGTTTTAAAAAACAACCCCAATATCAAGTGAAAGAAAAGGTGGCACAGTGCACAGCTTGTGAAGCCACTGACTCAATGCTCACCTCTGGTGCTGCCCATGTGGAGTTTGTATGTTCTTCCTGTGTCTGCGTGGGTTTCCCCTAACGATTTGGTCCCTTCACCCATCCCAAAGACACGCGGATTGATAGATTACTTGACCACTGTAAATTGCGCCTGTTGTGTTGGTGAGCGCCAGAATCCGAGGCAAATTGATTAGAATGTAAGAAGATTTTTTTCAAATGGGTTGAATGTAGTATCAGTACAAATGAGTGGTGATGGTCAATACGGATTCGGTGTACCTAAAGGACTGCTGCTATGCTGTACATCTCTATGACTATTGATTTATAAAATCAATCAATGTTTGAGCTATTTGTCCAAACACATTAATTGTTAACACATCCTATGCAATTTGTTGTGATGTGAAAGCAGTTTTGAAAGATCGCTTAATAGAGAGAAAAAAAGAAATGCTTATGTGATTGGGTTATTTCACTGCGTTAAACGTAAAGAGAGAGTAATTGTCATTTCAGTTATCAAGATCCTTCATGGTCTGATTGAGGCCTGGGGTTAAACAGAAGCCATAAGACATAGAAGCAGAATTAGGCCGTTTGGCCCATCTACTCTGCCATTCAATCATGGCTGGTCTATTTTTTCCCCCTCAACCTCAATCTCATGCCTTCTCCCTATATCTTTTTCCCCCCTCAACCCAAATTTCATGCCTTCGCCCTCACTAATCAAGAACCTATCAATCTCAGCTTTAAAAATACCCAATGTCTTGGCCTCCACAGATTCCTCACCCCCTGGCTAAAGAAATTCCTCCTCATCTCCATTGTAAAGGTATGTTCTTTTATGCTAAGGCAGTGCCCTCTGCTTCCAGACTCTCCCATTGCTGGAACCAACCTTTTCACATTTGCTCTATCTAGGCCCTTCATTATCCTGTAAGTTTCAATGAGATCAGCCCCCATCCTTCTAAACTCAGCAAGTACGGGCCCGGAGCTATCAAACACTCCACATGCATTAACCCAATCATCCCCGGGATCATTCACGTAAACCTCCTCTGGACCCTCTCCAACACCAGCACATCCTGTGGACGATGATTCAATCCTAACTGTGGGTGCTGCACTGTGTGGATTTTCACGTTTTCCTCATAACAATGTCAGTTTTCCCAGGAAGATCCAGATTTTCCCAGGTGGCAAACCATTCATCTGTAAATGAATTGGCATCTGTAAATTACTCCATGTGTAAAGCAGCAAAATAATCAATGGGGAGTTAATGAGCATGTAAGATATCTTAAAATCTACAGTATTACAACAAATAAAAGAGGAGGAATTGGAATACTGTGATTGCTTTGCTGAGAGCTGGCATGGGCATAGTGGGGCTGAATGGCTTCCTTCTGTGTTGCATTAAGTAAGAGTAAAGAGTGCAGGAGCAGAGACCACAACATGGCGTAACCAGAATCATCTGCTGTTTCCATAATGGTGTCTCAGCCAAGATTCAACTGGTTATATTCTCGCATCCGAGGCCAAGGGTTATGGGGTTCAAAATCCCATGTCAGAGCATGGAGGGGACGTGCCTCTGCACTTCAAGGATGTGAGAACATTGCAATGTGAGAACATTGCAGTGTTGGACCATCTTTCTGAGGAGATGTTAAGCCAATGCACCTGTCAGTTCTCTGAGGTGGATGTGAGATGCTATGACTGTACTTTGAACAAATAATAACTTGCTGCAGATATTTGTTACTCAGTCCCCAATGAATTAGATTATATGGTTTCTGCACTTTTAATGATGTGCCGTATTTCCTGCATATCAATAGTGATGACCAATTAGAAGTATTGTCCATGTAAATACCAATTTTCCCAATTTGTTTCTACATTAGCAATGTATACCATTGTAGAAAGTTGCTGAATTGGATCCCTAGTGGTTTTGTACTTATCCTGTCTTTCAGAGTGGAGCCCAGCTCATTCTACACAACAGTCGGTGGAGTAGGCGGTGGGATTTGGTGGGAGAGAATAGTGCAGGGAGAGAGAAAGGTGCAGTGGTCAGATTAATCTCCTAATCCTTATCGTTTGTTCCTACTCATCTTAGAGTATTTGGTTCTGGGTGGTGTTGCTAGAAGTCTGCATTCGAGTTGGTTTTTGCAATTGGAAAATAAATTGAATCTAAGTTGTACCTCAGCTGACATACAGTAATGTGTGAATCCACAGATGCAAAAAAACATTCTCTCTTCCTTTGGTGTGAACCTTGGATGAATCGGGACATTAACAGACTTGGATGGTGTCATGTAAAAAGCACTATTTTTGTATTTTCAATACTTTTTTCTCACCAAATGACTGTGCTGAGAAGAATTCATAGGGAAAGGAATTGGTGCAGAGCTGGTATCTCATTAAATTGTGCAAGAAATGGAGCGGCTTTCTGCTTAAGGTAAACACTTCCACAGCTGTTGTATTGAAATTATGTCTATGGAAAACGCGTATTGTGAACAACAGAAAAATAGTTCTTCGTATTACATTGACCATTGAAATTTCTTACTATTCACATGAGTACAGCAGACAAAATGTGTCGGATAGAACTACAGATGCTGTTTTAAATCGAAGATGGACACAAAATGCTGGAGTAACTATAAAGGATTGATAACTAGGCATCGTTACTTTACTATCTTTATTCATACTGGATCATTATACATTGCACTAGCTGTACGTGGTCTGTCACAGGAACTAGAGAGCGACCTGTGGGTGGGGAGGTTGTAGTTATACTTGTGATATGGGGAGTGGTTAGTAGGTATGAGGTCACTATGTTAAAGGCACATGCATATCTCATCTACATCCTTCCTCTCCGAAACGACAGGCAAATACAATGGGACATGGCGACCACGGCTCATGCGCTAGGATAGCTAAGCAACATCGCCATAGCGGTCAGGCGGTTTGACAAGACGTCCCGCCCGGGTCCGCGTCTCGCCATCCACCCTTCCTGCAGGAGGAAGAGGCACCGGCGGGGAAGGACGAACCTGAAAGGGAGAAACGGGAGGAAACGGAAGAGACCGCAGCACCGAACCCGGAGGGGATGCGGGGCCGGGACCGGGAAGAGCGCGGGCGGGTGAGCGAGGACTAGTCGGAGTGTGATGGAGCGGAAGGGGCGAAGGAGGAGCAGAGCGAGGCATGTCAGGAATCACGGGCAGAGCAACGGCCGGACGCGAAACAGGCAGCGGGGGAGCAAAGGGATCGGCGGCAGGAGGACGCGGCTCGTTGACGAGCCGAAGGTGCTGGCGGGACCGTCGGTAAATGGCCCCAGCGTAGTCGACGAGATAGGACCTGGGCGACCCCGCAGAGCCGACGACAGTAGCGAGCTTGGAGTGACCGGGAGTGGTCTGCATACGGACTACTTGACCGGGGAAGAGGCGCGGCAGCGGGTGGCAGGACCTGTCATGGGAACGCTTTTGGACGTCGTGCCTGAAGGCAATGCGTTTCTGAACCGCCGCAGGTGGGAGGATCGAGGGTATGAGGGAGCGCTGGGCCACAGGGAGCGGGAGTCTGGTAGCGCGAGACAGGAGCCGCTGAGCAGGTGAACCCATGGCAGAGTCGCGGGAAATGTTCCGAAGGCTGAGGAGGGCCAGGTGGAAGTCGGAGTTAATGCCACCACACTGTTCCAACAAGTGCTTAGCACTGCGGACCGCGCGCTCGGCCAAACCGTTGCTTTGCGGGTACTCCGGGCTGCTGGTGAAATGGCGAAAGTTCCATCTGGAAGCGAACGCTTTAAACTCGGAGCTCGTGAACTGGCTGCCATTGTCCGAAGAGGTCACGGAAGGCAGCTGGTCAACCACAAACCAGCTGGAGTAGGAGTCAACGAGTACCAGGAAATGTTTGCCCCGCCACTCGAAAATGTCTGTGGCGGAGCGCCATCCAGGGCAGTCCGGGCGCGGGCTGCTGTAGAAGCGGCTGACGCTGCTGATGGGGGCACGGCTGTTGCAGGTGGAACACGAGGAGACCCTCTCCCGGATGTACTTGGCCATATCCGGCCAATAGAACTGGCTCTTGGCGAGAGACACGGTGGCTTCGGCCCCAGTGTGACCGCGGTGTGCGACTTAAAAATATTGGTCGTGCAGCGCCGCGGGCACGACCACTTTGTGACCCTTCACCACCACGCCGTCGTGCAGTACGAGCTCGTCCCGAATCAGGAAGTAGGGCACGGCCCCAGCCGGCAGTGCCGAGCGACGGTCAGCGCCAGCCCTGCCGGATGACGGCAGACAGCTGTTGCAGGGCAGGGTCGTTGGTAGTGTGTTCAACCAGGGACTTCAGCTGTGGCGAGGGGACGAAGTTCAATCGTAGTACCAGTAACTCAGACATTTCGTATTGGTGGCGAGCAGTGGACGTCAGCGGGCGCGAGACAACGTGTCGGCTACGAACATGTCCTTGCCCTTACGATAAACCACCGTGAACGTGAAACGCTGGAGCTGCAGCAGCATGCGCTGCAGACGTGATGAGGCCACATGGATCGGTTTGTTGAGGATGGTGACAAGTGGTTGATGGTCAGTTTCAACGGTGAAAGTGTTGCCCACGATGTAGTCCCGGAATTTGGAGCAGGCAAACACCACGGCCAGTAGCTCCTTCTCAATCTGCGCGTAGTGCTGTTCGGTGGCGGTCATGGTGCGGGACGCGAAGGAGACAGGCAGCTGCAGGCCGTCATGGACCTGGAGGCAGGCGGCACCGAGTCCGAATTGAGAGGCGTCGCAGGTGAGGACAATGGGACGCTGCAGGTCAAAGAACTTGAGCGTGGGTGTGCTGATCAGTTTAGACTTAAGAATGTCAAATGCCTTCTGATGATTGGGTAACCAAAGCCAGGACGTGTCCTTTTTGATCAGATCCCTCAGGGGAGCGCTGAGCTCGCTGAGGTCGGGGATGAACTTCCTCAGGTAGTTTACCAAGCCGAGGAAGCGTTGCAGGCCTGCCACGTTAGTAGGAGGGGGCATCCCTGAGATGGCAGCCGTTTTCTGCGGGTCTGGCTTTAGCCCCTCAGCGGTGAATACATGTCCAACATAGGTGACCTCCGAGACGCGGAATCGGCACTTCTTGGGGTTCAGTTTCAAGTTGATTTGCCTGGCCCGGTCCAGGATCAGGCGGAGGTTGACATCGTGTTCGGCAACGTCCTTACCGTAAACGAGGATGTCGTCAACAATTATGGCGCAAGGCAGATCTGAAAACAACTGTTCCATGGTTCGCTGGAATACCTCGCTGGCAGAGTTGATTCCGAAGGGCATTCGGAGGAACCGAAACCTTCCGTAGGGGGTGGCGAAAGTTGTCAAAATGGACGACCGCTCGTCCAGTGGTATCTGCCAGAATGAGCTTTTGGCATCGAGGACCGAAAAAAACGTTGCTGGACCAACCTGTGCAGCGACGTCTTCCACCGTTCTCATAGGGTAGTGAGGGCGTCGAATGGCCAGGTTGAGGTCTCTGGGGTTGATGCAGATGCGTATCTCGCTCATGTCCTTTTTAGCAGCAACAACCATGGAAGAGACCCAGCTGGTGGGCTCGACGACCGCCTTTAGGACGCCCATTTGTACCATACTGTGTAGGGTCGCCTCCACTTTGTCCCTCATGGCGAAGGAGATACGGTGAGGAGCATGGACCACAGGAACGATCTTATGGTCCACTTCAATCTTGTAGCTGCAGGGTAGTTTGCCTAGCTTATCATCAAAGCGGTCGGGATAATCGGCCAGCGGGTCCATAAGAGCCTGCACCTGGTGGATGTCCCGGTGGAAGGACACCAGTCCCATTTCCTGGCATGCCTGGATCCCCAGCAGGGGAATGCATTTTCGATTGAGGAGAAAGAAGGTGAGGGGCCGAGTGGTCTCCAGTATCTTACAGTGTAGTGTGGCCTTGCCCACAGGAGTAAGGATCTCCCCACCGTAGGCATGCAGGTTTGAGCTCTGAGAAAATATCTGCTCATTAGTTCTTATCTGGTTGAAAAGGGATGTTGACATAACATTGGTTACCGCCCCAGTGTCGATTTTTGCAGTGAAGGTCGAGTTGTTCACAGTGACTTGCACAGAAGGATCCGTTATCATAGCAGGTGCGTCCAACACGGTAAACAAGCTGGTCTCCCCCTGAGAGGAGTTAGATGTAGGAACAGAATGTTCATCGGAATAGTACTGGGAGCTGAGCTCATTATCTGACACCATGTAAAGGATTGATAACTAGGCATCGTTACTTTACTATCTTTATTCATACTGGATCATTATACATTGCACTAGCTGTACGTGGTCTGTCACAGGAACTAGAGAGCGATCTGTGGGTGGGGAGGTTGTAGTTATACTTGTGATATGGGGAGTGGTTAGTAGGTATGAGGTCACTATGTTAAAGGCACATGCATATCTCATCTACAGTAACTCAGCGGGACAGGCAGCATCTCTGGAGAGAAGGAATGGGTGATGTTTCGGATCGAAACCCTTCTTTAGACTGATGTCCGGGCAGTGGGCGGTACAGAGATAAAAATTTGTCGGAGACAGTAAGACTGGTAGAGAACTGGAAAGAGGGAGGGGATGGAGAGAAAGGAGAGGCAAGGGCTATTTGAAGTTAGAGAAGACAATGTTCATGCCGCTGGGGTGTAAGCTACCCAAGTGAAATATGAGGTGCTGTTCCTCCAATTTGTACAGCATCTGCTCCTACTCTGACCATTGCTATTGAGGGAGTGCAGCGTAGGTTTACAAGGTTAATTCCCGGGATGGCGGGACTCATATGCTGAGAGAATGGAGCGGCTGGGCTTGTATACTCTGGAATTTAGAAGGATGAGAGGGCATCTTATTGAAACATATAAGATTATAAAGGGTTTGGACACGCTAGAGGCAGGAAACGTGTTCCCGATGTTGGGAGTCCAGAACCAGGGGCCACAGTTTAAGATTAAGGCGTAAGCCAGTTAGAACGGAGATGAGGAAACACTTTTTCACACCGAAAGTTGTGAGTCTGTGGAATTCTCTGCCTCGGAGGGCAGTGGAGGCCTGTTCTCTGGATACTTTCAAGAGAGAGCTAGATTGGGCTCTTCAAGATAGTGGAGTCAGGGGATATGGGGAGAAGGCAGAAATGGGGTACTGATTGGGGATGATCAGCCATGATCACAGTGCTGGCTCGAAGGGCTGAATGGCCTACTCCTGCACCTATTGTCTATTGTCTATTCTGACCAGTTCTGCTTTGATGTTTGGTCACTGGGTAACTGATTTTGCTCGGACTGTAGGTAAAGAGAATGAACTATGCTCAATGACTGTTTGCAGAGTGTAAGATAATGCAAGGGCAGCGTCAGTCTGATCCTAGTTCTCCAAAGCAGAATCCTGTCTTGCACTATGGAAGTCAATAGAAAGTTACAGATTTGACAAGTAGGTAAGAAGGCGTATGGTATATGGGCCTCTGTTGCAACAGGGCTTTGGTGAGACCACACCTCGGGGTACAGTGTGCCTATTTTCTCCTTGCCAAAAAAATAATATATACTGGCCAGTGAATGTCCAGCTGTGTTGATTCTAGGAGGACATATCAGGGGAGATTGAGTCATCTAATCCTGAGACGCTGAGATAAATGGGAGGGAAGGTAATTTAAAAGTACAAATGCCGATAAGAGTTCTTTGGGCTTGATGTGGAGAGAATATTCTCCTGACCGAGGTTTTTATTTAAAATTGTGATTTCTTCACTGGAGAGTGAAGAACCTGTGGAATTCTCTAGCACGTGACAGAGGAAGCCAAGGAATTAAATATATTTTAAAAGAAAGTAGATGGATTAAAGGGGAGTTTAGAATAAAGGGGAAATCATTTAAGACTGAGGTGAGAAAAAACATTTTCACCCAGAGAGTTGTGAATTTATGGAATTCCTTGCCACAGAGGGTAGTGGAGGCCAAATCACTGGATGGATTTAAGAGAGAGTTAGATAGAGCTCTAGGGGCTAGTGGAGTCGAGGGATATGGGGAGAAGGCAGGCACGGGTTATTGATAGGGGACGATCAGCCATGATCACAATGAATGGCGGTGCTGGCTCGAAGGCCGAATGGCCTCCTGCACCTATTTTCTATGTTTCTATGATTTCTTGACACAAAAAGCATCAATGGATATGGCGTGGTGGGAATAGGGTATTGAGGTATAAAATCAGCCCTGATTCCTAATGAATGGTGAAGCAGGCATGAAGGATTGAATGGCCTGCTCTTGTTAATTTTTTTTTAAAATTGTATATCGTTATATGCATGAAACAATGAAGTGATGACAATTGGACAAAGTGCTCCATAAGATGTACCTGATGTATTGGGGTCCCAGTCCACTCTTGTACCCAGTCAGTTTTTGTAGACTTGGTTGAATGGTGCATTTTGGAGGAATGGGTGGCACTAGTCCAGTGGTCCAGACATACCATTTGAGTGTTGGTGGGGGGGGGCAGGAACTGTGAGAATGAGAATGGTGAATTGGGGGGGGGGGGGGGTATTAAAGAAGTCCTGGATGTCAGAAATTACATGCTGGAGACAGAAGGTTCAAATTGTTGAGTTAGCATATGGACAGATTGTCCAAGGATATGGTGCTGGAGAACGTGATATGGCAAATGAGCTAGGGTTCCAGCTTCAACTTGTTTCCGTCACATGTCCTTCACTGGTTAGAAAACTAGGGGCACAAAAACTGTGTTGATGACATAGCTGACACGAGGAAATGATCACCAGCAATGGGTCTGGTGTGGACACATCAGTGAAAAGGGCATGTTTCTGATATATCAGGGGCTAAGAGGATCAGAAGCTGGACTGAACATAGTTATTAACTCTGGAGTTTAACTCTGGAGTTGTGTACATTTTATTATATTGTATAGTATATAATTGTTGAAGATTAGAATTGATTAGATTATTGTGATGTGCACCAAGATGCAATGATATCTCTTGTCCGCATGAAGCTCACAGAGAAAAGAGTATACATGATAATGGTAGATTTAACAATAAATGCAACCAAACAGTTGAATGGTACAAAGATTGTAGTGCAACCTGAAGTTGTGCTAAAATGCAATACCTAAATATCAAAATGAACTAGAGTTAAGAGTAAGAATATATGGTAGCAATTCTCAGAAGAGGATGTGAAAGAGGTGATTAGTCAGGAACCTGACAGCAGTACAGAAGAACCTCTTCTTAAGTATGATCCTGTATCTTCACCCAGAAGATAGAAAGAGAAAAGTGAGTGGCTAGACTGGCAAGCATAGAGTCAAAGAGTCATACAACACGGAAACAGTCCTTCAGCCCAACTTGCCCATGCCAACCAACATGTCCCATCTACGCTAGTCCCACCTGCTCGCATTTGGCCCATATCCCTTCAAACCTTTCCTGTCCATGTAGTTGTCCAAATGTCTTATGAATGTTGCTACTGCCTCAACTACCCCCTCTGGCACCTAGTTCCATATACTCGCCACCCTCTGTGTGGAAAAAATTGCCCCTTAGTTCCTATTAAATCCTCCACTCCCATGGTTCTTGATTCCCCTACTCTGGGAAAAAGACTCTGTGCATTCACCCTATCCAAGGCTCTCACTTAACTTTTTTCTCTGATGCCAGCCGGGCAACCTAGGCAGCTTTTAGATTGCCAATTGACAGTTTAGATGGTCATTTAAGACGGCTTGCATGATGTGTCCGATAATGTGCTCGAACGAAGTGCGTAGTTACCAGTCGGAATTATGCTCAATGAAGCACTCACATATTATTACTGCTTCAAATAACGTCACAAACTAAACATATTCACCAATCAAGACATGATATATACCACAATGACATGCAGCAAAATTATAATACAGTATCTCAACTCTTTTTACACATTGCAATGAATGCAATTTCTATTGTTTCTTTCCACTTCCAAACAAAAATGAGGTTGGATTATTCAGCGTATGATCAACCTCGGTGAGACCAAGCGCAGGCTTGCCGATTGCTTCGCACAACACCTCCACTCAGTTCGCAATAACCAACCTGATCTTCCGGTGGCTCAGCACTTCAACTCCCCCTCCCATTCCGAATCCGACCTTTCTGTCTTGGGCCTCCTCCATGGCCAGAGTGAGGCCCACCGCAAATTGGAGGAGCAGCACCTCATATTTCGCTTGGGTAGTTTACACCCCAGTGGTATGAACATTAGTTTCTCCAATTTCTGGTAGTCCTTGCTTTCTCCGTCCTTCCCCTCCCATTCCCAGCTCTCCCACAGCCTACTGTCTCCGCCTCTTCCTTTCTTTCCCCCCCCGACATCAATCTGAAGAAAGGTCTCGATCCGAAACGTCGCCTAATTCTTCGCTCCACAGATGCTGCCTCACCCGCTGATTATCTCCAGCTTTTTTGTCTACCACCCATTCACCCAAGTTCTGTTATCCCACTTTCCTCACCCACTCCCTACACATTAGGAGCAATTTTACAGACACAAGTTAACCTACAAAGCCAATGTGTCTTTGGGATGTGGGAGGAAACCCACACCCTTGCAGGGAGAATGTGCAAATTCAACACAGACAGTGCCCGAGGACAGGATCGAACACAGAACTCTGGCATGTGAGGCAGCAAGTCTACCAGCTATGCCACTATATTTTGTTTTCCAACACGCAAACATTTATACGTTGATAACTTTGGTTACTAAAATTAAAGAAACTATCAATTTTCAGTCTTAAATCTCTAAGTGACGCTATGTCCTCCTTTACTGTATGTTTTAATTCAGTTCAAGACTATGGGGCAGTACATTGGCCATAGAGTTGCTGCCTGAAAGAGACCCGAAATTGATCCTGAATATGGGTGCTGTCTGTATGGAGTTTGCTCCTTTTCCCTTTGATTGCATGGGTTTTCTCCGGATGCTCTTGTTTCCCTCCACATTCCAAAGGTGTGCAGGAACCTTTTCAGACCCAACCCAAAACTTAATATTTTCCTTTTGTCCAGAGATTCTGTCTGACCTGTTGAGTTACTTCAGCTTTTTGTGTCTATCTTCGGTTCAAACCAGCACCTGCAGTTCCTTCCTACACACACAATACTATATGATAGAACTTTATTAATCCCAGGAGGGAAATTGTGTGTGTGGGTATATATATATATTTTTATATATATACACACACACACACACACACACACACACACACACACCACAGTTATATATTCATATATAAATATACACTGTTTTGTTTTCTCGTTTATAGCATTGTTTACAGAGTACTATGTTTACATATTCTGTTGTGCTGCTGCAAGGAAGGATTTCATTGTTCTAACTGGGACGTGAGAGAATAAAACATTCTTGACTCTTGACTTGCATCGCTAATGTGTGGGATAAAACCAGTGTACGGGTGGTCGGCCGAAGGGCCTGTTTCCACGTTGTATCTTTAAATTAAACTAAAAACACTAAAACCAGAGGGAGTCTAAAGAAGGGTCTCTATCCGAAACGTCACCCAATTTCTTCTATCCTAAGATGTTGGCTGCTCCATGGAGTTCCTCTGCACAATTAAAGCATGGAACAGTCTTCACCTTACCTTAGTTACCCATCAGACGCAGCTAAATTTAAGGTAGCCAGAACGCTTTTTTGCTTAAGTCCACCCTCCACCACCTCCAGTTTAAATTCCATTTGGAATATTTTTGGAGGACCAGGAAACCAAGAAGCAAGAGTTACCCCAGGGAATTACTCCAGCTCCAGCGAGTGATTCTGCGTTGGGTTTCATCGGCCCCGGCGAGGCGGCGACCGGACAGCAATGGTGGCCAGATCTCCCACAATGTAAAGGGAGGGAGAAGGTGCCCGGTGCCGACCAGTTGCCGTGGCAGTGCGCATGTGCAGGGCGGCCAATGATGTGCTGGCCGTGGTTGTGCGCATGTGCATGGGGAGGATGTGCTGGCCGTGGTTGTGCGCATGTGCATGGGGAGGATGTGCAGGCTGTGACAGTGCGCATGTGCATGGGGAGGATGTGCAGGCTGTGACAGTGCGCATGCGCAGGGGGAGGATGTGCTGGCCGTGGCGGTGCGCATGTGCATGGGGAGGATGTGCAGGCTGTGACAGTGCGCATGCGCAGGGGGAGGATGTGCTGGCCGTGGCGGTGCGCATGTGCATGGGGAGGATGTGCAGGCCGTGGTTGTGCGCATGTGCAGGGGGAGGATGTGCTGGCCGTGGCGGTGCGCATGTGCAAGGTGGCCGGCCGTGCCGGCGGATGAGGAGCGGCCGGAGAGCGGAGACACGGATGGCGGGCGAAGACAGAGAGTGTCAGAGAGAGAGAGAGATAGAGAGGGGGGGCAAGCCGGGCAAAATGACACTCCTTTTAGGTTGCCCGGCAGGACTTTAGGTGGCCATTGGCAACCGGGCAACCGTTAATTTTGAGCCCTGCTGTCTATCCTATCCTTGATGATACTTCCTGTTGCAAAACATTATTGCCACACCAGGCAGGATATTTTCTATACTGCATCTGTTGAAGTTTAAGAAAATCCTCTTGAAGATGCTGAATCTTTTCCATTGACTAAGAAAATAAAGTAAATACGTTACTGCACTTTCCTGATAACCGCATACCACATCAGTGTGAAGAGAGAAGGTTAGGTTGCTGGTGATATAGATTCTGAAGAAAGGTCTCGACCTGAAAAGTCACCTAATCCTTCTCTCCAGAGATGCTGCCTATCTTGCTGAGTTACTCCAGCATTTTGTGTCTATCTACAGCAGTTCTGTTGATAAGGAGAGGGATGACTTCAACCACTCCTCCCTGTCCCCCCTCCCGGCCAAGCTTCCTTGAGGTTAGGGTTGCTTGGACATCAATGTCACAGTAACTGATAACACTCCGAGGATTTCTTTAGTCCCTCCATTGTTACTCATCCATTCTCTGGTTGATTTGAGACCTTCAGTGCATGAAATACTGTTTGGTTCTTATGTTGTACAAATAAAGTTGGCGCTTATGGTTTCACTTAGAATTCACAGCCCTGAAGTAAGTAAGCATCTCTGGAGGACGTGAATAGGTGACCCAAGATTTCAACATCTCTAGTTCCTTATGTCTTTCACTTTCAGATTAATGTTTTAGTTTAGAGATACAGCACAGAAATAGGCTCTTGACCCCATTGAGTCCGCATCGACCAGCAATTGCCCTGTACAATAGCACTATCGTACACACTAGGGACAATTTACAATTTTTAGGGAACCCAATCTTTGTCTTTGGAGTGTGAGATAAACGGGAGCACCCGGAGAAAACCCATGGGTTACGGAGAGAACGTACAAACTCCGTGCACACAGCACCTGTAGTCAGGATTGAACCTGGGTCTCTGGCGCTGTAAGGCGCTGTAAGGTAGCAACTCTACCACTGCACCACTGTGCCGCTGTAATCCTCGGCTAATGTTCAGTGTAATGAGCCCTGTGCAGGAATGAGGTGAGTGACATCACTGTTGATGCGGTGCCTGTAACTGCTTTGTTGCCTCCTGCTATAACACAGCAATAACGTTATTGAGATTAGTGAGGAAAGGGTAGGAGCAATGATAAGAAGAACAAAAGAGCTGTTGTAACACTAGTGCTTCCGTGAATGCAGAGTAATAACGACATCTGACCACAGATATTACCGTCCCAGATATCATCATCTCACTGGAGGAAGGGGAGATGGAACTAACCTCTGAATCTGTACCCCACAATGGATGGATGACAAGTGGAATGGAGGAATTGGAGTTCTTTTATTTGGAAGTGTCTAGGAGTGAGTGGATGGCAGCTGAAGGAAGAGAGGACACAGATATGGACATGAGAAATCTGATCAGGGAATAGTGAGGGAGTGAACAGGGCGAGGGTGGGAGATAGGAGGAGGAGGAAGTGAAACGGTGGGTTTAGAGGGATGGGAGTGGGAGAGCAGAGTGAGTTTGGGGCGAGGAGGGGTTACAGAGAGCAGCAGAATGGAAGACAGCAGTGGATGGTTTGAAGAATGAGGGAGAGCAAGGGAGTGAAATGGAAGAACAGGGCAAGGCTGGGTCAAGAGTGGGTTTTGGTAAAGGGAAGGAGAGAGAAAACACAGATTGAACTAAACAGATTGAAAAAGGGACGCAAATATGCTCAGAGGAAATGTATGCAGGATTGAGGTAAAAACTCGGGGTGGTGGGGCCTAGTGGATTGCTTCCTCTGGAAAGCCACCGCAGTCTCGAAGGGCAGTCTGTGATCCAGGAATATTGTCAAATGGCTCGAGCGACTGATTTGACCTGATCCTTTTCCCATGTGGCATGAGGTACAGAGAGAAATCTTGCATACCATCTTCATCTTGTTGCAGAAGGATCCAGCTGTGGTAATTTGATGTGTTTTAATCCTCTCAATGAAGGAATAACGGTACAGAGATTGAGGTGTTCAATGATGCTCCACAATGTTGCTCCTGTGTGGAGCAATGCATTCCTGCTGTGGACCTTGCACATCACAGGACAGATTGTGTGGGCAGGCAAGAATGCTCATGAGACGGAGCTGCAGCATGTATTCTGTGTGTTGTGTGTGTCTCATTTGTTGTCTTTATTGATGTTCAACTGAATTCTCTTCTGCATTTCATGTTGGCTGGTTGCAGTCTATTAAGCTCAAGTCTGCTGCTGGGTAATGTCATTAGTTTTGGTCTTCAGGGAGGATTGGATAAAGTCTTGAACATATGAGTATTACCTCCATCAATTTCTTGCAGCAACACTTTTCCATAGAGGGCCTTAATTAACTGAGGACACGGATGAAGCCATTATTTCTCAAATACTGTATCAATTCCCTTCAGCATAACTTCAATTAAGCCCACTGTTTTACACAGTAATACACCAATGTATTTGAAAGTACTCAACCATTTTCAGAAGCTGTTTTGACCTCTGTTTACATTTATCCTTCTGGTCAGCTACTACCACTGTGCCAGGTATCTGGGTCCTCACTCGGGCAGAACAAGCCCCCTCAGCACAGTGTAAGTCAGTATCTTCACCGTGCTGTGAATTTTCAGCAGATTTCCCGTAAGGCTGCATGCTGATTAGTTGTTCCATCTTGCATTGAGCAAGATAATATGCTAGTGTAAATCAGAAGAATGGGAGCAAGGTAAAAAGGCATGTCCCACAGGCCGGCTAGTTGCCAATAAAAGGAAAGTAAGCTGAAGTGGTGGCCATAGTAAGAGTGGCCATTGTGGGAGTGGACAGAGTAAGAGTGGGGCATTAAGGCTTGAGAGGGGGCTGTCGGTAGGAGGGGCTTTGGCTAGGGCAGGATAAGGTTTGGCCTATCGCTTTCTGTTTGTTTCAAAGTTCAACTTGGTGCTGGTAAAGTGGGATGGAAGCTTGTGCTGTGGAGTGCCCAACTTGTGGGAAGTGGAAACTCAGTCGGACGTCCTGTGTCCCTGGGGACTATATCTGCAGGAGGTGTGTCCAGGTGCAGCTCCGTAAAGGCCCAGTTAGGGAACTGGAGCTGTAGCTCGACGGCCTCGGGCTCATCCGGGAGAGTGTGGAAGTCAGAGAAATGAGCTATCGAGAGAGGGTCGCACCAAAGATACAGACAGGGAATAGATGGGTGATAACCAGGAAAGGGAATAGGAAAAGAGTACGGGAATTCCCTGTGGCCATTTCCATGCCAATAAAAACCCTCGACCTGCATCCACCTACCATTTACCAGGCTTTGTCTCCCTCCCCTTCCCACCAAATACAATCTGAAGAATGGGCCCAACCTGAAACGTCATATATCCATTCTTTCCACAGATGCTGCCTGACCTGCTGAGTTACTCCAGCACTTTGTGTGTTACATTAGGGGACTTAGCTGTATGGCACAATTATAGTCAACAGCTTGAACTAATTTTTGCAATGTACTTTGACTTTATTTCCCTGGAAATCAGTAGTAGATGCCCAGAAGTGAATGCCCATCCCTGTGTTTGTAAGTTCCATAAGCTTTGTAGTTATTTGTGGATCATTGGATCCATGTGATTAGTGTTCAGATAGGAACGCTTTCAATTTTTCCATTGTGTTTGGGAAGCAATATTTTATAATCTGGGAGCTACTCCCAGCTGTCAGTGGAGTCCATGCTGAATTCAGGATTCAAGGGCATTTTAAGGGTAGAATAGACTTAAACTCGCATTAAACTTCAATTGGATTTAAGTGTTGAGTACTCCAGCTGCATAGTTATGGTGGTGAGAAGGCAGTGAGATAACGCTCTCTGATGCGACCTACACAGCTCCCCTATACAATCTGTTCTCTTTGTTTTGCAATCCGGAGAACAATTACTGTCTTTTTATTACATCCATCACTATACTTTCTGTATCGATATGACTGACATGTTACCTAGCAATGGCCATGTAGGTTTTGAAAAGAGTTAGTTTTTAAGAGTTACACACATCTCCAGATTAGTGTTAATACATGATTTCTGCAACTGGGATGTAATCAGTCTCAGGGAGCTTCCCCCACCCTAGGTCTCCTACTAGTTTCATTGTCCTCCTGATTAATTTTATTGTTTTTATACCTCGTTGTCACCTTCGCCTCAGCCAACAATGAACCATTCTACATTTCTTTGATCATCGTCTGCTTTGATCTGTCCTTTTTACAGCTTATATGCTCTCGGTGGTGAATCTGTGGAATTGTTTGCCACAGGCTGTGGAGGCAAAGTCTTTTAGTTTTTTGTTTTAGATGTACAGCACGGGAACAGGACCTTCGTCCCACCTGGTCCACGCCGACCAGCGATCCCCGCACGTTAACACTATCCTACACCCACTAGGGACAATTTTTACATTTACCAAGCCAATTAACCTGTACGTCTTTGGAATGTGGGAGGAAACCGAAGATCTCGGATAAAACCCACGCAAGTCACAGGAAGAATGTACAAACTCCGTGCAGACAGCACCCGTAATCTGGATCGAAACCTGTCTCTGGCACTGCATTCGCTGTAAGGCAGCACTCTACCGCTGCGCCACCGTAACTGTCAGTGGATATATTTGAGGCAGAGATAGATTCTTGATTAGGACAGGTGGCAGAGGTTATGGGGAGAAGGCAGGAGAATGGGTTTAAGAGGGAAAGATAGATCAGCCATGATTGAATGGTGGAGTAGACTTGATGGGCTGAATTCTGCTCCTATCACTTATGATCTTATGACATGATCGTTGTGCCCTTGCATATAGCTCTAGTTTCCTCTCCCCTGACTCCCAGTCTTGACCCGAAACGTCACCCATTCTTTCTCACCAGAGATGCTGCCTGTCCCGCTGAGTTACTCCAGCATTTTGTGTTTCTCTTATCGTATTGTTGGATGCAGGCATCCCAGTCTCTGTTGCCATTCCCAAAGGGGAAGCTTGTTGGGCATCTCAGTGGGTGCTAGTCTGGTCATTGCCGTGAATCTGGCACATCCTAGGTCAGATAGAGTAATGATTCCCTTCATTCAGCAGCAAGTAGATCGATGTGACTAACTAGCAGTGTGATGGCTACCATTGCTGATGCAAGCATTTAATTCCAGATTCATTTTAACTATTATGTCCCTCAGCTGCTGCAGTAAAATCTGTGCACATTAGTTGCCTCAGGTTTTACCCTCACCATGTGGGTATTGCTGGCAAGTTTGCAAGAAACAAGAATGCAGTAATTATATGCTTACTATTGCAGAGACCAACGTTAAATTCCAGATTTGTTTAAATTACCTGAATGCAAATTGCTCAGGTGCTGTGGTGGGATTTGAACATCCCTCAGACAGTGATCTGGAAGTCTGGCCTCTGGTCTGCTTTCTTAACCAGTGCAGCACAGTATTCAACAAGTGAATACATTATAATGGCCAGGTGGGGTTGAGTTACTTCATGAACAGCTGCTATCTGTGTCATAAGGAATAGGAGTAGAATTAGGCCATTCAGCCCATCAAGTCTACTCCGCCATTCAATCATGGCTGATCTATCTCTCCCTCCTAACCCCATTCTCTTGCCTTATCCCCATAACCTCTGGCACCTGTGTGGTGCAAGTTGTGCTACAGTGTTGTCGGGCAGGTGAGTTTGAGGTAATTTGCTGGGACATCCTGGAGCAAGATATGTGGTTACTATAACTATATTGGTGTAGGTCTACAGTCACATAGAGTCGAGGCAGTGAAAGATGGATTATTTCTGAGGTTTTCTAAGACAATACAAAAGCATCCTGCTCATTTTTGGTGATAACATCTCTTTTGGCCTTTCTGTACATGTTGCTATTTTGCACATTATACTAACATATGTTGAGGCAGTACTTTCTGGAGTTTGGGGAATCACTTTAAATTGTGTAAAACACCTGCAAGATTTGCTGGGGTAGCTGGAGGGGACAACACTTCCCAACAATGGAAATTTGAACAAAGTTCACAGTCTTAGAATAAAGGGTGAGCCACTTGGGTAGAAGTGGGAGAAAACCTCTTCAGCAGAATCATAGAGTCATGCAGAGTGGAAACAATGCCCTTCGGCCCAACTTATCCACGTCGACCAAGATGCCCCATCTACGCTTGTCCTTCCTGCCTGCATTTGGCTCGTATCCCTCCAAACCTTTCCTATACATGTACCAGTCCAAATGTCTTTCAAATGTTATAGTACCTGCCTCAACTACCTCCTTTGGCAACTTGTTCCATACACACACCACCCTCTTTGTGAAAAGGTTGCCCCTCAGGTTTCTATTTAATCTTTCTCTCCTCAACAAACCTCTGTGTCGTCTGGTTCTTGATTCTCTTACACTGGATAAGAGATACTGGGCATCCACACTACCTATTCCCCCAATGATGTTCTACATCTCTATAAGATCACCCCTCAGCTTCCTGTGTTCCAAAGAATTAAGTTCCAGCCGGCTTGACTTCTTACATTTGTAACTCAGGAGCAGAAGTGGGCCATTCGGCCCATCGAGTCTACTCGGCCATTCAATCATTCAAAATGCAACACCTCTCTCTTACCTGCAGAAAACTCCATTAACCAATCCTCAGCTCACTTGCCCAGCAGATCAAGAGTCTACGACATCACCTACTTTAATGTCATCTACAAACTTGCTAATCACGCCTATGTCCATCTATGACCTGGCATGCTTTGGCCTGCCTCTCCTCTCTTCCAGCTTTCTTTATGCCACCCCTCTACAATTGGTCTGAAGAAGTGTCCCAAGCTGAATTGACACCTTTCCACACATCCTTATTCTCCAGAGCCAGAGTTGCATGACCCACTAAGTTACTCCAGCACTTGGTGTCATTTTCCCTATCTAGAGGGGCAGTTCTCCTTGGATCTGATGTGATCTAACCTTCCAGAGCAGCCTTCCATGCGAAACCTTATCAAATGCCTCGCTGCAGACCAGATAGACAACGTCAATGGCTTTGCCTCGTTAACTGCGTAACCTTCAGTTACCTTCTTTCTTTTAATGTACTTTCATTTAATCTCTTTAATTTTCCTTAATATTATCTGCCAGAGCGAACTTCTGCCCCCTTTTGAGGGTGATGAGTGTTTGAGATTCTCTAACCAATAGGTCTGAAGAATAGCTCAGTATATTCAAGGCAGAGTTGCATTTTGTGACAATAAGAGAATGAGGGCAGACAAAAAATGCTGGAGAAACTCAGCGGGTGAGGCAGCATCTATGAAAAAAAGGAGTAGGCGATGTTTCGGGTCGAGACCCTTCTTCAGACTGATGTCGGGGGGGGGGGGGGGCAGGAAAAAAAAGGAAGAGGCGGAGACAGTAGGCTATGTGGGGGAGCTGAGAAGGGGGAGGGAAAGGAGGGAGAAAGCAAGGACTACCTGAAATTAGAGAAGTCAATGTTCATACCGCTGGGGTGTAAACTACCCAAGAGAATGAGGGGTCAGTGCATGAAAGTAACACTGAGTTGATAGATCAGCTGTGAAAAGCTGAATATGTACGAGGAGCCGAAAAGCCTACTCCTGCTTCTATTACTTATATTTTTAGATACACCTTGCTGCATAATGCTGGATGGTTTAGCGGCATGTATCCAATATTTTAATTACATTGCCATTTGATTAACCTTGTTTCCCAAATTCCCCAAGAATTTGGGGGGTTTATTTTCCAAATTCTACAAAATGCCGATCCAATTAAATCATTGGCTTTCCTGTCAGTTGGTGATTGCAGTGAATCAGTTAATTTACATTCACAGGAATATAAATATCTAAGAAGGTTTGGTGCTGAAGCAGAGAGAATGGTCCTCCATTGAAAGGCCTTCTGCAATCTGCTAGTGTTGCAGTGAATTTTTTTTTTAGGTCAAACTATTCATGTAACAAAAATTCTATCAGCTGGCAGCACAGTTTAGCTGACAGTGCAGTAATTTTGTTGTAGGTCATATTGAGGACATAAGAGACTGCAGATGCTGGAATGATGAGCAAAGAACAAATTGCTGGAGGTAGACACAAAATGCTGGAGTATCTCAGCGTGACAGGCAGCATCTCTGGAGAGAAGGAATGGGTGATGTTTCGGGTCAAGACCATTCTTCAGACTATCTTCGGTGTAAACCAGCATCTGCAGTTCCTTCATAAACAAATTGCTGGAGGTGCTCAACAGGACAGGCAGTGGAGATAAATGGAAGGGTTGAGATCCTTCTTTGAGACTGGTGTAGCAGGGAAAGCTGAGAAAGAGGTGAAGGAAAGGGAAAGGGAAAGGGCAAGAGGTGCAAAATGATATGTGGATGCTGGTAAGGAGGGGACCTCAACAGCCCTTCCTGGTGAGACAGTGGTTCACATGCAGGTCCTCGAACCTCATCTATCGCGTTTGGTGCTCTCGATGTGGCCTCCTTCTTCCAGAGTAAGGCCAGGTGCAAACGGGAAGAACAGCATTTCACAATTCACTTGGGCAGAATGTGATGAACATTGAATTCTCCAATTTCAGGTAAAACAACCCATTACCACCTGCCCCTCCCCCCCCCCCACACCCCCTCCCCTGCTAATCTACCCAGGTCTTCTCATGCACACGTTTTCTTTCCACATCCCCATGCTTCCCATCACTGAGTTCCTCTCCTCCACACCCTCCATCTGCTTATGACCTCCCTTCCCTATCCTTTCTCATTTTACCATCCCTCCTTCTGGTTCTATATTTAACTCCTCGCCTTGCTTCCATACAGATACCCTTTTGTTTCCTCCACCTATCACCTGCAACCTTTGTGACTATCCCCACCCTTCCCTCCCCACCAAGCACGTCTGCCAATTAACCCCTCCTCACTTGGATCCACCCCACCACTTTCCCATACTTCCACCAGCAGTCCCCCCCCCCACACACACACACTCCAGTGGTGAATAAGAGTCGCAACCTGAAAAGTCACCTGTCCACTTCCCTCCACAAATGGTGCCTGACTCGCTGAACTCCGCCAGTGGTTGGGTTTGTCGATCACATTGGCCTACGTTTTGCAGTAGGAACAATGCAAGGCTGTAACTGTAATGAGTAAATCTGATGGCTGTTTCCAGTGGTCACAAATGCATAGTGAAGGATGGAAACTTGGACCTATCCTGCTCTTGCAGTGTGCTAGCACCTCGCCAAAAGATTCACCAGTGAGGAGTGTGAAGCGGTGAAGCTTGCCCTCCAGCTGCATAATAAACATACCAGTGAAAGGGTCGGGGGAAACTTTTTCAGTTTCTTACCTTGCCGGAGATGCGATTAATTTTCGGATCGCATTCTCCAGTCGCTCTGCAGCCCACCATCGATGGAGCTGGAGGCCTCCTCGGACTGACCTTGGGCCCGACCGCGTGGCGTGGACTTGCAGTCTTTACATCGGGAACTCGCAGTCTTGGGAGAGGCCGTGGATGATGGGAGCCCCAATGTCGTGGAAAGTTCGACCAACCTCGAAGTGAGGTTCAATCGTCCGGCGCGGGGGAGCTGACCCAAATGCAGGAGCAGATCGCCTCGACACGGAGGGTCTGGCGCAGGCTATGGGAGTCAAGATCATCCCATCAACGGAGGGCTCGAGGTGCCCGACCGCGGGAGAGCAAAGGGAAGAGATTGAACTATTTTTCGCCTTCCATCACAGAGATGAATGTGGAGGAGTCTCTGTGGTGGATGTTTATGTTAAAATCTATTTTGTGTGTTCCGTAGCTTTTTATTTGTATGACTGACTTGGCAAATGAAATTCTTTGAATGTTGCAAAACATACTTGGCTAATAAAGTATTATTGTGATTGTGATTAAATCTGATCTTTTGATATTTTTTGTCATTGTTTCTCACATTGTCCCCAATCTCATCTTTTAATCACTTTTTTAATTTTGCTTTCTGTAAATGAAATGACCTTGTATTTGTTGTATTAGACTCTGCGTCTTTATGCATATACTTCAGTTTGTTGAAGGACCTTGTTGTGCTTAGCTGGCTCGCATACACCATGGATCCTTGTCAACATCCCCCTGCCTCGTCAGGTTGCTGAGGCCAGCAGATTGTCGCGAATGTCCCAAACTGGTTGTCAATCTCTTGCAAAGGGAAGCAAAATTTATTGCTGCTAATGTTGGTTAGGAACAGGAAGGAAATAAAACTGGGACCACTTGAAGACAGAATTTCCTTTTATTCTGAGAAAGATTTACTTCAATTTTGTCTTCAAATGCAGAAATTAATAAAGTGGGAAAAAAAAGCTTTGCTCATCCATAATTGCCCTTGAGGTGTTTTTAATCGATGGTTACCCAAGGATGTTGATGGTGGGGGATGGTAATGCATTGAGTGTTGGCCAGAGTAAGTGATTGGACTCCTTCTTCTTGGATATGGTCATTGGCTGGCACCTTTGCATCAAGCGTGTTGGTTGGTGCTTATCAGCCAATACCTGAATGTTATCTATGTGGCTGCATGGAAACGTGAGCTGCATCATTTACTAAGGAGTTGTGAATTAATAAAAAAATTATGCACTGTCAATATTACCACGTCTGACCTTAAGATGGAAGGAAGGTCCTTGATGAAGCAACATAAGATAGGCCAGCAACCTTGCCCTGAGGAACTCCTGCATTGATGTCCTCGGACATCAATGATTGCCCTCCAACAACCACAACTAGTTTTCTTTGTGCAAGGCATATCACCAACCATTGGTTCATTATTCCCTTTGGCATTACCAGCGTTCCTTGATGCCACACTTGATCAAATGCAGGCTTGACATCAAGATCAGTCACTTGGACCTCACCTGATATTTAGGTCTTTGGTCCATGTTTAGACCACTGCTGTGATGTGGACTGGAGCAGAGTGGTCCTGCTAGAACACAAATTGGGATTGATGAGTTGGTTATTAGTGAGTATTTGTACACAATTAAAACACAGGCTGTTGGTGCTGCTGACAATTTAACACCAATAGTTACTCAGAAATGTTGTTCTAAGGGGATGACAAATCACTTCACATTCTGTGGCTCTGCCAAAATTCATTGACCTTACCTCTGTTGTCCAGATTGCAATGTAAAGCTCCCAATAGTGATGCCTCTCTCAGAGTAAATCCAGAGTTTAAATGTTCAATAAAAAGCTTCAGTGAAGACCATCATGATTGGATTAATTTACCCTGATCATAAAATTGAGGCTGTAACCTCTAATTCATCCGTTCCACCACACACACACACACACACACACGCACACACACACACACACACACACACACACACACAGACACAGACACACACACACACACACAGACACAGACACAGACACAGACACACACACACACACACAGAGACACCCACGCAGAGAAAGATAGGGGGAGAGAGAGATGCACACAGCGACACATCTATGTAGTTCAGTGCTTATTTGGAGGATGTAGTGTTTAATGGCTGTAGAGTAGAAGGCGTTCCTGAACCTGGACATTACAGTTTTCAGGCTCCTATATCATCTTCCCAATGGCAGGAGTGAAAAGAGTATGTGGCCAGGGTGGTATGGGTATCTGATCATGTTGGCTGCCGTTTTGAGGCAGTGACTCATGTAAAATCCTTCGTTGGTGGAGAGGTCAGGACCCAGGATGGGCTGGGCAGTGAGTGCCGCAGTTTGTAGTCTTATTAGCTCCTGGGTGTTCATGTTGCCGAACCAGGCTGTGATGCAACCAGTCAATATGCTCTCTACTGTACACCTGTGGAAGTTCAAGAGAGTCTTGTGTAGGCAGGAACTGCAGATGCTGGTTTAAACCGAATATAGACACAAAAAGCTGGAATAACTCAGCATCTCTGGAGAGAAGAAATGGGTGATGTTTTGGGTCGAGACCCTTTTTCAGAGTCCTCTCTGACATACTGGGTGATTCAAGTCGGAATACTGCCTGCATATTTGTTCTGACAATTGAAATTGACAGGCCTGCTTTCTCTTTCTGCCAGATATCAGTATCTGTAACTCTTGTCCCCAGTTTAGTGAGTAATCAGAACCCTTCACTGTCGGCATTATCCCGGTGAATCTCCCCAGCACCTTCTCCAGTGCAATCAAGCCTTTTCTTGTAGTGAATCAACCAGAATTCTGAACAGTTCTCTAGCTGTGGTCTGGCTGATGTTTTATGTAGTTCTTCAGGCCCTGAGGATTCATCCACTCATAGCACATAATAAATACCTCCTCTGGTTTTAATAAAACATGTTCCAGAATGTCATTGTGGTCTCCCTGAATTTGCCAAATACAATCTCCTTCTCAGTGAACACAAATATGTCCTCTGACTCAATGCACCTTTTGGCCCTTAATGTTCCCTACTCTTTCCCAGGTTATTCCATTGCTTGTAATATTGTTGTGACTGTGAATGGGCCACATTGGGACCAGAGCTGTAGATGTCCAAGGTACTTTGTTCAGCACAAGCAGACATTCTGAAGGAGATCAGATGGAAGACCGTGGGAGATTCTTTCAATAGCATTTCACTAAACTCAAAGCACACTGAGTTTCTAAGCACTTTGGAACAAAGATAACACCAGCTGATGGAATGCAATTTCAATAGTTGTAGATACATAATGACAAAGGAAACAGGATAATCTGGAACCTTAAAACAGATTGCTGGAAGAACTCAATGCGTGAAGCAGCATCTGTGCAGATAAAAGATGCAAGACGATGTTTTGCGTGAGGATTGATGCAGGGTCTCGATCTAAAACATTGTCTTGCATCTTTTGCCTGCACAGTTGATGCCTGACCTGCTGACATGGCTGCTGCCAAGAAAAGTAAAGTTACCTGTCTCAATAACTGCTGCCCAGTATCTCTAATATCAATCATAATGAAGTGCTTTGAAAGGTTGCTAATGGCCACATCTGCGCCGGTCTTCTGGACAATGTACGCTCCTTCCAATTTGCATACAGGAATAATGGGTCTACAGATGATATCACCTCTCTTGCATAACATTGAGTCCTGGACTACTTTGACAATAAGAACATCCGTGCAGGATGCACATGGACTACAGCTCCTCCTTCAACACCATAATACTGAATAAGCTCATGTCTAAAGTTCTGCACCTTTGGTACTTTAGCAACATTTAAAAGACATTTGCAGGGGTACATAGATAGGAGAGGTTCGGAGTGATATGGGCAAATATGAGGGCCTTAAAGCGCTGCTTTTGCGGACCTTTGGGCTCAGCCGCCGGGACCGCGCAGCGTGGCACCTATGGACGGCCTCGGTGAACGCAAGCCATCAGAGCTGATGAGCGAGATGCTCATCCTAATGGACGGTCATCAGCCCTGCCTGCTCTTTGAACATGCCTTCCTGGAGCTGATGACATCCGCCTGCTGCTCGCCGGTGAGGATTTCGCAGACCCCCTGCTGCTAGCAGAGCGAGCCGACGAGCTGTGGCAAGCCAAGCAGCAGGGCGGTGGCTCGATCGATCGAGAAGCGGCGGTGCCTGGGAAGGCCTAGAAACCAGGCCCTGTGCCCACCGGGAGTTCGGCTGTGCCACCTGACCCGCACGACCCGGGTAAGGGGAAGTGGTGTTACTACCACCAGCGCTGGGGTCCCGCAGCCCGTCAGTGCCGCCTGCCCTGCTCGTATCCTGGAAACGGCAGGGCCGGCCGCCAGTAGTGGCTGCGGCGGTTGGCCTAAAACATCGTCTCTATGCTTGGGATCGGCTCTCAGGACGTCGGTTCCTGGTCGACACGGGTGCGGAAATTAGCGTTTTACCCCCGTCAGGAATGGACCCTCGTTCCGGCAAGTGGGGGCCTTCTCTCATTGCAGTCAACGGCAGCTCCATATGGACGTATGTAGTTTGCACGATCCCGCTCATCTTTGGCCCCTGCCATTTCACCTGGACCTTTATGGTAGTTGACGTCTCCCAGCTATTGCTGGACGCAGATGTTCTCCGGGCCCAATCCCTGTTGTTGGTGGATGTGCGGGGGCAATGCCTCGTTCAAGCTGCCACAATGGAGCCGATCTCCTTACGCCTCGCAGCATCCGCTACGCCACGCGGCGACCCGGTGTCTTGTGGACAATGTATAAGCGCAGATATTGGCAGAGTTCCCAGACATTTTGACCCCTCAATTCCATTCAACCAGCCCCAAACATGGTGTGGAGCACCACATTCTTACATCAGCCCCCCCGCTCCACTCACGGGCCGGCTGACTTCCTCCTGACAAGCTCCGTATTGCTAAGGAGGGGTTCTGCCAAATGGAGGCCTGGGGGATTGTACGGCATTCGGACAGTCCGTGGGCTTCCCTCCTCCACATGGTTCCTAAGGCGTCCGGTGGTTTGTGACCTTGTGGGGATTATCGCTGCCTCAATAATGACATGATTGCTGATCGGTACCCGATCCCAGATATCCACGATTTTTCCGCCCATCTAGCTGGGGCCCATTTCTTTTCCAAAGTTGACGTGATGCGGGGCTACCACCAGATCCTGGTATGCCCCGAGGACGTGCCCAAGACGGCAATCATTACTCCCTTCGGCCTTTTTGAATTCCTGCAAATGCCTTTCGGCCTGAAGAATGCTGCGCAGGCTTTTCAACGCCTGATGGACATAGTGATTCGCGGCTTGGACTTACTATTTATTTACCTGGACGATATTCTCGTTGTTAGTCGCACCCACCAGGAACATTATGCGCACGTCCGCCTCCTCTGCCAGCGGCTCAGCGAGCACGGCTTGGCCATCAACCTGGATAAATGCCAGTTCCATTGACCTCCTGGGTAATCGGGTTACCCAGCATGGTGCAATGACAAGGTGGAGGCCATTCGCCGGTTCCCGTGGCCTTCCACGGTGCGGGGACTACAGGAGTTCGTGGGTATGGTCACCTTTTACCACCGCTTCGTACCTGCGGTGGCTCGGATTATGCGGACGTTGTTTCCGTTTCTGGCCGGTAAGCAGCGGGACATTACGTGGAACGCCGAGGCCGTGGCCGTGTTTGACGAGGCCAAGGAGGCGCTCGCTCTCGCCACCATGCTGGTCCATCCTTGGGCAGCTGCCTGGACAGCTTTGACTGTCGACACCTCGGACTCGCTGTGGGGGGCGTGTTGGAGCAGTTCCATGATGGGCGCCGGCGGCCTCTGACCTTTTTCAGTCGACAGCTCAAGCCTGAGGAGCAAACACAGAGCGGGTTCGATCAAGAGCTCCTGGTGTTGTACTTGGCAATGAGGCACTTCCGTTATTTTCCAAAAGGCAGTTCTTTTACTATTTTTATGGACCACAAGCATCTCACTTTCGCGTTTGCGAAGGTGTCGGATCCCTGTCGGCAGCAGAGACACTTGGCATACATCTCCGAGTTTACCACTGACATCCGCCACGTCGAAGGAAAGGACAACAGAGTTGCCGACACGTTGTCTCGGCCCGCCATCGCTACGGTTCTGGATGTCGCTCCGGGGATTGATTTTTCCGCCTTGGCGGTGGCCCAACTGGACGATGCCGAGATGCCCGCCTACCGCACTGCCATCTCCGGGCTGGTACTGGAGGATGTCCCGTTTGGCCCAGCGGGTGCTACTGTCCTGTGTGATGTCTCCACTGGTCAACCGCGGCCCATCGTTCCGGCCGCCTGGTGCCGGCAGGTGTTTGACGCCCCCCACGGGTTGGCGCACCCTTCCATCCGGTCCACGATTGCGCTGGTGGCGGCCAGGTTCATGTGGCATGGCTTGCGCAAACAGGTCAGTAACTGGGCCCGGGCATGTGTTCCGTGCCAAATGTCCAAGGTCCAGCAGCACGTCCGGGCGCCTGTTCAGGAGTTTGCCGTGCCGCATCGGCGGTTTGATCATGTGGATATCGTGGGTCCGCTGCCTCCGTCCCAGGGCCACGCATATCCTCACCATGGTGGATCGTTTTACGCGGTGGCCGGAAGCTGTTCTGCTGACCGACACCTCCGCTGTGTCCTGTGCCCGTGCCCTTGCTGCCCATTAGATTGCTCGTTTCGGTGTGCCTGTGGATATTTCCTCGGACCGGAGGCCTCAGTTCACCTCTGAGTTGTGGTCGGCTATGGCTCGCCTGTTGTGGTTTCAGCTTCATCATACCATCCCCAGTCCAACGGTTTGGTGGAGCGCTTTCACCAGCATTTGAAGGCCGCCCTCAAGGCACGGCCTGCCGGGCCAGAATGGATGGACGAGTTACCTTGCGTGTTGCTGGGGATCCGCACTGCCCCGAAGGAGGACTTGGCTTCCTCGTCGGCGGAGTTGGTGTATGGTGCTCCACTTACGGTTCCGGGGGGTTTCGTTCTGGCGGCGCGTGGGTTGCAGGAGCTGCCTTCCTCGGTGTTGGTTCGTTTGCGGCAGAAGGTGGGCACACTTGCTCCGGTTCCGACGTCTCGCAATGGTGTGGTGCCGTCACATGTTCCAGCTGCTCTTCAGGACTGTGCTTTTGTGTTCGCCGCTGCTGCAGTGGCCTTATGAGGGGCCCTTCCGTCTGCTGCAGAGGGGTCTTACGACTTTTGTTTTGGACAATGGGGGGGGGGGTCGACGTGAGACTGAAGCCTGCCCATGTCGACCTGAGTCAACCTGTGTAGGTGGCCCAGCCTCGTCTTCAGGGGCGTCCGCGGTCCAGCCTGCTCCCGCCTTCGCCTTCCTTGGGGGAGTCCCCTGTGGGGGGGGGGGGTAATGTGTGTACGAGGTCCGGCCACCTCGTTCGTCTACCCTTTCGGTTTCGTGCTTCGGGCTCTGGGGGGGTCCTGTGGCACCACCTGATGGTTAAGCCACCTGTATTCTAACCTTGGCAGTCAGGGGTAGGGTCATGTGACTCGGTAATGGCGGGTAGCAGTTGTCACGAGGTTTAGGGGTGTGCCCTAGTATAAGTATGGAGACCTGGGTCAGCCCTCCCCCATTGGTGTGTGCGATGATCTCGTCACCTGAGCAATAAAGTTCTCTTTGTTTTCACCACGCGTGGCTCGTTTATTCGCCCTACATAATATGGTCAGATTTGAATAAAGGCCATTTTTATACATTATGGTTTCACCATGTAGAAATTACAGCAGTGTTTATACAAAGTCCCCGCCATTTCAGGGCACCATAATGTTTGGGACACAACAGTGTCATGCAAATGAAAGTAGTCATGTTCGGTATTTTGTTGCATATCCTATGCATGCAATGACTGCTTGAAGTCTGCAATTGAAGGTCATCACCAGTTGCTGGGTGGCTTCTCTGGTGATGCTCTGCCAGGCCTGTATTGCAGCCATCTTTAGCTTATGCGTGTTTTCCTGGCTAGTCCCCTTCAGTTTTCTCTTCAGCATATAAAAGGCATGATCAATTGGGTTCAGATCGGGTGATTGACGGTCACACAAGAATTGACCATTTTTTAGCTTTGAAAAACTCCTTTGTTGCTTTAGCAATATGTTTGGGATCATTGTCTTGCTGTAGAATGAACCGCCGGACAATGAGATTTGAGGCATTTGTTTGAATTTGAGCAGATAGGGTGTGTCTATACACTTCAGAATTCATTATGCTACTACCATCAGTAGGTGTATCATCAATGACGATGTGAGTCAGTACCTTCAGCAGCCTTACATGCCCAGGCCATAACACCCCCACCACCATGTTTCACAGATGAGGTGGTATGCTTTGGATCTTGGGCAGTTCCTTCCTTCTCTTCTCCATACTTTGCTCTTGCCATCACTCTGATATAAGTTAATCTTCATCTCATCTGTCCACAAGACCTTTTTCCAGAACTGCGATTGCTCTTTTAAGTACTTCTTGGCAAACTGTAACCCGGCCATCCTATTTTTGCGGCTAACCAGTGGTTTGCATCTTGCAGTTTAGCCTCTGTATTTCTGTTCATGAAGTCTTCTGCGGACAATGGTCATTGACAAATCCACACCTGAATCTTGAAGAGTGTTTCTGATCTGTCAGACAAGTGTTTGTGGATTTTTCTTTATTATAGAGAGAATTCTGTCATCAGCTGTGGAGGTCTTCCTTGGCCTGCCTGTCCCTTTGCAATTAGTAAGCTCACCAGTGCTCTCTTTCTTCTTAATGATGTTCCAAACAGTTGATTTTGCTGAGCCTAAGGTTTGACTGATGTCTCTAACAGTTTTATTCTTGTTTTTCAGTCTCATAATAGCTTATTTGACTTTCATTGGCACTCGTGTTGATAAACAGCAATAAAAGTTTCCAACAGTGATGGAAAGACTGGAGGAAATACTAGGTGCTGAGAGCTCTCTTATACCTGCATTAAGGAGGCATTTAAACACACCTGAGCAATTTCAAACACCTGTGAAGCCATGTGTCTCAAACATTATCGTGCCCTGAAATGGGGGGACTATGTATAAACACATCTGTAATTTCTACATGGTGAAACCAAAATGTATAAAAATACCCTTTAATAAAATCTGACAATGTACACTTTAACCACGGGATTTTTTCTATTACAAATCTCAAATTGTGGAGTAAAGAGGCAAATAAATAAATGATGGGTCTTCGTCCCAAACATTATGGAGGGCACTTGACATATGTAGTGTAATCCTTTGTGGTTCAATCTGGACATCCGCATATATTTCTGGTAACCAGCGATTGTCACATTTAATGAAACAGGATTTTGAGGATTAAAAATCATTGCAAAGTCACTGAAGGACATCATTTCTGTGATTCACTAAGTCCTCACATGGATGGCAATGTGCTGCTGCCGCACTCAGACATGTGCTGTCAGAAATCATTGCTATTAACCAGAATTACATACTCTCCCAGCACTGGTAGGTTCCATAAACTCTTGATGGAATTATTGAAGTGTTGAAATAAGTTCCTTATAGTGTTCAGACGTATTGCTTCAACTTTGTCTAAATCTTTTGTCAGCGACCTGGGGACAAACGAATGGGGAATAATTTTTATAGTATTGTCAGAAGTCATCACTGTAAAGAGTGTATAACGAGGCATCGTTACTTTACTATCTTTATTCATACTGGAGCATTACACATTGCACTAGCTGTACGTGGTCTGTCACAGGAACTAGAGAGCGATCTGTGGGTGGGGAGGTTGTAGATATACTTGTGATATGGGGAGTGGTTAGTAGGTATGAGGTCACTATGTTAAAGGCACATGCATATCTCATCTACATCTTTCCTCTTCGAAACGACAGGCAAATACAATGGTGACATGGCGACCACGGATCATGCGCTAGGATAGTTAAACAAAATCGCCATAGCGGTCAGGCGGTTTGACAAGACGTCCCGCCCGGGTTCGCGTCTCGCCATCCACCCTTCCTGCAGGAGGAAGAGGCACCGGCGGGGACAGACGAACCTGAAAGGGAGAAACGGGAGGAGACGGAGGAGACCGCGGCACCGAACCCGGAGGGGATGCGAGATCGGGACCGGGAAGAGCGCGGGCAGGCGAGCGAGGACTAGTCGGAGTGGGGTGGAACGGAAGGGGCTGAGGAGGAGCAGAACGTTGCATGTCAGGAAGGACGGGCAGAGCAACGCCCTGACGCGAAACAGGCAGTGGGGGAGCAAAGGGATCCGCGGCAGGAGGACGCGGCTCGTTGACGAGCCGAAGGTGCTGGCGGGACCGTCGGTAAATGGCTCCAGCGTGGTCGACGAGATAGGACCTGGGCGACCCCGCAGAGCCGACGACAGTAGCGAGCTTGGAGTGACCGGGAGCGGTCTGCATACGGACAACTTGACCGGGGAAGAGGCGTGGCAGCGGGTGGCAGGACCTGTCATGGGAACGCTGTTGGACGTCGTGCCTGAAGGCAATGCGTTTCTGAACCGCCGCAGGTGGGAGGATGGAGGGTATGAGGGAGCGCTGGGCCACAGGGAGCGGGAGTCTGGTAGCGCGAGACATGAGCCGCCGAGCAGGTGAACCCATGGCAGAGTCGCGGGAAATGTTCCGAAGGTTGAGGAGGGCCAGATGGAAGTCGGAGTTAATGCCACCACACTGTTCCAACAGGTGCTTCGCGCTGCGGACTGTGCGCTCGGCCAAACCGTTGATTTGCGGGTACTCCGGGCTGCTGGTGAAATGGCGGAAGTTCCATCTGGAAGCGAACGCTATAAACTCGGAGCTCGTGAACTGGCTGCCATTGTCCGACTGCAGGCTTGCCGGGGGGCCAAAAGTGCCAAAATGAGGGTACAACCTATCGATGACGGCCGAAGAGGTCATGGAATGCAGCCGGTCGACCACAAACCAGCTGGAGTAGGAGTCAACGAGAACCAGGAAATGTTTGCCCCGCCACTCGAAAATGTCAGCGGCAAGCGCCATCCAGGGCAGTTCGGGCGCGGGCTGCTGTAGAAGCAGCTGACGCTGCTGGTGGGGGGCGAGGCTGTTGCAGGTGGAACACGAGGAGACCCTCTCCCGGATGTATTTGGCCATATCCGGCCAATAGAACTGGCTCCTGGCGAGAGACACGGTGGCTTCGGCCCCAGGATGACCGCGGTGAGCGACTTGAAAATAGTGGTCGTGCAGCGCCGCGGGCACGACCACCTTGTGACCCTTCACCACCACGCCGTCGTGCAGTACGAGCTCGTCCCGGACCAGGAAGTAGGGCACGGCACCAGCCGGCAGTGCCGAACGACGGTCAGGCCAGCCCTGCCGGATGACGGCAGACAGCTGTTGCAGGGCAGGGTCATTGGTAGTGTGTTCAACCAGGGACTTCATCTGCTGTGAGGGGACGATGTTCAGTCGTAGCACCAATAGCTCAGACATTTCATATTGGTGGCGAGCGGTGGACGTCAGCGGGGCGCGAGACAACGTGTCGGCCACGAACATGTCCTTGCCCTTACGATAAACCACCGTGAACGTGAAGCGCTGGAGCTGCAGCATCATGCGCTGCAGGCGTGATGAGGCCACATGGATCGACTTGTTGAGGATGGTGACAAGTGGCTGATGGTCAGTTTCAACGGTGAAAGTGTTGCCCACGATGTAGTCCCGGAATTTGGAGCAGGCAAACACCACGGCCAGTAGCTCCTTCTCAATCTGCGCGTAGTGCTGTTCGGTGGCGGTCATGGTGCGGGACGCGAAGGAGACAGGCAGCTGCAGGCCGTCATGGACCTGGAGACAGGCGGCACCGAGTCCGAACTGAGAGGCGTCGCAGGTGAGGACAATGGGACGCTGCAGGTCAAAGAACTTGAGCGTGGGAGTGCTGATCAGCTTAGACTTAAGAATGTCAAATGCCTTCTGATGGTTGGGTAACCAAAGCCAAGACGTGTCCTTTTTGATCAGATCCCTCAGGGGAGCGCTGAGCTCGCTGAGGTCGGGGAAGAAACTTCCCCAGGTAGTTTACCAAGCCTAGGAAGCGTTGCAGGCCTGCCACATTGGTAGGAGGGGGCATCCCTGAGATGGCAGCCGTTTTCTGCGGGTCTGGCTTTAATCCCTCAGCGGTGAATACATGTCCAACATAGGTGACCTCCGAGACGCGGAATCGGCACTTCTTGGGGTTCAGTTTCAAGTTGATTTGCCGGGCCCGGTCCAGGACCTGGCGGAGGTTGACATCGTGTTCGGCAACGTCCTTACCGTAAACGAGGATGTCGTCAACAATTATGGCGCAAGGTAGACCTAAAAACAACTGCTCCATTGTCCGCTGAAACACCTCGCTGGCAGAGTTGATCCCGAATGGCATTCGGAGGAACCGAAACCTTCCGTAGGGGGTGGCGAAAGTTGTCAAAATGGACGACCGCTCGTCCAGTGGTATCTGCCAGAAGGAGCTTTTGGCATCGAGGACAGAAAAAAACGTTGCTGGACCAACCTGTGCAGCAACTTCTTCCACCGTTCTCATAGGGTAGTGAGGGCGTCTAATGGCCAGGTTGAGGTCTTTGGGGTTGATGCAGATGCGTATCTCGCTCATGTCCTTTTTAGCAGCAACAACCATGGAAGAGACCCAGCTGGTGGGCTCGACGACCGCCTTTAGGATGCCCATTTGTACCATACTGTGTAGGGTCGCCTCCACTCTGTCCCTCATGGCGAAGGAGACACGGTGAGGAGCATGGACCACAGGAACGATCTTATGGTCCACTACAATCTTGTAGCTGCAGGGTAGTTTGCCTAGCTTATCATCAAAGCGGTCGGGATAATCGGCCAGCGGGTCCATAAGAGTCTGCACCTGGTGGATGTCACGGTGGAAGTACACCAGTCCCATTTCCTGGCATGCCTGGATCCCCAGCAGGGGAATGCATTTTCGATTGAGGAGATAGAAGGTGAGGGGCCGAGAGGTCTCTAGTATCTTACAGCGTAGCGTGGCCTTGCCCACAGGAGTAAGAATCTCCCCACCGTAGGCATGCAAGGTTGAGCTCTGGGAAAATATCTGCTCATTAATTCTTATCTGGTTGAAAAGAGATGTTGACATTACGTTGGTCACAGCCCCCGTGTCGATCTTAGCAGTGAAGGTCGAGTTGTTCACAGTGACTAGCACAGAAGGGTCCGTTATCATAGCAGGTGCGTCCAACACGGTAAACAAGTTGGTCTCCCCCTGAGAGGAGTCAGATGCAGAAACAGACTGTTCATCGGAATAGCACTGGGAGCTGAGCTCACTGTCAGCTTGTAGAAGGTTGTTTAAATTTCCCCTTCGAGCAGCGACAGGCTTCCCACGGGAACGACAAGCCGCAGCAAAATGGTTCAATTTTTTGCAGACATTACACGTTTTCCCCAAGGCAGGGCACACATTGAATTGATGAGTCGTGAAGTTGCAATTAGGGCACCTTTGCCGGGTACCTCCCCATGTAGCAGCACCGAACCCCGGGGCGCGTCCCCCTCGAGCAGCGAGCGACCCCGGGGGTCGCGACTGGGGTGTGTTCATGAGATGACTGGGAGTGCTGGCAAAGTTGATCGCCTGCTCAGCCGGCGACGCCGCCGAGGAAACAGCTTCAGCTAAGCGAGTAGCGTGCATAGCATCGGCTAAAGTCAGATCCGGCTTGCGCAGAAGTTCGGCCCTGAACTTCTCATCACGGAGACCGTAAACCAGAAGGTCCCTGAGAATCTCATCGGGGTTCCACGCGTGGAGGCGGCAGCGCCTTCCGAGGTGCCGCAGCGCAATGACATAGTTCTCAGCAGATTCCCCGGGGAGCTGACGCCGCGCGAACAGTTTAAAACGTTCTAAGATGCAATTAGTCGGAATGTCACAAATAGCGTCAAACTTAGCCAACAGACATACCGGGTCCCGAGCTGATTCTCCCGCAGCGTAGACGAAGAAGTCGGAGCGAGTCAGGGCCTCGGGACCAGCCAAGTTGAGAAGCAGAGAGGCTTTGAGAGCGGGGGTGGCGGCAGGATGAGCGATCGTGAAATAGTGTTCAAAGTCACGTTTGAATACGTCCCATCGAAGGGCGATGTCTAAATCGAAAACGAGCACATCGGGCTTACGGGCAGAAGAGGCCATGACAAAGAAATAGGAGGGCGGGGGAAACAAAAAACTGGGACAAAATTAAATGATAAACCGATAAACAGGAGGCGCAAGGTAAGTTATTTGACACCATGTAAAGAGTGTATAACGAGGCATCGTTACTTTACTATCTTTATTCATACTGGAGCATTACACATTGCACTAGCTGTACGTGGTCTGTCACAGGAACTAGAGAGCGATCTGTGGGTGGGGAGGTTGTAGATATACTTGTGATATGGGGAGTGGTTAGTAGGTATGAGGTCACTATGTTAAAGGCACATGCATATCTCATCTACAATCACTATTAACCAGAATTACATACTCTCCATGACCTGTTAGATTCCATAAACTCCATCTTAGTATGCATCAGCTCTACTACTCAGTACGGGGAGGTGGCCAGGATAGTAGTGTATCGCTATTATGGATGATAATTTTCTTCTACTTCTGTCAAATCAGATGGCATAGTGTAAGTTTGGGGAACAGTTGTAGAAACCAGGGACATGAGAGTGCAGATATTGGAACCTTAAACATAAAGCAATCTGCTGGAGGAGCATATTGAAGAGGGAAATGGGAAGATGAAGTTTCAGTTCAGGACACTTTTTCAGTCTAATCTTTTTAAGACAGAACATTAGTCCGAAGAAGTGTCTGGACCTGAAATGTTGTCTGCCCATTTCCCTCCATGGTTGCTGCTTGACCCGCTGAATTCCCTCAGCAGTTTATTTTTGGCTCCATTGCAGAAAATCATGTTGACACAGGTAACACAAGATCCGGTCCTGACACTCTGCCCTCACAATCATGTCGATGTTAACAGTTACTGAAAATCAAAGAACTGCCATGCTGGAAATTGAAATAAAATCAGAAAGCGCTAGAAACACTCAGCAGGACTGGCGGCATCTGTAGAAAGGGGAAAAGAGTTCTGAAGAGAGGTAAAGACCTGAAAAGTTGACTCTGTTTCACTCTTCATCGATGCTGCCTGGCCTGTCGCATGTCTCTGTTTTCATACATAGAAACATAGAAAATAGGTGCAGAAGTAGGCCATTCGGCCCTTCGAGCCTGCACCACCATTCAATGTGATCATGGCTGATCATCCATCTCAGTATTCTGTACCTGCCTTCTCTCCATACCCCCTGATCCCTTTAGCCACAAGCGCCACATCTAACTCCCTCTTAAATATAGCCAATGAACTGGCCTCAACTACCTTCTGTGGCAGAGAATTCCAGAGATTCACCACTCTCTGTGTGAAAAATGTTTTTCTCATCTCGGTCCTAAAAGATTTCCCCCTTAATCCTTAAACTGTGACCCCTTGTTCTGGACTTCCCCAACATCGGGAACAATCTTCCTGCATCTAGCCTGTCCAACCTCTTAAGAATTTTGTAAGTTTCTATAAGATCCCCCCTCAATCTTCTAAATGCTAGCGAGTACAAGCCGAGTCTATCAAGTCTTTCTTCATATGAAAGTCCTGACATCCCAGGAATCAGTCTGGTGAACCTTCTCTGTACTCCCTCTATGGCAAGAATGTATTTCCTCAGATTTGGAGACCAAAACTGTACGCAATACACCAGGTGTGGTCTCACCAAGACCCTGTACAACTGCAGTAGAACCTCCCTGCTCCTATACTCAAATCCTTTTGCTATGAATGCTAACATACCATTTGCTTTCTTCACTGCCTGCTGCACCTGCATGCCTACTTTCAATGACTGGTGTACCATGACACCCAGGTCTCGTTGCATTTCCCCTTTTCCTAATCGGCCACCATTCAGATAATAGTCTGGTGTTTTTGCCACCAAAGTGGATAACCTCACATTTATCCACATTATACTGCATCTGCCATGCATTTGCCCACTCACCCAGCCTATCCAAGTCACCTTGCAGCCTCCTAGTGTTGATTCACGTTTTTCTCTCACATCGGTTGTTTCGACAATAATCGACCGGACACCGGGGTTGCGTTAAACGTACGTTTATTCAGCACTGATTATTCACACAGGTTAACAACCTAGCAAAGAGTCAAGCTCAATGCCTTAATTTGTAATGCCTTATATACTTAAAGGGTACAGTTTATGCCTCCCATATTACTGATACAAAGCAACAGACACGAACGCCATGGTCAGGATCACCGGCAAGTACATATTGGAAGTTGTTATTTAGTGGAACAGTACTAGAGATAAGACAGGTACATTCCTCAGACTCTAAGAGCAGCGGTTTGTATATTCCTTAGACTTCTGAGAGCCAGCTATCTCAGTCAGACGGGTACAGTTAATACCATAGTCACGATTATGCAGTAACAGCAGGACAATGTGAATTTCTCCTGACCACAACTTCCTGACCCCTGCAGCTACATTTTCAGCAATTTTGGTCAGCAGACATTTTTATGTTTCAATCCAGTCACCTGGTCAACCATTTTACCTTCACAGAACAATCTTACAGCGTTTATTCAAAATTTACATTCACATTCCCCCCTTTTGCCATTCTTATGGCTACACTCATAGTCCATTAAAAAGTCCCATTCGCCGAATCTCGTAACTTTCTAGTTCCCTCTCCACGGCCTCTTCAATCTCCTTGGTCTTTTCGGCAATTGTTTTAGTGCGATGATCTGTTTGACTCAGATCTATAATGTCAATAGCGCCCAGTGTACTCATCTCAAGATCATCCCCAGTTATCTGGTAACAGCATTTAAATAGCATCACCTGTATCATGTTCATTTATTTCCCAGTTCTGGAATATGCTGCTGTTCAGAACTCAATCAGTCTCATTGTCTTTATTCAAGTCATCACATGTTTGGTGCTTTTATAAAATTTGTACTCTGTTGTCCTTATTGGTGGTGAAGTTACATGGCCCAGCCGGTGCACTTGACGCTGTCCAAGATCCATGATAGCAATTGTCGTAGGAGTGGTTATTGTTATTAGGGAGCGGTAAGCAGTGGCCGGTGGAGCGAGAAGCCTATCATAGGCCGATGCTAACGGGCTTGACAGGGACCGTTTCTTTGTCTTGGCACTTCAACCAGTCATTCAGTTCTGCCCCATGCAGGGGATGGGGTAAATAGGGGAGGTAACTGATGTCATTCGTGGATAACAAACCACGTGCCCCTTCCCGAATAGCTCTTTGTGTGCCTGGATGAATAAATTGGAGTTTTCTCGTTCCCCTCTCTTTCCTCGTTTGTTCCGTCCGTATTCAGGCTTTGTCCATTTCCAACCGAAACCGATTAACCCTGCTTTGGTCGCCACATATATTAATGTCACGGAGACCCTCATCTTAGCGATTTATTTCATATCTGCGAACACAAGGGAGGGAAAAAGAAAAGAACGTGCAATTTCATAGCAAAATTAATTAGTACCCTGCTTTTCGTGGACCGGATCCCCCTCCCTGACCTCGACCTCCCCCCTTTGCTTGGTGTCACCAACCACTTTACAATGGTGCAAATGCACCCATGCTGATCGTCCTTCTACCTTTACCGCGGTGGGGGTGGTGAGGAGAACCTGGAAGGGGCCCAACCTTCGAGGATGAAAGGGTGTCCTTATGAACCCAATTCTTAATCAACACATAAGAACCCGGGGTGATCCGTCCATCAACGGGAAAATCTATGTCGCCCACATAAGTGGCCTTGACCTCCCCATGAATCTCATGCAGGGCCCTTGTAAGGGCAAGGACGTAAGAGACCATCTCCTCCGTCATACGATGCAATGTCGTTGTGGCCGGGATAATGTATGTCCAGGGGGTGCGCAGGGGTCGGCCATAGATGATCTCTGCAGGAGACAACCTTGTCTTCCCTGCTGGAAGGACTCTGATCTGAAACAAGTCAACAGGTAACATTTTAACCCAGGTGGAGCCCGATTGGTCCACCAGCTTGGCAAGCTTGGTCTTCAGGGTCTGGTTCAAGCGTTCCACCATTCCTGCAGCCTGTGGGCGATAAGCACAATGTAGCCGCTGGGTTACACCCAGCTGTCGGTACAATTCTTTATTGATAGCGGCAATAAAGTGAGGGCCATTATCCGAACTGATGGTGTTTGGAACCCCAAAGCGAGGAACAAACTGCCGTAATAAAATAGACACCACCGTAGAAGCAGTGCAATCAGTGGTTGGAAAGGCTTCAATCCACCTAGAAAACACATCAACAATAACAAGCACATGTTTATAACACTGACACTTAGGCCAATCAATAAAATCCATCTGTAAGGTTTCAAACGGCGCAGTAGGTAATGGAGTACGACCCGTCTGGCAGACAACTCCTTTACCAGGGTTGTGTGTAGCACAGGTGAGGCACCGTGCACTAGTTTGGGCTACCAAAACCTTAAGTCGAGGATGCCACCATGCCTGTGAGAGAGCGTCTACTAGCAAGGTGGCCCCACAGTGAGTGGCTAGATGTAGGCAATCAACAACCCAGGTCGCTAACTGGTCTGTCATACAGGTCTGTCCGGCCGGCATGAGCCACAGTCCGGAATCAGCCTTCCGACAGCCCAGCTGCTCCCATTCCATTATAACATCAACAGAGGCGTCCCCCTGTAAGTGCAATACATCATTCATGGTTGGCATAGGTTTCTCAGATTCAGACAAGCCCATATAAAGGCTTTTCACCTGTCTCATCATACTACCCACCACTTTAAATCTACTGCGTGAAGCACACTTAGCCGCTTCGTCAGCCAACCTGTTACCGATTTGGACCGGGGAATCTCCTGTCGTGTGGGCCGCACATTTGATTACGGCTACCGCAGAGGGCAGAAGGATAGCATTCAACTGGTCAGAGACCAGGATCTGATTGGCAATCTTATGGCCCGTTGAGGTGAGGAATCCCCTACTTTTCCATAACTGTCCAAAATCGTGAACGACTCCGAATGCGTATCGGGAGTCGGTGTAAATATTGATGGAGAGCCCCTCGGCGAGGACACAGGCTCGGGTGAGGGCAAACAACTCAGCCTGCTAAGCTGAAATCGGTGGGTCAAAACTGCCACAATCCAGCAAGGTTCCATCTTGCTTAACTACCGCAAAGCCTGACAGACGGCGTCCCTGCTCGTCGATGGACGAACTTCCATCGGTATAGAGGATCAAATCTGGAGAGGCTAGAGGTTGATCGCTAAGGTCAGGGCGCGGACTGGTATCCGCGAGAATAGCCTCCAAGCAATTATGGTCGCATGGAGCGAGGGGATCAGGAGGAGAGCAGAGAAACGCAGCAGGGTTGATAGTGGTGCAGTGCCGGAACTGTAGCTTGGGATTATTCAACAGGTAGATCTCATACCTATTTTGTCTGGCTGAAGTCAAATGCTAGGTCTGGAGCTGTCCCAGTAGGGCGGTCACGGAGTGGGAGGAATATACGGTAATGTCCTGTTGGAGAGTCAGGTTGGCGGCCGACTGAAGACTATTGTATACCGCTGTCAAAATTTGTGTACAATGGGGTTACCCCAGTGCCACAGGGTCTAACTTGGATGAATAATACGCCACTGGTCGGTGCTTATCCCCATGCAGCTGGGTCAAAACCGCAGTGGCACATTCGCCCAGGATGATACAATAGAGCTGAAAAGGTCTATCATACAGGGGTCGCCCCAGCGCAGGAGCCTTCTGCAGGGCCTCTCGTAGATTATTGAAGGCGGTCAAGGCTTCATCTGACAATACAAAGGTACCTTCCTGGCTGGTGTAAGGGGTCAGGTGCTTTATGTCCAGGGCCACATTTGGAATCCACTGACGGCAGTAGTTGATCATTCCCAACCACTGTCGCATTCCCCTGGCTGTCGTGGGGGGTGGTATCCTGTAAATTGGGTCCGTGCGTCTCTCGTCCAACCGACGGCCATCTGCTGAGATTATGACTCCGAGGAATTTCACCTCCTTTTGTCCGACATGTACTTTGGAGGGGGACACAACGTACCCCAATGCCTTTACAAAGTTCAACAACAAAATTATAGCTTCCCTATTCTGCTCCTCCATTTCACTGGCCACTAAAAGTTCATCGATGTACTGGATCAATGCAGACCCCTCAGGTAACTGCAGGTTTTGTAATTGCTGTTGCAGACAACGAGAAATTAGGGTCGGCGAGTTTACAAAGCCCTGTGGCAATCTGGTCCATGTATACTGTAGGGGAGGGATTGAGTTTGCCGCTGTGCCATATTCTTTCTGGTTTTGGTCCGGGGGTTCCGCTTAGTTCTGCCTCCCACGGAGTCGGTAGATTGTAGGGCAGCAGGAGAATACGGAGGAGGTCGGTCTGCTGGAGGGGCACTAGTGGCAACTGTCTTCCCTGTGGTCCCCCCTGAATGGGACCGTCTTCTGGGGTTCTGCGAGGGTACGGGAGATTTGGAAACTGGTATCTGTGAAGGGCGAGTTTTAATCTTGGATCGGGTAGCGGGAATTGGAGGAGCGGACACGGGACTGGCAACGGGGGCAGAGGGACTGGCAACGGGGGCAGACTGGTTCAGCGGGGGTGCTCCACGGACTCCCCAATGATAATCCTCTACCTCCTCCTCGTCGTCACCTCCCAAATCTATGCCAGCCACCGACTTACGTAAGTCTTTATCTACCTCGGCCTTATTTTGTCTCTCTCTCTCCTGACGATCCTTACTTTCCTTAGCATGCCTACATTCCTGTTTTAATACGGTCACCGACGTCTCCTGACCCCCC
>CM075977.1:192216703-192309942 GCA_038087875.1 Malacoraja senta | reverse complement strand
GCTCCAGGTTACAAGATTCTCAATCTCCTTTCTGTACTCCATCTCATCATTATTTGATATCCAGCCCACCACGATGGTATAATCCGCAAACTTGTAAATTGAGTTGGATAGAGATGCAAGCATGAGTTGCTTCATTTACCTAGTCACAATTTCAAATGAAATTGAACATTGTGCACTCACCAATTAATATCATGAGCTGACATTTTGATGGAAGGAATGGCAATGGTAGACAGTCTGAACATTTCCCCAAGGTAAAATGTCAAAGACGAGAGGCATGGCTTTCAGGTGAGAGGGGCAAAGCTTAAAGGAAATGTGTGGGATGTGTTTTTTACACAGAATTGTAGGTTGCCTGGAACGTGCTGCTAGGGTAGTGGAAGAGGCAGATATGATTGTGGAGCGTGAGGCTTTTGGCTAGACACATGGATATGCAGGAGATTGAGTGATATGGATCACATGCGGTCAGAGGAGATTAGTTTACCTTGGCAGTTTTTTCAGCACAGACATTGTAGGCTGAAGGGCCTGTTCCTGTGCTGTACTTTTCTGTTCTAGGATGCTGACCTGAGTGATGGTCTGGAATGATTGACATCTAATAAATACAACCTTATTCCTTTTGTGCAGGGTATGGTTATGACTACTGAGATATTTTCCTTTTTGATGCCCATTGACTTCATTTTTACCAGAACACCTTGATGTCACATTCAGCCAAATGTCATCTTAGAGTCATAGAGTGATACAGTGTAAAAACAGGCCCTTGGGCCCAACTTGCCCATACCAGCCAACTTGTCCCAGCTACACTAGTCCCACCTGCCTGCGTTTGGTCCATATCCATCCAAACCTGTCCTATCCATGTACCTGTCTAACTGTTTCTTAACCTTGAAAGAGTCCCAGCTTCAACTACCTCCTCTAGTAGCTTGTTCCATACACCCACTACCCTTTGTGTGAAAAAGTTTCCCCTCAGATTCCTATTAAATCTTTACCCTTCACCTTAAACATATGTCCTCTGGTCCTCGATTCACCGACTCTGAGCAAAAGACTCAGTCTATGAAAGTAAGCATGCAGGTACAGCAGGCAGTGAAGAAAGCGAATGACATGTTGTCCTTTATAACAAGAGGAATCGAATATAGGAGCAAAGAGGTCCTTCTGCAGTTGTACAGAGCCCTAGTGAGACCACACCTGGAGTATTGTGTGCATTTTTGGTCCCCTAATTTGAGGAAGGACATTCTTGCTATTGAGGGAGTGCAGTGTAGGTTGACAAGGTTAATTCCAGGAATGGCGGGACTGTCATTTGCTGAGAGAAAGGAGCAGCTGGGCTTGTACACTCTGGAGTTTAGGATGAGAGGGATTCTCATTGAAACATATAAGATTGTTAGGGGTTTGGACATGCTTGAGGCAGGAAACATGTTCCCGATGTTGGGGGAGTCCAGAACCAGGGGCCACAGTTTAAGAATAAGGAGTAAGCCATTTAGAACGGAGACGAGGAAACACTTTTTCTCACAGAGAGTGGTGAGTCTGTGGAATTCTCTGCCTCAGAATGCGGTGGAGGCAGGTTCTCTGGATGCTTTCAAGAGAGAGCTAGATAGGGCTCTTAAAAATAGCGGAGTCAGGGGATATGGGGAGAAAGCAGGAACGGGGTACTGATTGGGATGATCAGCCATGATCACATTGAATGGCGGTGCTGGCTCGAAGGGCCGAATGGCCTACTCCTGCACCTATTGTCTGTTGTCTATTGTCTATTGTCTATTGACTCTTTGCATCTACCCGATCTATTCCTCTCCTGATTTTATACACCTCCATAAGATCACCCCTCATCCTCCTGCAACCCAGGGAATAGTCCCAGCCTGCTCAACCACTCCCTATAGCTCAGACCCTCTAGTCCTGCAGCATCCTCGTAAATATCTTAATGTCAAGGGCAATTACTCATGACTCACTTCTTTAATTCATGTCCATCATTAGACACAGGCTGTGATGAAGTCTGGAACCAAGTGGTCTTGTTGAAGCCCAAACTGGGTTTAACCAGGTTATTGGAGAATAAGTGTCATTTGACGGCACTGTTGATTACAACTTCCATCGTTTTTCTGCTGATTGAAAGCAAAGGTTGGGCAGTGTTTGGATTTGTCTTTCTTTTTGTGAACAGGGCATTCAAAGGTGCTGAGGGATGTTTAAACACTATTGGAAAACAGAAGATGCAAATCAGCGATAAGCTGGAGGGATCAAGCAAATCCCCCGAGGAATGTGAGAAGCGTAGGAGTACACTTAAAGCGGAAATAAGAAGAGCAAAAAGAGTAAATAAGATGGCTCTGGCAGTTAAGGTAAAGGAGAATCCTGAGAGATTCTGTAAGTATATGAAGAGCAAAAGGTTTAGGGAGAAAACAGGTCCCCTTAAGGAACGATCTAGTCAACTATGTGTGTAGCTACAGGAGATGGATGAGGTATTAAATAATATTTCTCATCCGTATTATCGTGGAGATGGTTATAGAGGATATAGAATAAATGAAAATGAACAGTGATGAAAGGGAATATATCCACATCACAAAAGTGGAGTTAAGGAGCACTTAAGGCATATTGAGGTGGATAAATGCTCAGGGCCTGATCAAGTGATTCTGCAGACCTTGGAAGAAGCTAGGGAAGCAATTTGCTGGGCCATGGTAGGGATATTTGCATATTCTGTAACCATGAGTGAGGTACCAGAGACTGGAGGGTGGCAAATGTGCTTTTTTTTTAAAGAGGTGTGCTGCAAGAAAAGTCAGACATGTTAGAGGTTAAGGGGAGTAGGCAGGAAAATGGGGTTAGGAGGGAGAGATAGATCAACCGTGCTTGAATGGCAGAGTAGACTTGATGGGCTGAATGGCCTAATTCTGCTCCAATCACTTATAATCTTATGACCTTCAGAAAGGATCAGGAAAACTGCCATCTGATGAGCCAAATATGAATGGTGGGAAATTTACAGCAAGAGATTCTGTGGGACAGGACCTACCTGCATTTGGAAAGGCAAGGACTGGTCAGCATGGCTTTGTGTTCGAGAAATTGTGTTTCATATATTTCCGTGAGGTTTTTTTTGAAGAGATGACAAAAAATGTTGATGAGGTTAGAGTGATATAAGTCATGGACTTCAGTGGGGCCTTTGACAAGGTACAGCAGGGACGGCTAGTCTGGAAGATTAGATCACACAGAATTCAGGGTGGGCTAACCAAATGGATAAAAATTGGCTTGGTTGAAGAAGTCAGAGGGTGATAGTGGATGTGTAGGAAGGAACTGCAGATGCTTGTTTAAACTGCAGATGGACACAAAAAGCTGGAGTACCTCAGCAGGACAGGCAGCATCTCTGGAGAGAAGGAATGGGTGACTTTTCGAGTTGAGACCCTTCTTCAGATGTTTGTTATATTGATCACACGCTTGGAACAATGTTGTGCCACATGGGTCGGTGCTGGGTCCACTGTTGTTTGCCATCTATATTAATGATTTGAATGATAATGTTGTTGGTAAGTCAATGGATGACCGAATTGTTAGACAATGAAGAGGGTTATGTAAGATTAGAACAGAGATCACTCCATGCACTAGCACTATCCTACACACCAGGAACATTTTTACAATTTTACCGAAGTCATTTAACATACAAACATGCGCATCTTTGGAGTGTGGGAGGAAACAGGAACCCCTGGAGAAAACCTACCTGGTCACATGGAGAATGTACAAACTCCGTATAGGCAACGCCTGTAGGCATGACCGAACCCAGGAACTCTGCTGCTGCACCACCATGCCATCCATGTTGTCTGGGTCTTGTTGCTTGATTATCTGATACAGGAAGAAAACATTGTTATAATATCAGGGAATTGAGGCCTGTGGGGAACTGATACAAAAAGAGGAGATAAGGCCTGAGGCAGATCAGGCATGATCATGTAGGACATAGGCAATTGAAGTACTTGGTGGCCTTCATCTGCTTTTATTTTCTTAAATTTTAATAATTGCCTTCCCCACCGATGCATACTGGCTGTGCGTATCATATACAAGAGGAAATATTGTGCCTCACATGTGACCACCACCAGCTTGAAGGATGTGGGCAGCAGATAGTTGAGAAAGGTCGTCCCACACAATCCTGATTTGGAAACATACGGCCATTCCTTTGTCATTATTGCACCTTAAATCTAGTGGTGTCCACATTCTAGGAGTACTTATACCTCACAGACTGCAGTGATTTGAGGAGGCAGCTCACCATTATCTTCTCCTGACTGATCCCTCTATGCTTTGATTATCTTAGTATCTAAAGATCTATCGATCTCTTCCTCGAATGAATGATGATCATTCATAGCTGAAGATTCAAAACCCTCAGAGTGAAGACATTTCCCCTGAATGCAGTCCTTTTCCACATAATTACTGATCAAATGCATTGGATAATGGTCCTGCATTAGTGATAAAAGAATGGAGTAGAGAGGAACAAGCACTGTAAGCTATCACTTATAAATGTTTCAATTTTGTGAGCGGAGCGGAGACTGCGGGACCCGGAGCTGGGGCAGTGGCCTGGAGCGGAGACTGCGGGACCCGGAGCTGGGGCGGCGGCCTGGAGCTGGGGCGGCGGCCCGGAGCGGAGACTGCGGGACCCGGAGCTGGGGCAGCTGCCTGGAGCGGAGACTGCAGGTCCCGGAGCTGGGGCAGCGGCCTGGAGCGGAGACTGCGGGACCCGGAGCTGGGGCGGCGGCCTGGAGCTGGGGCGGCGGCTCGGAGCGGAGACTGCGGGACCCGGAGCTGGGGCAGCAGCCTGGAGCTGTGGCGGCGGCCCGGAGCTGATGCTGTGGCGGGCCGTCTCGGAGTGGAGACGGCGTTCCGGCTTTCGGCGGCGGCGACATCACCACGGAGGTCCGCTGGACTGGAGGGCGGCATCTTCGGCCTGGATCGATCGCCTCAGCGCAGACGGAGAACAAGGAGGGAAGAGACGGAGACTAAGACTTTGCCTCCATCACAGTGAGGATGTGCTTGGTGAACTCACTGTGGTGGATGTTTAATTTGTGTTTATTGTATGTTTTGTTATTATTGGTTCTGTGTATGACTGCAGGCAACATTATTTCGTTCAGACTGAAAGGTCTGAATGACAATAAAGGAATCTATCTATCTATCTATCTAACCTAACCAGTCTGGAATAACTGGACTAATGATGCTGTTGGGTTAAATCCAACATTGGGTAATAGGTACAAAATTAATGACATTATGTTCTTCTCAAAGTAAAGGGAGCTGCATTCATAGACTCAAATGTAGTTTCAATTATAAGGGATTGATCTATTTGCAACCATTCTTTGCTCAGAATATATTTAAAAACCTTTCAAAACTGAAGCCAACTATTTAACTAATACAGGTAATTCCTCCTGATACTGACAGTGCAAGAATGGTGCAGTTGTCAGAAATTGATAAAGATTGCTGATCATGTGAGATAAAACAGAAAATTCGAGCAGGAATTGGCCAGACAGCCCTTTGGGCCCACTCCATCATTCAACACAATCAAGTTTGATCGTCCCTGTTCCTGCCGTCTCCCCATATTTCTTGATCCTTTTGGCATTAAGAAATATATCTCTTTCCTTCAACATTTTTATTGACTTGGCCTTCGCTGTCTCCTGTCGTAGAAAGTTTGAAAGGTTCATGTTCCTCCATCACAAGTGGCTAAATGAATTAGACGTGGACACTTTGGAATTTAGAAGAATGAGGGGTGATCTTGTTGAAACATCGAAGATTTTTAGGATAGGGTAGATGTTGTGACATTTTCCCTTGTTGGCGAAACTTGAATGAGGGAATATGAATACAAGATTAGGAAGCAGTCATTGAAATCAGGTGCGCAGGAATTTATTTTTATAAAGGGTAGAATTGTCTACCAGGAGTGTAGGATTGGTTATTGGGGTATTTAAAGAAGGAGACAATACGTTTTTGAAAGTGGGAATTAAAAGATTGCAGGGAAATTACACAGGTGAGGAGATGAGACGTGGGGCATATCAGTCACAGAGTGATAGAGTGTGGAAACAGGCCTTTCGGCCCAACTTTTTTTTGTACTGTTTTAATTGTGTATATGTGGGGGGCGGGGGGGGGAGGGGGAAACTTTAAAAATCTCTTCCCTGCACGGGAGACCCGACCTTTTCCATGTCGGGTCTCCGCTGTCGTTGGGGCCTAGCTCCGTGGAGCGGCCTCCGACCGGGACGACCTGGGGGCTCCAGTCGCGGAGCCTGTGGAGCTGCGGACTCACCATCGTGGGGCTGGCCGGCCTCGGAGCGCGGGGAGCGGTGGTGGCTCGTTGCTGCGGCCCGACTCCGGAGCTCCAGCTGCAGACCTGTGGACTATGATATCGGGAGTTCGCGGGTCCGGGTGAGAGACCGCTTTCCGGAGCTCCCGCAAGCAACTTCTCCAGCTCGAGTCGCGGGGTTGGAACGACCGGAGCGGGGCCGTAAATCCAGCGCCCGCCGGGGGCTCCAACTTTGTGACTTTTGGGCCCGGAGCGAGGCTGTATACCGCCCGGCGCGGCCTCAACGGCGTGGGACTTAACATTGCCCGCCTGGGGCTTCAACATCGGGAGAAAAATGGGGCAGGGGAGAGAAAAGACTTTGCCTTCCATCACAGTGAGGAGGAGATTCACTGTGATGGATGTTTTTTCTGTAAATTGAATTATTTGTGTGTCTTGTAGGAATTGTTTTGTTACGTCTACTCAACATAATGCACTCACACAAATCTGAAGATCAAGAATTATCAATTATTTCGCTGGATGCTGAAAAAGCATTTGATCAAGTAGAATGGAATTATATGGATAAAGTATTACAAAAATTTCAACTGGGAGAGAATTTTATTTTATGGATTAAGTTACTATATAACAAACCTACAGCTAGAATACTTACTAATAACATATTATCCTCGAAATTTCAACTATCAAGGGGAAATAGACAAGGATGCTCATTATCACCACAGCTGTTTGCTCTCATTATTGAACCGCTAGCAGAAAAAATTAGAATACACCCTGATATTCATGGATATAATACTAAAGACTCATATAATAAAATATCTTTATACGCGGATGATATATTATTGTATATTACAAAACCTCAAATCACTATACCAAATATATTAAATTTAATTGAAGACTTCGGATCTTTTTCTGGATATAGAATAAATTGGAATAAAAGTGAAATTATGTCAATAAAACCGAAAGATTCAACACATCTTTTAAAATTCCCTTTTAAAATAGCTACAGAAAAATTTAAATATTTGGGAATCGAAATTACCAGAGCATATCAAGGTATGCTCAGGGCAAATTTTGACCCCCTACTTAATAAACTGAATACATTAATTAAATTCTGGAAAACGCTTCCGATGTCTTTAATAGGCCGAATAAACGCAATAAAAATGATCTTTTTACCACAAATTTTATACCTATTTCAATCAATTCCTATATACTTACCTAAGAAGTTTTTTAAAAAACTCGACTCAGATATCACTAATTTTATATGGGACTATAAATCACATAGAATACAAAAAACCCATCTGAATAAATCTAAAGTATTGGGAGGTCTAGCACTACCCAATTTTATGTATTATTATTGGTCAGTAAATATTAAAAACATGATTCAACTGATGGATAACTCCGCCCAGCAAGTAGACTGGATTGTAATGGAGAAAGAGGATTGCTCCTCTAGAAACATTGGAGCGATCCTCCTCTCTCCAATGAAATTGAATAACATAAACTATAATAAGAACCCAATTATTCATAGTACAATCCGTATTTGGAAACAAATAAAACAAAATTTAAAATTAAGAAACTTATCACTTTTATTACCTATAGTCAATAACCCTTCGTTTAGTCCTTCTATTATAGATAAAGCTTATACACAATGGGATAGACTAGGAATTAAAACGCTTGGTGACTTGTATGAAACTGGAAAATTACTTTCATTTCAACAATTACAAATAAAATATAAACTCGGAAATAATCAATATTTTAAATACTTTCAAATATGCGACTATTTGAAAAAATATATAAAAGATCATCATAATAACCCAGCAGATGTACTGGACGAGGCAATGCAGACAAAAGCGGAATCAGCAAACTTAATATCATATTTGTACAATATTATCTTAAATGTACAAATACCATCTACGGAGGGTATCAGAAGAGACTGGGAACAAGAGTTAGCTATTAAAATTTCAAAGGAAAGTTGGAATGAATACTTATTAAAAGTACATAAATGCTCGATTAATGTAAGACACACTTTAATACAATTTAAAATTTTACATAGATTATATTATTCGAAAACTAAAATTCATAAAATTTTCCCAAACGTATCATCTATTTGTGATAAATGTCAATCCCAAGAAGCAACTATAGCGCACTCATTTGTCTTCTGTACAAAAATTCAAAAATTTTGGAATGAAATTTTTGAAATCTTTACAAAGTTATTTAAAACAAGACTGATACCCAAAGCAGAATGGATTATCTTCGGAATAACGGAAGATGATCCAGAACTAAATGTGTTTCAAAAGAAATTAATGGATTATGGGTTAATAACTGGAAAAAAGCTAATTCTAAAATTTTGGAAGAAGGCTCCAATACCAACTATAAATATGTGGATTTCAAATATGTTTGAAACACTACACCTTGAAGAGATAAGACTCCTCCTAGCAGGTAAACCAGATCACTTCCACCTGACGTGGTCTGCATTTATAGAATTATTACAAACATAGGGTGCAAAAGTACTTTAAAAAAATAAAAAATTGAGGTCGGGTAAGGGGGGATGATAGTTGAAGAGTTGGTATGTCCTATTTACGTGATGCTCAAAAAAAAAACATTTGTTTTTCTTTTTTTTCTCTCTCTCTTTTCTTTTCTTAGGGCCTATTTCTTAACTCTTTTTTTTTTTGTTTTTAATTTCGCTTTCATAGGGTCCTCGTCCTTTTTTTTTTTGTTGTTACATTTTCTACACTTTTCTACACTTGCACTTTTTCCTTCACTTTCTTCTCTCTTTCAATCTTTTCTTTCTTTAGCGTAAAAAAAAAATAAAGGGAGTACATTAATTGTAAGAAGATATAAATGACGAGTATTAATGTATGTGGCTGTGATGTAATGTACTTCTAATAAATAAAAATTAAAAAAAAAAAAAAAAAAAAAAAAAGGAATTGTTTTGTTTGTATGGCTGTGGAAACAGAGTTTCGTTTGAGCCTCTTTGAGGTTCAAATGACAAGAAATAAATCAAATCAAATCAAATCAAACTTGCCCACACCAGCCAACATGACCCAGCTACACGAGTATCACCTGCACATGTTTGGCCCCTATCCTTCCAAACCTGTCCTATTCATGTACCTGTCTAACTGTTTTTTAAATGTCATGATCAGTCATGATCATATTGAATGAGAGGTCAGACTTGAGGGGCCAAGTGGCCTACTCCTGATCCCATTTTCATTTGTCCTTGTGTTTCTTATATTTCTGGGCAAAGACATTTTTCCTACAGTTCTGTACCGCGACCTAGACTGTAGCCACATCACTTTTTCATTCTACCAGTGATAACTTTAGGGTGTAGCAGCAATTTCAGTGCTTTTGGAGTGTTGCAGGTGTTTGAAACCATGTGTATCTTTGACACTGCCAATATTGGTATGCTACAGACCAGAAAATATTTTTATCCAGCTTTAAACTTCCACTCTCTATATCAGGGGCCTCCAAACTTTTCAGCATGAGGGCCACATTGTATATTTGGCACATTTTTGCGGGCCATAGGAAAAAATAAAGAAATGTCAGTTTTATAAATTTAATGAACTCAAAAAAGAACTTGAGTAAAACAAATGGAAGAAATTCAAAACAAAACATGTAGCCACTCAATCACTCACCCACCCACTCACCCACTCACCCACCCACTCACCCACCCACCTACTCACTCACCCACTTTCCCTCTCACCCACTCACTCACCCACTCACCCACTCACTCACCCACTCACCCACAGGCCGCTGTCGCTGACTTTCACTGTCTTCCCGGGGCCACCGATGCTGCTGCCGCCGACCCGTATCTCTACTCCAGCCCCCCACGGGCCTCCACCAGCGACTCCACCGACCCTCGCCTCTCCACCGGCCACCAGCGTGCCAGAGCTGTCACCTCACCAGTTCCAGGCTCAGCACCAGGCCCACAACCTCCACGATGCAGACAGCATGTGGTCTGACTCTGCTGGGTCCTAGTACTCCTTCCCTAATAGGGAACCTCAGTGATGGGTCTTCCTCTTCCCCCTCTTTCAACCAGGTTACCCCGACCACACATCCGCTAGTTAAAATTCCCTGCTGTTTATTTTGGCTTTTTTTTTTACAGAGGTGCCGGAGCGGTACTCCGGTGAGCTCTGGCAGCACTGCACCCCTGGGCATTAGTCACGTACAACTAACGGTAACTGGTTAGCAGCTACACACAAACCCTCAACTTGATAGCCTACGGCAAATTGACGTGTCAAGCCCCTGTCCCACTTAGGAGACTTAAACAGCAACCTATGGTGACCTTGGCCGCCACCCAAAAAAAAATCAAGGTCGAGGTGACCTGCAACCTCCTACCACCTCCCACGCATATGTTGAAAACCTTCCGCGACTATTAAGAAAACTGGCTTCGACTAGACCTCGACTAAAAAACAATAGATTTTAAAAACGGCAACCTATTTTTAGTCGAGGCCGGTTTTAATCATGATGAATAAAATAGCAGCAACCTAGATGAAGCCTCGACCACGCGGAAACCACTTTCGACCATTAGGGAGAGTGACCAAAACCTCCGGTGACCTCATGGAAACCTTGGGTGGCAGGCAAGCTCACCAGAGGTTGCTGTTTAGGTCTCCTAAGTGGGACAGGGGCTTAAGTTCCCGCACTACTACAGAACCCGTTAAATTGTCCGCCGCACGGAACGTGTTAAGAGCTTGCTGCGGGCCGGATAAAATCTCATGGTGGGCCGGATGTGGCCCACGGGCCATAGTTTGGAGACCCCTGCTCTATATCAAGGGGCAATTTACAGAGGCCAATAACCTACAAACTCACACAGCTTTCAGATGTGGGAGGAAACTGGAGGAAACCTACAGGCAAAAAGTACAAACTCCCCACAAATGCACCTGAGATCAGGATTGGAGCCTGACATTGTGAGGTAGCAGCTCTACCAACTGCAACACAGTGCAGTCCCACTTTACATAAAAATATTTCAAATATGAAAAGAATCCACATAATTGACACATATTTATTTTAAACAGGGTTTTATTTTAAATGCGTTGCCACGAGATGTCAATTTAACAATTTTGCAACTTGTGTGGATATAGATGTCCAGATTCCAGAATCACTTTTTGACTTCCTGATCTGAAAAATAACTAGCTCTTCAACAGGGACTCTCACAGAGACAGTATTTTCTTGACAGTGAACCCACTGCGGAGATCAAGCATCAGATTTAGGATTTGTTCCTCTGTCCACTATCACCATTTATCATGTTGTTTAAAAAAAAAAAAAAAATTATATTTAAACAGTTTTGACCTCAAATGAATTGCTTTGAAAACAGTGTAACAGCTGGTGAAGGGACTGAGTGAATGTACAGATTTAATGACAAGTCGCTGCAGTGTGGACCCTAGGTTTATGGAATGCTTGATTAGTCATTGTCTTATATGGCTGAGTGAAGGTCCAACATACACACACCTGTAAGACAGGGTTGACTTGCAAGTATTTTTCTTGGGGCAGCATCCCCCCAGCCCCCCCTTCCGTCCCCAATGTGGAATTTCTTTCAGGTGCAAGCATGATTGGTGGCCAGTCCACTTTCAGTAGTTACTCAAAACAATCTGAGATGATAATGAGAACATTTCATGCGAGAAAACAAGATGATTTTCAACTGCAGAGCATTGTAATAAGCAGTCTCACAGCTGGATTTATTGACAAGCAGAGTCTTCACTGGCATAATTAGAGTCACTGAGTCATAGAGTTACAGAGCACAGAGACAGGCCCGTCTCATCCATGCCGACCATGATTACTATCTGAGCTAGTACCATTTTCCTACATTTGGCCGGTATCCCTCTGAACATTTTCTGCCCATGTAGCTGTCCAAATGTCTTTTAAACATTGTAATCGTACCCATCTCTACAGCTTCCTTTGATAGCTTGTTTCATATACACACCAGTCACTGTGTGAAAGAGTTGCTCCTCAGGTCAATTTGAAATCTTTCCCACCTCATTTTAAATCTATGCTCTCTAGTGTTAAACTTCCCAACCCTGGAAAAAGATCAACTACCTTATCTACACCCATCATGGTTTTAATACCTCAATAAACTCCCCCGCCAGTCTCCTTTGCTCCAGGGAAAAATGTCTCGGTCCATCCAACCTCTCCTTATAATTCAAGCGCTCCAGTCTCTTGGCCTTGTGACTGTCCAATTCCTTGCCTAGACTCCATAGCTACTGACCCACCATCAACCTGCATTGATGTTGTTTCATCCCCACTACTAGCTATGGATTTGCACAGAAATAACCCCCTGATTTCTTTACTGAGTTTTGCCCCAGTGTGGACAACTCACCAGGTGGAGCATGGAGAAAGCCCTGCTTCCTGGCTTGCCTCAGGCCTCCATGGTGCTTTCTGGTGGCTCTCCCTAGTGACAGGCCCAGGGATGTTTGATACCATTGAATTGAGTTTATTGTCATATGCACAAGTATACTGAGATACGGGTGCAATGTATAATCTTGCTTGCGGCAACATTACAGGAACATAACCTCAGACAAGCAGGTGATACATAAATTATACAAAATTCGAAAAGAAAGGAGACTGCAAAAACAAGATATCTGTGCAAAAATAAAATTAGAAAATAATAGCCACACACCATTCTTCTGTTCTGGTAGTTTACAATCTAATGGTGTGAACATTCAATTCTCCAATTTTAAGTAACCCTTAACAAACCCCCTCCTCTTTCTCCCCCCTGCCCCACTAGTTCTATTCCGCACACTGGGACAATTTACAGAAATAGCACGCAAATAGAGATAGCGCTCAACAAAAACATTTTTTCACTGTACGTGACAATAATAACCTAAACTAAACAATTAGCCTACAATGTCTTTGGAATGTGGGAGGATATCAGAGCACCCGGAGAAAACCCACACGGTCACAGGGAGAATGTACAAACACCCAGATCTCTGGTGCTGTAAGGCAGCAAGTCTACCTACGAAGCAATTATGCCGCATCTGTGTTTTATTTTATCTCTGGCCCTTGTCCAACCATCTGCCTAGTAAACGTCCTCTTCGCCTTGTCTTGCTCCTTCTCTGTACATCGTCATTTCCCTCCCTCCGTCCCTTCAGCAGTATTCAAAATGCTATCCTTGTTTAGGAGGGGAATGGCCGTAAGGGACTCCTGCACTCTATGGCTACTCCCTTTCCCAGTGGTCATCCATCTACTTTCTGCTTGTACCTTTGGTGTGACCACCTCTCTGTAACTCCTATCTATGATGCTCTCTGAGGCAGTCGTTGATTCTCGCTACAACTAACCACTTGAAATGCTATCTGGGACAGATAATTTTTGTTGATTCATCCTCCTGAAGGTGGGAATGACCAATGAAAATTAAAAGCTGTGCATGTGTCTTTTCAACCAGATCAGTGTGGGAGAAGTCTGAGTGTATAATATGATAAACAGAATTTCTAGTTCACACTACACAAATCTTCACCGACTGTGTGTAAAAGCAGGTAGACGTGTTATTTGAACATTTTCCATGTGGCACCAGATGGCTCTGTCACTACTGCTCTGCCCTTCTCTATTCCCCACTAGGCAGCTTCTGTCCTTCTGTTTCTCACTCCAGTGCAGTCATCATGAAATTGTTTGACATAGTCATTTAATATGATTAATCCATTAATATTTGGGTCTTAGCGTTTGTTTGCGAGGAAAGTCTGGGAGGTCGATTTAATTTGCACACATGCTATAATGGTAATGCATGTGCACTTCTTTAGCCTGCTATAGTTCTCAAATATCTTTTCCCTCCAAAAATAAATATCCTTATCTGCAGATAGACCAAATGCTGGAGTAACTCAGTGGGTCAGGCAGCATCTCTGGGGAAAAGGAATAGCTGACGCTTCGGGTCGAGACCTTACCACTGAGTTAAGGCTGGGCTGCCAACATTGCGTGAGCGTTGAGAGTGAGAAATTGCCAGGGAGCATAGCGACCAAGCCCAAGGAAGCGTAGCGACCGAGGGGTGCAGGTGTACGAGAGCGGTGTCCCCCCCCCCCCCTCCCACGGTAGGGAGCTTTTGCATTTTTCATCTTGAAATTGTGCTATCTGGTGTATATTGTAGCGAGTCTTTTAACTTACACTTGAATGTAACATTTATGCTTTAAATTGGATTAGGTATGAATGAGGTTAGGCTAAATTACATTCCACAGTAGAGCCAGGCTGTGATCAACAGGTGCAGCACATGAATGACCTTAGTATATTAATGTATGGAAATCAGATCATAATTCATGCTGTTATGCATATATATAGCGAAAAAAATACATAATAAACAAGGCAAGAGGAGTCAGACTTCCGTCACTGGTCTGCACAAATAAATTCATCAACCTTACCCATTGACTATAGAAACAAGACAAAAATAATGCCACATATTCAACCCTCCATGGTTCAATGAAATTAAAATATATATGTAAAACATATATATGGAAACAGGCCCTTCGGCCCACCAAGTCCACACCGACCAGCAATCTACCATACACCAGTTCTATCCTACATGCCAGGGACATTTTACAGAAGTCAATTAACGTACAAACCTGCACTTCTTTCGGATGTGGGAGAAACCGGAATATCCGGTGAAAATCCATGTGGTCATGGGGAGAATGTACAAATTCTGTACAGACAGCACCCGCAGTCAGGATCAAATCTGGGTCTGTGGTGCTGTCAACTCTACCACTGCGCCACCGTGCCACCCCATTAAATTATTTTTTCTGTAATATATTTATTATGGTGTCACGTCAATAAACATGAACACATGATTCTGATTTCTGCCTTTAGTTGGATAACACAAATCTCCAGTCATTGTGTTTTACATTTATATGGCTGGATTTCAACCTCTTCCATCTGAAAGTCTCGACCCGCAACATCTCCCATTCTTTCTCTCCAGAGATGCTGCCTGTCCCACTGAGTTATTCCAGCTTTTTGTGTTTATCTTCAGCTTAAACCAGCACATGCAGTTCCTTCCTACACTCTTTGTTAAGCGAAACAGGCCCTATTCTCATAATATTATTCACCTCAACTAAGTATTTTCTTCACCTCCGTTGCTGCAGAGAATACAATCCCAGTTATCAAATATTTCTTCAAAGTGAAAAAATATTCCAGCCCTGCCAACATCTTCATAAATTGCCCCGGGATCTTTTCCAGAGCATTTGCACCCTTTCTACAACGTGTCATAGTCTTACAGCATGGAAACAGGCCCTTCATCCCAATTTGTACATGCAGATTAAGATGCCCCATTTATCCACATTTGGCCCAGGTGCTCTGTGTCCAGCTGGGGTCAGCAGGAGGTGATGGTCAGTGACCTGGGGTCGGGCATCGGAGCGGAGCCTTAGCCCGAGATTCATCCCCGCGACTCCGGAGATGGCACCGACGCCCCCACTCACCTGGTCCGCTCCTGGCTCCGGGCCGGGGTTAAAACTCCATGGGATGTGGACAGAGTGGCCGACAGACACAGAGTCGCTAGAGGTGAGGGTGGGAGGTGTGAGCGGTGCCTCAGGGGTCGGTGCTGGGACCACCACCGTGTCTCACCTATCACACCATCTGCATGGGAATGTGTAGTTTGCTACTTTTTTCACCCCCAAATTATCCCACGGGCCGGATTGGACCCCTTCGCGGGCCGGTAGTTTGACACGCCTACTTTAAACCAATGCCCTGTAGTTCTTGAATCACATATCCCGGGAAAATATTCCCCTCATGGTTTTTACTCACCTCTAAAACAATTTGTACTTTATTTTGAATTTCCAGCACCTGCCGATATTGGTTCCATGAATGTCAAATGGAAAGATTAGTACTGCATCTACATTGCCATTTTAAATAGTGTGCGATGGGCTTAAGACAAGCAAATTGCTCGTTCTTTCTGGGAAACCCGCTGACAGAAAGCTATTCTCATTGGTGAGTGTGGAGGAGATCTGGAAGCCTTGGGCGAATTGAATTGTTCATGACTTTCTTTCTTTCTTTATTTTAAAAATATATATATATTTTTGAGCGTGAGAAATTCTGTGATTAGCGTGAGAGCGTGAGAATTTCGTGAAATGCGTGAGTCTCACGCTCAATGCGTGAGAGTTAGCAGCCCTGGTTAAGGGCCTGTCCCACAGGCCATTTTTTCAGTGACTACAGATGACTAGGCTGTCGCCACATGGTTGTGGGGTGACGCCTGTATGGTCGTGAGTTGTCTCCTCAAATCGCCTAAAGTGTCGTAACCTTTTTCTAGTCGCTGCTGGATTTTGAAATATTCAAAACCTTTTGGTGACTGTGGGCTTGACGTAGCTTGTCTTCTCCTGTCGTAGGTGCTGTCATAGGTTGTCGCCAGGATGACGCAGGTTGTCGCCAGGTGACGTATGTTGTTGCCGGGTGCTGGTGACTACCTAAGTCAACCGGCAACCGAATTGCCTTCAGTTGTCGCCGACAGGGTCGTAGCTTTTCCTGGGTCACCGTAAGTAGACTTCGGTTTTCGTTGATTGTAGCCTGTGTGGTCATAGGTTGTCTTAGGTGGACGTCCTAATGGGTCGCCGGTTGTCGGTAGCTTGCTGTAGCTTGACGTCGACTAGGTGGTAGGTTGTCGTAGACATTGTCGTAGGGGGGATCCAGTTGCCGTTTTTTCAGCGACCTGCTAGGACTGTGACTGTCGCCGACAGTCGGCAAAAAAATCACCTAAGTGGGACAGGCCCTTTACTCTAGCTTTTTGTATCCCCGCTGAGTTACTCCAGTTTTTAGTGTCTATCTTCGGTGTGAACCAGCATCTGCAGTTCCTTCCTACAATAACCTTATCTGTTGGAACCATAATGCATGTTTATTGGAATAGTTGTATATTTATCTAATTATAGCAATCAGTTTGTGAACTGAACTTTATGCTTCCAAAGTTGCTTTTGATGTGCTGCATGTAACACTGAGAATACCTTAGTAATTGCTCTAAGCAGAGACTGAGATGATCAAATTTACTATCCCTTCATTAATTTGGGATTAACTGGCTTGTTTATAAATGTTTTTTGCAGACTGTTGCTTTGTTGCAAAGTCCATGTTTCATGGGCAAAAGCAACAAATTTTACAGGATAAAAGAAAGTCATTGTGCCTGCCATCCTGGCCATTCACATTTTCCTCTTCTACCTCCTGGAAGAAGGTACAGGAGCTTGAAAAGTCAGTCGTTCAGACTTAAAAGCAGCTTCTTCCTCACTGCTAACAGACTCCTGACCCAATCACCTCTTCCACACCCCTTCCAGGATGTACTGCCATGTATTCTTACTTTTACCTCTACCTCATTTAATTATTCTGTTATTATACTTGAATATTTTCTTTGCACTATTTCAGATTGCATTCCAATCTTGCAACATTCTGTGTTGTATTTATTGTTGTATTTATAATTATTGCATGTAACGGTATATTATTACTCTGTGAGTTTAGTTTTGTTTAGAGATACAGCGCGGAAACAAGCCCTTCGGCGAGTCCGCGCCGACTAGTGATCCCCGCACATTAACCCTATAACATACTAGGGACAATTTATACTTATACCAAGTGTACAAACCCAAGCCAATTAACCTACAAACCTGTACAGGAGAAAAACGAAGATCTCGGAGAAAGCCCACGCGGTCACGGGGAGAACACACAAACTCCATCCAGACGGCACCCGTAGTCGGGATCGAACCCGCATCTCTGGCACTGCAAGCGCTGTAAGGCAACAACTCTACCACTGCACCACCATGAGTTTCAAGTGGACAAGGAATTTAATTGTTCCCTGGTGTACATGAGAATAAACTAATCTGAATCTGTGCTGCATGGTGAATGAGAAACAGCAGCATTGACTGAAGCATGCAAGGCTGTTGACTGAGCTTGTCATCAGTTGATATAAAGGGATACACATACAAAAGACCTAAAGGTTGAATGCTGAAGATGCTCAGCAGGTCGTGCAGCATCTGTGGAGAAGAAAATCAAGTTAATGTTTCAGGATGACTTTGCATCAGAATTGTTCAGAAACTGTTAAACTGAGTTCTTTTGTCAATCTAAATTCAAGAAAACTTGACTCAAACACTTGTTGCTGTCAAAATCAATTCTTTATTGCAGCGCTGCGATAATTCTCGGAACCTTCCAACACAGAGCTAACAGCTCCGGGGCAGGTCCAAGGAATTAGTAACTCTGGTACAAACTCAAGGCATTATATAGGTATTAGACATTTGTGAAACAGAGGGTATGGCAAACTAGTTACCAATCATCTGAGTCCTTCAGGTGATTTACAACAGTAGTCACATGACCCCTCTTCTCTGGCCTCATTTTACAACCCTCGTTTGCCTGTGGTTTAACTTTGTTCAGAATCATTTTATTTCAACAATATGAAACCACAGTAGGCTCAATTATCAGAGACCACTCCTCAAAATATAAGATACACATATAATACAATGATCACACGTCATACAAACAAAACACATTTTCCATACCAAGAATAGAGATATCTCTACAGATTTATACAAGGTCTAATGTTTACAATCCTATTTAGACACAATACATTTCACAATTGGTTTCACTACAATTTACACAGTTTAAAATTTCACTACAATTTACAATTGGTTTCACTACAATTTACACAGTTTACACCTATGTATTACAAACATTAAATATATAAGTTCGCCTTATTCTTACGAATTACACAGATTTGTAAGTTTAATTCCAAACACACACCTCCCAACTCCAAGCAAACATGGGTCTTATAACTGTCAAACTTAATTGGTAATAAGAGTTTCGTGCCAGGATACAGCTTCATTCTAACTTACAGCCTCCCCTTCTCCTGCTATCTCTGGGAGATGGAATTCCAATCTCATCTGCAAGGCCTCTTTACAAACATTACAGAACAAAGGGAAAATTACAGCTTCAGACCACTAACTCAAATAGCATAATATCAATCTCTTTTCTGTGCTACTTTCTGGTAATTGCCCCACCATAGTTTGCATTTTGGTAGTGTAATCTGTGATCGGATCTCCTCCCCAGTCCTCAGTTATTTTCTTTTGCATCAAAATGTTCAGTAATTTGACAATTTGGATTTGAATCTCCAGTTTTAGGATTTGGATTAAGTTTAGAAAGCACTCACTTAACAATTAAAATGCAACCTTCTACCAGATGTGACCTAATGGGTAAATCTTTGTTTACCATGTGGTACAGCATTGTGTTTAGGGTTTTCTGATCACAGTAATGACCTCTCTGTAGACTCAGTGACAGGTAACTCCACTTCCTGTTATCACCATCTATTCATTGGCATCCACATCTCCCAACCCACTTCTCACCACACTCTTCTGAAGTCACTGGAATAAACTCTTTCCCCAAGTCTGAGTAATGGGCCTATCCCACTTAGGTGATTTTTTGGGCAACTACAGACGACTAGTTTGTCGCCACATGTTCGCCGGTAGTCACCAGGAGTAGTCCCCTCAGTCGTGCAACAAGTCGTAGCGTCTTTCTGGTCACCACTAAATTTTCAACATGTTGAAACATTTTCGCCGACAGTGGGTTTGATGCCAATGTGCGTGACTTAACTTCTCCTGACGTAGGTGCTGTCGTAGATTGTTGCCAGGACGACGTAGGTTGTCGCCGTTTTTTTGGCGACCTGCTACGATTATGACAGTCGCCGGCAGTTCCCTAAAAAAATGCCAAGTGGGACAGGCCCAAATGCTTTTCCCAGCCATTTAGTCATTTTGGTCATTCACACACAGTGGTATTTCTACATCCGCTGATTTTCATCTTCTGTTGTCTTTGTCAAATCCTGATTTTCCTCAGATTAGCTTCTCCAGTCTCAACCCTCAAAGAATGTGAAGACACATAATGTATCTGGCTCATGGTTGCTTTAGTGCTCCATCATTTAGTGGGCTGTCTGGAGGAAACCAAGCACTCCATCATATTCACACGCTGCACAACATTGCAGACAGCAATACATTAAATATTTATAACCAATCTATCATTGGTGGATTTTCACTAGCTAGCAGCTTGTATCAAAAATGGATTAATCATTTGTATTAAAAGTTTCAAATATATATACTGGCTGCATGTTCTGATCTTGTTTCATTGTGGACATTCTGTTTGTATTATGAAGATTGAAATGGACACTGTTCTCTGTTTATCCTACCTTATTTGAAAGTTGGAGACCTTTGATCCTGGGGTGGTCTCCAGCGATTTGTTCTCTATAGGTTGCAGTTGAATCCATTTGAGGGGCAATATGAAAGAATTATTTTTCTTTTTGATAATACATATTTTTATTTTCTCATTTTGTTTGGATTGAGTGCATTGCTGGTGTAACGTTAATTGGTGAAAACTAGGGTTCCTTTTGTGCTGTTAGTTGGATGTCTTGGCTCAAGGGGAAGGGGGAGGTGAGATATGTGTCTCAGCCGAACAATTGGGAATATTCTGTTTAGGAAATCATTGACCCGTTCAGGCCATTTATCCTCCTATCCCCATCCCCCTCCCCCATCATCCCAGCTTTCTTTGAGTAATTTATTATCAAGCTTTTCAATTCGTGTCAAGTAGTATTCAGAGGACTTGTATAAGATCTAATATATGATAAATGAATAGGAATAAACACATCCTTTTTAGGCTGGTAGGCTGCGACTAGTAGGGCACCATAGAGAATTGGTGATTTGGCCCAACTGATCACAATCTATTTCAGTAGCTTGGCTAAGGGGATCAAATATAACTTGTCCAGAGAATGGTGATGAGGATGTAAAGAGGCTTTAAGGGGAAGTAAACAAGCTGAGTGTTAGATGGAATATAAATGTAAAAAAATTAATGTAATCTACTTTGGTTTCATAAGAGAAAAGCAGAGTATTTGTTGAAATAGCAAGAGATTGGGAAACGTTCAAAGGGATTTTGGTGTTCTACACAAGACACAGAAAGCAAACACATGCAATTAGAAAAGCAAATGGTATGTTGGTCTTAATTGCAATCGGAGTAAGACACCCTTGTTTTTATGCTGTCACTGAGCACAAGAACAAGGATGTCTTGCTGTGATTAAACATGGGCTGTAAGAACACACCTGGGATATTATGTATAATTTTAGTTTTTCCTTGCCACGAGGAAAAGCAGTGAAAATTCATCCCGTTGCTTCCTGAGATGGCGGGTTTGCCATGTGAGAAGAAATCGAGTATGTGGGGTCTTTTTTCTCTAATGTTTAGAATAAGTTGTGACCTCATTAACACAGAGAATTATCCAGGATTACTCAGCTTCTATTCCTCATATATTTATATGGCAAATATTTCAAGCATTCTGATATCAGCATCCATCGGCTTAAATTAAATTTCAATGTTAATAAACTTTTTAAAGGTCTGTCTCACGAATCTGCGGTCATTGGCGGCGAAACGGGAAGAATCTGCCGCCATAGACCGCGCACTCGTGAGAAAGAACAATTCCCGGGCCGTGCGACGGTGTTCCCAACACCGCGCGGTGCAAAAATAAAATCGACAATGTCGAAAACACTATACTCACCGCACAACCTCCACCAGTGATGCACGAGTGCGCACGGCCGCTCGCACGGGCCGCCGCCAGTGTGGGTCGAGCGCCGTGCGTCAAACCTCCTCTGCCACAGCCTCCGCCAGTGACGCACGTGCCGCCGCCAGTGAGGCACGTGTGCTGCGCGGCCGCAGGCACAGCCACCGCTACAGCGCCGCGATCAGGATGGCCGCCGCCACAGCCGCCGCTGGTGAGTCACGTGCGGGGGGCCGACGTCATCGCAGTCGGCCCGCCCTTTTTTTACTTACCGCAAGCACGTGGGACCCGCCGTGTTTGAATTAACTCGGCCCCCGCGCAACATCCGTGCGGCGCTCCGGTGGATAGGCTCGACGCTCTCGCCGTTGCCGCACGGTCCTCGCTACCGGCGACGCCGCGCTTCACCGCCGATGACCGCAAACAGGTAAGACACGGCCTTTATTAACCTTAAGCAGCGTAAGGTTAGTCGGAGAAATGTTTATCTTTGAATTGAATACTCTACCCAAACATTTGGAAAGAAGAGAAAGGTTATGTTGAAAATTATCTTTTTTTTATTGCTGAAAGATTTGATTTGAAAGGACGATTTGAAAAAATAGGCAAAGAAAAAATGCTTTGATTTTGAATATAGCTGAATCATTGTTTCTGTGAAACTCACCAATTATCCAAAAGTAAATGACATTTATTGTTAGGTACAAATTGTTCCAAAGTTTGATCACAGTTTAGTAATGTGTCTTTTTTCAGCAGAGTCTGGTGTAGGGAATCACTGAATTTCAGCTAATCTCAAAATTCTGCTTTGGTCAGAATGCAGCTTCAGGTTTTCAATGACAGATGTGAAAGTTTCATAACCTGAGACTATACATGGAAAGGAGATGAAGAACTCTGAGTCTCTGTTTTACAGAAATTAATTCAAATTAAGCTTGCATCTGTGCAACAATTTTTTATTAGGTTTTGGAATTTTCTAGAAATTATATGAAATACAGTCACTGCAGGGAGTTGCGGTGATGGTTCAGGATTTCAAGAAATAATTTGTTGAGGAAATCGCAGCCAAATTAAGCATGACAATCATGTACCATTGAACCAATATTCTGTTTCATATGTTATAGAGTAATAGTGGGGTTATCAATAATCTTTTTTAATATTCCAAACTAAATAGTCGGACAAAATCAGAAGGTGCAGAGTTCCACCCAGAATAACTGCAAGGGTCTTTTGGAAGCATTGTCAGAAGCTGTCCACAGAAGCTGTCCACAGAAGCTGGGAGCTATACTGGCAACAGTCCTTATTGTGTCATTTGTTGGGTGGGGAGTTTTTTGAGATTGGAAACATTCATACTAATCAAGACCATGGTCTCTATTTTGGTTTTCTCTCTGTCAAGTACCAGGTACTTGTGTCCTCTGATTGTTTCCTCTGCAAAGTCTTTGTTTTATTCATTATGATTCGCAACATAAGAAACATAAATCTCATAAACATGTGCCGCCATTCAGTAAAATCATGGCTAAACCAATCTTGGTCTCCATACACCAAGATGCCCTCATAACTCTTGATGCCCTTACAGTTTAACTGTTAATCTCCATCTTTGATGTATTTAACAAACTTCACTTCTACAATTCTAGGGTAGAAAACAGATTCCTATTAATTACTGATTGTCAGCCCAAAAAAGCCCCAGTTATTCCAACTCTCTATCGTTTGATAGTTAGCTATTCCCTTATCCATGCTGGAATAACCAATAACCCTATGGATCTCATTTTATGCAGTGACGTTTAGTATGCCGAATGCCTTCTGGAAATCTAAATATGCCAAATCTACTGGGTCCTGTTTATTGCTGTATTTGTGACATCCTCAAAGAACTCCAGCAAACTTGTCAATTATTTCCATTTCATATAATATTGTATCCTTGGTCACACTTTGTTGATGTGAGCCAAGCCGACTCTTTACCCTTTACTAGAGCCTGGCTCATCCTCTGATAGGAGCCTGTTGAGACATGTTTACCGTTGAGACGGTATTGGAATGCAACCCAGACCATCACACAAACCGACCTCCCATCTATTGACTCCATTTATACTTCTACCTCAGCAAGGCTAGCAGCATAATCAAGGACATGTCGCAACCTGGTCACTCCCTCTTCTACCCTCTCCCATCAGGCAAAAGGTATAGAAGTGTGAAAATGCACACCTCCAGAATCAGGTACAGTTTCTTCGCAGCTGTTACCAGGCAACTGAATCATCCTACCACAACCAGAGAGCAGTGCTGAGCTACTATCTACCTCTTTGTTGAGCCTTGGACTATCCTTGATCAGGGTTTTGCTGGCTTTACCTTGCACCAAACGTATTCCCTTATCATGTATCTATACACTGTAAATGGATCGATTGTAATCATGTATTGTCTTTCTGATGACTGGTTAGCACGCAACAAAAGCTTTTCACTGTACCTTGTGACAATAAACTAAACTAGGTTTCGGTTGGTTGTGAGTAAAGAGATGCACTTGGATTTGGGTTGGGTTGTGTTAAACTGCATGGTCCACTCTGGCTTTGTGCAGGGCAGTCAGAGGGAAGGATTGTTCGCAGAGCAGATTAATCCAGACAAGTGCCAGGAAATGAGGCTGACGGGAGCAGAGATAGGCAAGATGTTTCTGTGGTGCAGGAGGGCTCTGGGATGGAGAGCCAATGTTTGCTTGGAACAGGAACATCGTTTTGGCTTATGTGTGAGGAAAGAGCTTTAAAATTTGGACACGTGGGAGCCGTACATTACTCAGCTGAACCGCTGTGAGCTGAGTGCCTGGAGCAGGATTTGGGATAATGCATGGTTTGGGCCATTATTGTGATTGCCAGAATGGGTCTGAAAAATATTTAAATCCTGGGGCTACGGTTGGATTTGGAGTGGCTGACATTTGGCTGAGCTGGGATTGGGTTCATATTGGTTGAGTTCAGGCTGACCTCAGTTGGATGCAAATTGGCTGCGATTGAGTTTGGACTGGTTCATATTTGCTGAGGTCGGACGCCTGAGTTTGATGCAGATTGGCTGAGGTCGGACTTGCCTGAGTTTGATGCAGATTGGCTAAGGTTGTGTTGGCCTTGGGCTGGATTCAGATTGGCTAAAATCAGGCTGGCCTAAGGTTGGGTTTGGATTGGCTGAGATCAAACCAGCCTGAGATTGGCCTTGGATTAGCCAATGTTACATCTGCTTTTGGTCAGGTTTTAGTTATATAAAAGTGGATCATTAGTCCCATGCAATGGCCAGAGATGGCAATATTGGTACTCTTGGGGTAAATTGAGGACGATGTTGGACATATAATTCCTTTGATCTCACTGGATACACTCCTGTGAAGGCCAAGCTGAGAGTGCTGGATGGTGACATCCATAACATTGTGAAACCAAATGAATGGAGCTAACAAATTTAACAGCAAAACCAGAACTAGAAAGGGTGATGAAAAGTTTGGATCAAAAATATGTGCACTGCACGGCAGGTTTTCTACATAGAAGTTGTTAGTAGCCTGGAACATGCTGCCAAGGATGGTGATAGAAGCAGATATGATACCAGTATTAAAAAAAAGCATTTAGACAGACACATTAATAGGCAGGGAATTGAGGGATACAGACCATGTGCAGGTAAATGGGGTTAGTTTAATGTGGCATGGATGGCAAGGCATGTTTCTGGGCGGTGTGACTTTGTGGTATCAAATAATGTGACACAGGGTAACTGGGGCAAACATTCAACAGGATGCAAATGTTAACCAAGGGAGAGATGGTGGATTAATAAACAATCGGCTGGAGGAATTTATATGTGTCAGAAGGAACTGCAGATGCTGGTTTAAACTGAAGATAGACACAAAATGCTGCAGTAACTCAGCAGGAGAAGACTCGGAAGAAGGGTCTCGACCCGAGGCGTCACCAATTCCTTCTCTCCAGAGATGCTGCGTGTCCTGCTGAGTTACTCCAGCATTTTGTGCCTATCGTCGGCTGGAGGAACAGCGGATGGGGCAGCATCTGTTGGAGAGGGTGTTGGGGACAGAATTGTTGGCATTTTTGATTGAAACCCTGCATTCTCGTAGGTGCTTGATTGATGTTTTCTGTGTAAAACTTCGCAGAGGCGTCTGTAGTGATGTGAAGTTAAACAATAAGCAAAGGTAGACAAAAATGCTGGAGAAACTCAGAGGGTGAGGCATCATCTATGGAGGGAAGGAATAGGTGATGTTTCGGGTCGAGACCCAGTCTGAAGAAGGGTCTCGACCCGAAACGTCACCTATTCCTTCGCTCAATAGATGCTGCCTCACCCGATGAGTTTCTCCAGCATTTTTGTCTACCTTTGATTTTTCCAGCATCTGCAGTTCTTTCTTAAACAATAGGTAGATCACAGTAATTACAGTGCTGTTATCAGGTTTGAAAGCCCAATAAGCCCTTGTCTTTAAATCTCCATCAATCTAACTGAGTTTCATGATATAGTTCAGGTCCTTTTTTTAAACTGTGACTAAGCCAAACCACAAAAGATTATATTGGATTAGCATTGAGGAGCAATCGTTAATAGATTGGTAATTTCAATGTGTGATTTTTCTCCTTTGTTAATTTTCATGGTCAAACATTTAGTCCCTCTCTTCTAATACATTTGTTATATGACTTAGTACAGAGGGATAAATAAGTTTAGTTTAGTCTTTTTAGTTTAGAGATACAGCGCGGAAACAGGCCCTTCGGCCCACCGAGTCCACGCCAACCAGCGATCCCCGCACATTAACACTCTCCTGCACACACTAGGGACAATTTACAATTATACCAATCCAATTAACCTACACACCTGTACATCCCACATTAGAGTGTGGGAGGAAAGCGAAGATCTCGACGAAAACCCACATGGTCATGGGGGGAATGGTCAAACTCCGTACAGACAGCACCCATAATCGGGATCGAACCCGAGTCTCCGACGCTGTAAGCACTGTAAGGCAGCAACTCTACCACTGTGCCACCGCGCTGCCCCTAATGAAACAGGGAACTGCAGATGCAGCTTTACAAAAAAAGACACAAAGTGCTGGAGTAATTTAGCAGGTCAGGCAGCATCCTGGAGAAATGGATAGGTGACTTTTCAGATCAGGACTCTACTTCAACTGATTCAGAACCCACTTCAGTCTGAAGAAGGGTCCAGACCCGAGACATCACTCCAGCACTTTATGTCTATTTTTTTAGGTAAATAGGTGACCTTGTGGTAACCACCTCCTAGGGCAACGTGATGCTCCAGCAACATGAGCTCAAAGTAATGCCACTTCCTTCCTTTGGCCCTCTGTGTCAGGTTGCCCACTGATCCGGCTTCTTGATCAACTCCAGGGCTCACATGAGGCTTAATGCAGAAAAACATAAGAAACTGGAGCATGAGTTAACCATTCAGTTGCTTCAGCTGCTATGTCTTCTGCAAGATCATTCTATTTCAGTTCCACCTTCCCACTTGATCCTAATATCCCAGCCAGGAAGATTAATTCTCTGAGCACTTCAATGGCTCAATGGTGCTTTATTTTGTCACATATGCAACTGCACAGTGAAATGAATTTGGCGTATATTTCACATGCAGGTGCCGCCATGCTTTGGCACCATTTCAAAAGTCTAAAGTCCGGTCGGCTGTCGCACTCGGTGTCCTGGAGCCATTCCAGCGAACCAACGTCCCTTGTCCGGCCATCTTTGAGTCCCGGGGGCGCCTCCTGCAGTCGACCATGAAAGTGCAGGAGGCATTACCCTGGTTCACCCTCCTCATGGCTCTTGCTCCTCGCGTCCATCTCCCGCTCCCTCCCAGTTCCACCATCCTCCGAGCCTTCGGGCTCGCTAGGCTTATCTCCGGTTTAAATAGACATCTTATTCTCGTGAGCTAGGTCCCGAGGTTCCCAATCTAGATTAGGGAGTTTAAAGGGCCTGTGCCACTTGGCGTAGGGAGTGACGCGCGGTAGCTCGCGGCGCCCCAGGATTTTAGGATTCTCAAAATCCTTGCACGCCACCTGCGTGACGTGCAAATGACGCCCAAGTGGGACAGGCCCTTAAGTGTGTGCTAACTCCAGTATCTGTTCCGTGTGATCAAGTCTAATATTTCACTCCCCTAATTGCAACATATTTATAATTTCTTTTTCGAAATCTGCATTTTTCTGTTCCTGTCTGAGTGCGTTGCATGTAACTCTCCGAGATCTTCAGTTTCCTCCCACACTCCAAAGACGTACAGGTTTGTAGGTTAATTGGGTTGGGTTTGTATACTTGGTGTAATTGTCTCTAGTGTGTGTCCCGTGCGGGGATCGCAGGTCGGTGCAGACAGGTGGGTCAAAGAGCCTGTTTCCACGCTGTATCTTTAAACTAAACTAAACTAAACAAAACACTAATAATATTAAAGAAATACTTCCATCTACTGTATTTCAAACTCTGTTCTTTCCTGAGGTCCTTGACTGAATTCTATGTTCAAATCAGACAGTTTATTAGTGGGAGTGCATAATCACAAGTTTTCAATATCAGAAGCTACTCCTTACTTCAGAATTGATAAACTAATTCTAGTATTAAATTACACGAGAACATTCATGCAGCATTGCAAAATAAGAATAAATAACTCATTTTAAATGGAAACCCAATAACAGCCAAAACATGACAGTTCTTCAAAGATAATGGTAAGATAATTTCAGTGATGTAAATCAATGTTGTCAGATCATCTTCATTTCTTGTTTATGTTCTCAAATTACACTTTTTCCTCAAGATATAATTCATTCTTCGAGCAGCGCTTTTCCACTGCTCTTGCTGATAACGTGATTACAGATTATATCAATGAAATGTAACGTTCATGTAGGATTGCCTGCTCTATAACAGACATGGCATCCCAACAGTCGCCAATGCTTGACGTAATGCAAACCTGGCAAGCAGGAACCAAAGAAATCACCTCTATTTTCACATAATTTTATTCTAATGTCCCTTAATATCTTTGGCACGAGCCTTCACGTTGAATGAGTTAATTTCTACGAGTTTCACATTTCTCTCTGCAATATCCTTGTTGGCAGTGTATTCTATAACAAAAAAAAACACTCCGTTCGAGTAACTCAGTGGGCCAGGGAGAATCTGCGGAAGGAATGGACAGATGGTAGGAGAAACTTGTCTGCACTGGGATAGGGAGGGACTTGGGAAAGAGAAAGATATAGAGGAGGTGTTACTTGAAATTTCAGAATTCGATGTTCATCAGTGATTGCATTGGGGCTGCCTTCTGCACATAAGCAGGACTTGTTCGTTACATCAACCTTACACTAGCATCCATCCTGCTCTCAAATTGATTTGGACTATCTCTGACACCTCTCACCTCTTTCATGATCTCTCTGATTCCATTACAGGGGGCAGGCTATCTATTGACGTCTACTGCAAAACCACCCACTCCCACAGCTAACTTGATCGCATCTCCTCCCACCCTGCCTCTTGCAACGATGTCATCCTTACTCTCAATTGCTATGTCTCCCCCACAATCTGCTCACAAGATGAGACTTTCCATTCCAGGACATCCGAGATGTCTTCTTTCTTCAGTTTATATGGAGCCCTCACCCATGTTTCCTCTGTGACCCGCAGTTCTGCTCTCACTCACCTTCCTCCCAGACAGAATAAGGATAGAGTTCCCCTGGTCCTCATCTTTCATCCGAGAAGCCACTGCATCAAACAAATAATTCTCCAACATTTCCCCCACCTTCAAAGTGATCCCACCACCAGTCGCATATTCCCATCGCCACGCATTGCTGCTTAACATAGGGACCACTCTGTCTGCAACTTCTTGGTTTGCTCACCATCTCCCACGACCCCAGTTACCCTGCTCATTTTACTCCTTCATATGCTCATCTCCCATCCCCTTTTCCCTTTTAACCCCATTCTTTCGCCTTCTCCTGTCCTCTTTCACCCATATCCCACCCTCCAACTTTACATTTCATTCCTCCTCTTCTTACTTTACGTATATGACACCCTTAATTTGCCTTTACAGAGCTTCTCTTTGTCACTTACTCCACCCATCTGCCAATGACCCCTTGTCCCCCTCCCTCACCTGTATCCACCTATCACTTGCCAGATTTTGCACCCCCCCCCCATCACTCTTTTCCAGCTTTCTCATCCAGGCTCAGACTGGAGACCCCCAACCTGAATCGTCGCAGTCTATTCCCTCTGCAGAGGCTGGCGACCTGCTGAGTTCTTCCAGCACTTGCTCAAGGTATTCCCACATCTGCTGTTTCTTGTGTCTATAGTGTATTCCACAGATTGTCTGAACTATTGGAAATAACAGATTGATGTTTCTTTCTTCCCTGGCCTTGACTTCCCACACCTTCTGTGCGATGCTTTCAGGTTTAATTCCTCTGCAAATGCTGCTCAATATCCAGACTGCAAGTAGCTTTTCTTCACACAGTTATATTCCTTGTAGTCATGGGCAACGTTAATTATCTATTTTGCAGCCTTTCGTAGGAGATAGGAAACGGAATGTGCTGTGAGAACATGCTGATTCCATGTGGTTTGTCAGTGAGATAATATTGCTCTTTGACAATGGCTCAGGAATTGGCTCAGGAATTTGTTGTGTTAAAATAATATTACCTGGTTGATTCCTCTCTGCTGAAATCCCTGTATCCTGATCTTTGAACCCCACTCCCTAACCTCTTCCCTCATAGTCTTGCTTTGCAAATTGGAACTAAATTATTTCTTGTTCCCTTGTTTATTGAGAATCCAATAACATTTATTAACTGCTTTTGAATGTTCTCCTTTAAACAGTAAAACCGAAACTAAAAATAATATCCTCCAAATCTCTTTATTGTTTTATAATGGCTTGCCTTAAATGTCTTTATTCAAGTAGCAGATTGATACATTGACAAATTAGCAAATTTTCCACTTAATATTTAAGAATTTGTTAAATTCTTACATTGTGACTTGCTATCTAGGTACTTTGGCTAATGTACCTACATTAACAATTTCCATTTCCTAGGTTGCCCATTCCATGTTCAATGTGACAGTTGATATAGATCCAGTTTCAAAGATGAGCTGTCGCTCATTTTGTTTCAGGCGGATTCTCCAGTTGAGTTGATCGATAATAATTTGGCCCATCTGAAGACAGATGCTTGACTGATTGTTGCGCTTGTTATCGCCTTGTGTCACATTTGTAGGCATCAGTCACTGCAATGCACTGATTTCGGCTTGCTAGGTAGTGGCACTTGTCGCATTTAATGAATCTGTGTCATTTACAATTTTTTAGGATGCTTACATTTGTTTAATTGCAATGCAAATTCCTCCTCACTTTTTATCATGGCATTTTTTGAAATTCATCTTGTTCATTCCAGAATATAGTTATAACATAGAGCTGCACTTCCTGCCTTTTTTCAAGTTTGCACAAAAAGTTTGCTAGGAGTTCTGCTTAAAACAAATTAAATGATTTATTTTGGTTCAGTGTTGAAGGTGCTGGTCCAGAACAAGTTATTGCTCAGACAGCAAAACAACATTAATTAGGGTATTTCGCAAAGAGGTCACAGCTTGGTCTCATGCATCTCCAAGGTGATCAAGCTGGGGATCTGCAGGTGGGTGGGGAGAGGGGTTGAACTTTGTATTTCTTACAATAATGGAAGCCATTTCAATCCATCAAGTCTATGGCATCTTTCAGAGCAACCATTCCCCAATAGTTTCCCTGTAACCTATTCTGTCCACGTTCCCATCTTCCATCCATTGTGTGAGCTTCTGACGAAACATTATTTATTGCTCCCATGAAGTCCAAACTATCTATTTGATGTTGATTCCTATCAGATGATGTTGAGCACATGGACTGAAATAAGCTTCCTTTCAATAATTTCCAGGATTTGATACGATTGACATTTCCTAGTTACTCATCTCAGGTCATTTCAATTACTGATCCATCAGTTATCTGCAACCCCGACCACGGTTCCAGTCAACGGGCCATGCACATGTTCCCATCTATTCTTGTCTCTCAAGGTGTAAATGATACAACCAACAACATGTTCATCAGGGAGATAAGCAGAGCAGCATCTGCTGAATCACACCGTTGTCTGAGACACGGAGCACAAGGCAATGCATTTCACTTACTTTATGCCTTCCTAATCATTGTCCCCCTAAACAATGAAGGCCACAGAAATGCTGCCAACAGAAACAGCAGTGTTGACCTTAAAAGAAAGTCTTACTCAGTGTACAGACATCCTCTGCAGCCAATCTGTGGCGTGTCCACGGTGTATGGCTGCCCTGTGAAGAAATGCTACTTTTCTGCCAGAAAACACTAGGACTGCTTTGATGAGGTTAACCAGAAGATAATTAGTTGATTAAAAAATGGAAGATATTCTTGGATTAGAAATAACATATCTGAAGTGAAAGAAAACACCACCTGAAGGAAAAAATCCAATAAAAGACTTGACCTAAAAACAGACGATGCAATATTGAAACATTTACAATAGCTTCAGGTACCCATATATATATATACTGGCAACACTGGGTTTTACAACACCATGAAAACCATCTTCTACCTGAACATTTGACAGTCCACTCTACTGAGAGCCAAGAGCAGAGGTGCTCATAAAGGACAGAGGTAGTCGTGCCTACTGGATGAAAGACTTTGACCTTCTCCAATTAGATAATAGACAATAATAGACAATAGGTGTAGGAGTAGGCCATTCGGCCCTTTGAGCCAGCACCGCCATTCAATGTGATCATGGCTGATCATCCCCAATCGGTACCCATTTCCTGCCTTCTCCCCACATCCCCTGACTGCTATCGTTAAGAGCCCTATCTAGCTCTCTCTTGAAAGTATCCAGAGAACCGCCCTCTGAGGCAAATAATTCTACAGACTCACAACTCTCTGTGTGAAAAAGTGGTTCCTCATCTCCATTCTAAATGTCTTACCCCTTATTCTTAAACTGTGGCCACTGGTTCTGGACTCCCCTAACATCGGGAGCATGTTTCCTGCCTCTAGCGTGTCCAAACCCTTAATAATCTTATATGTTTCAATAAGATTCCCTCTCATCCTTCTAAACTCCAGAGTATACAAGCCCAGCCGCTCCATTCTCTCAGCAGATGACAGTCCCGCTATCCTGGGAAGTAACGTTGTAAACCTACTCTGCACTCCCTCAATAGCAAGAATGTCCTTCTTCAAATTAGGAGACCAAAACTGCACACAATACTCCAGGTGTGGTCTCACTGGGTCCCTGTACAACAGCCCAAGGACCTCTTTGCTCCTATACTCAACTCCTGATGTACTAATTAGCCACCCACCAATCCACAGGAACTGATCCTGAATCTATAGAACATTGGTAAATGATCACCAATGCGTCCACGATTTCTAGAGCCACTTCCTTAAGTACCCTGGGATGCAGACCATCAGGCCCTGAGCATTTATCAGCCTTCAGTCCCATCAATCTACTCAACACCATTTCCTGCCTAATGTGGATTTCCTTCAGTTCCTCCGTCACCCCAGATCCTCTGGCCTCTAGTACATCAGGAAGATTGTTTGTCCTCCTCAGTGAAGACGGATCCAAAGTACCAGTTCAACTCATCTGCCATTTCCTTGTTCCCCATAATAAATTCACCTTTTTCAGTCTTCAAGTGTCCAACTTTGGTCTTAACTAATTTTTTCCTCCTCACGTACCGGCAGCAACTTTTATTATCCTCCTTTATATTCTTGGCTAGCTTACCTTCGTACCTCATCTTTTATCCCCGTATTGCCTTTTTAGTTAACTTCTGTTGCTCTTTAAACATTACCCAATCCTCTTGCTTCCCACTCATTTTTGCTCCTATACTCAACTCCTCTTGTTATGGCCAACATGCCATTCACAAGGATCCCCAGATTATAATGGGTGACTTCAATCTACATATAGATTGGGTGAATCAAATTGGCAGGGGTGCTGAGGAAGAGGATTTCTTGGAATGTATGCGGGATAGTTTTCTAAACCAACATGTAGGGGAACCAACGAGAGAGCAGGCTATTCTAGACTGGGTATTGAGTAATGAGGAAGGGTTAGTTAGCAGTCTTGTTGTGCATGGCCCCTTGGGCAAGAGTGACCATAATATGGTTGAGTTCTTCATTAGGAAGGAGAGTGACATAATTAATTCAGAAACAAGGGTTCTGAACTTAAAGAAAGGTAACTTTGAGGGTATGAGACATGAATTGGCCAAGATAGACTGGCAATTGATTCTTAAAGGGTTGATGGTGGATATGCAATGGAAGGCATTTAAAGGCTGCATGGATGAACTACAACAATTGTTCATCCCAGTTTGGCAAAAGAATAAATCAGGGAAGGTAGTGCATCAGTGGATAACAAGGGAAATCAGGGATAGTATCAAAACAAAAGATGAAGCATACAAATTAGCCAGAAAAAGCAGCCTACCAGAGGACTGGGAGAAATTCAGAGTCCAGCAGAGGAGGACAAAGGGCTTAATTAGGAAAGGGAAAATAGATTATGAAAGAAAACTGGCAGGGAACATAAAAACTGACTGCAAAAGTTTTTATAGATATGTGAAGAGAAAAAGATTAGTTAAAACAAATGTAGGTTCCTTGCCGTCAGAAACAGGTGAATTGATCATGGGGAACAAGGACATGGCAGACCAATTGAATAACTACTTTGGTTCTGTCTTCACTAAGGAAGACTTAATCTGCCGGAAATAGCAGGGGACCGGGGGTCAAATGAGATGGAGGAACTGAGTGAAATCCAGGTTAGCCGGGAAATGGTGTTAGGTAAATTGAATGGATTAAAGACCGATAAATCCCCAGGGCCAGATAGGCTGCATCCCAGAGTACTTAAGGAAGTAACCCCAGAAATAGTGGATGCATTAGTAATAATTTTTTTTAACTCTTTAGATTCTGGAGTAGTTCCTGAGGATTGGAGGGTAGCGAATGTAACCACACTTTTTAAAAAGGGAGGGAGAGAGAAAACGGGGAATTACAGACCAGTTAGTCTAACATCGGTAGTGGGAAAACTGCTAGAGTCAGTTATTAAAGATGGGATAGCAGCACATTTGGAAAGTGGTGAAATCATTGGACAAAGTCAGCATGGATTTATGAAAGGTAAATCATGTCTGACGACTTTTATAGAATTTTTCGAGGATGTAACTAATAGAGTGGATAAGGGAGAACCAGTGGATGTGTTATATTTGGACTTTCAGAAGGCTTTCGACAAGGTCCCACAAAAGAGATTAGTATACAAACTTAAAGCACACGGTATTGGGGGTTCAGTATTGATGTGGATAGAGAACTGGCTGGCAGACAGGAAGCAAAGAGTAGGAGTTAACGGGTCCTTTTCAGAATGGCATGCAGTGACTAGTGGGGTACCGCAAGGCTCAGTGCTGGGACCCCAGCTATTTACAATATATATTAATGATTTGGACGAGGGAATTGAATGCAACATCTCCAAGTTTGCGGATGACACAAAGCTGGGGGGCAGTGTTAGCTGTGAGGAGGGTGCTAGGAGGCTGCAAGATGACTTGGATAGGCTGGGTGAGTGGGCAAATGCATGGCAGATGCAGTATAATGTGGATAAATGTGAGGTTATCCACTTTGGTGTAAAAAACAGGAAAGTAGAAACCTGAATGGTGGCCGATTAGGAAAAGGGGAGATGCAACGAGACCTGGGTGTCATGGTACACCAGTCATTGAAAGTAGGCATGCAGGTGCAGCAGGCAGTGAAGAAAGCGAATGGTATGTTAGCATTCATAGCAAAAGGATTTGATTATAGGAGCAGGGAGGTTCTACTGCAGTTGTACAGGGTCTTGGTGAGACCACACCTGGAGTATTGCGTACAGTTTTGGTCTCCAAATCTGAGGAAAGACATTCTTGCCATAGAGTGAGTACAGAGAAGGTTCACCAGACTGATTCCTGGGATGTTAGGACTTTCATATGAAGAAAGACTTGATAGACTCGGCTTGTACTCGCTAGCATTTAGAAGATTGAGGGGGGATCTTATAGAAACTTACAAAATTCTTAAGGGGTTGGACAGGCTAGATGCAGGAAGATTGTTCCCGATGTTGGGGAAGTCCAGAACATAGGGTCACAGTTTAAGAATAAAAGGGGAAATCTTTTAGGACTGAGATGAGAAAAACATTTTTTACACAGGGAGTGGTGAATCTCTGGAATTCTCTGCCACAGAATGCAGTTGAGGCCAGTTCATTGGCTATATTTAAGAGGGGGTTAGATGTGGCCCTTGTGGCTAAAGTGATCAGGGGGTATGGAGAGAAAGCAGGTACAGGATACTGAGTTGAATGATCAGCCATGGGCCGAATGGCCTACTCCTGCACCGATTTTCTATGTTTCTATGTTTCTATGTTTCTATCCCGTTGTACTTCCCCTTTTCCCAACTTGACACCATTTAGATAATAATTTGCCTTCCTGTTTTTGCGACCAAAGTGGATAACGTCACATGTATCCTCATTAAACTGCATCTGCCTTGCATCTGCCCACTCACCCAACCTGTCCAAGTCACCCTGCATTCTCATAGCATCCTCCTCACAATTCACACTGACACCCAGCTTTGTGTCATCTGCAAATTTGCTAATGTTACTTTGAATCCCTTCATCTAAATCATTGATGTATATTGTAAATAGCGGCGGTCCCAGCTCCGAGCCTTGCAGTACCCCACTAGTCACTGCCTGCCATTCAGAAAGGGACCCATTAATCCCTCCTCTTAGTTTCCTGTCTTCCAACCAATTTTCTATCCATGTCAGCACTCTACCCCCAATACCATGGGCCCTAATTTTGCCCACTAATCTCCTATGTGGGACCTTATCAAAGTCCAGGTACACTACATCCACTGGCTTTCCCTTGTCCAATTTTATAGTTGCATCCGCAAAAGAATCTAGAAGATTACTCAAGCATGATTTCCCCTTCGTCAATCCATGCTGACTCGGACCGATCCTGTTACTGCTATCCAAATGCGCAGCTATTTCATCTTTTATAATTGACTCCAGCATCTTCCCCACCACCAATGTCAGGCTAACTGGTCTATAATTCCCTGTTTTCGCTCTCCCGCCTTTCTTAAAAAGTGGGATAACATTAGCCACCCTCCAATCCACAGGAACTGATCCTGAATCTATAGAACATTGGAAAATGATCACCAATACGTCCACGATTTCTAGAGCCATTTCCTTAAGTACCCTGGGATGCAGACCATCAGGCCCTGGGGATTTATCAGTCTACCCAACACCATTTCCTGCCTAATGTGGATTTCCTTCAGTTCCTCCGTCACCCCAGATCCTCTGGCCATTAGTACATCAGGAAGATTGTTTGTCCTCCTCAGTGAAGACGGATTCAAAGTACCTGTTCAACTCATCTGCCATTTCATTGTTCCCCACAATAAATTAACCTTTTTCAGTCTTCAAGGGTCCAACTTTGGTCTTAACTTTTTTTCTTTTCACATACCTACAGAAGCTTTTAATATCCTCCTTTATATTCTTGGCCAGCTTTCCTTCGTACCTCATCTTTTCTCCCCGTATTGCCTTTTTGGTTATCTTCTGTTGCTCTTTAAACATTACCCAATCCTCTTGTTTCCCGCTCATCTTTGCTACGTTGTACTTCGCTTTTATTTTTATACTATCCCTGGCGTCCCTTGTCAGCCACGGTCACCCCTTACTCCCCTTGGAATCTTTCTTCCTCTTTGGAATGAACTGATCCTGCACCTTCTGTATTATTCCCAGAAATACCTGCCATTGTTGTTCCACTGTCATCCCTGCTAGGGTATCTTTCCAGTCAACTTTGGCCAGCTCCTCCCTCATGGCTCCATAGTCCCCTTTATTCAACTGTAACACTGACACCTCCGATTTACCCTTCTCCCTCTCCAATTGTAGATTAAACCTGACCATATTATGGTCACTACCTCCTAATGGCTCGTTAACCTCAAGTTCCTTTATCAAATCTGGTTTATTACATAACACTAAATCCAGAATTGCCTTCTGCCTGGTAGGCTCCAATACAATCTGCTCTAAGAATTCATCACGGAGGCACTCCACAAACTCCTTTTCTTGGGGTCCAGTACCAACCTGATTTTCCCAGTCTACCTTCATGTTGAAATCTCCCATAACAACCGTAGCATTACCTTCACTACATGCCAATTTTAATTCCTTATTCAACTTGCACCCTATATCCAGGCTACTGTTTGGGGGCCTGTAGATTAGTCCCATTAGGGTATTTTTACCCTTACAACTCCTTACTTCTATCCAAACTGACTCCACATCTCCTGTTTCAATGTCACCCCTTGCAAGGGACTGAATTTCATTCCTCACCAACAGAGCTACCCCACCCCCTCTGCCCACCTGTCTGTCTTTTCGATAGGAGGTATACCCTTGAATATTCAGTTCCCAGCCCTGGCCCTCTTGCAGCCATGTCTCTGTAATTCCCACACATCATACTTGCCAATTTCTAACTGAGCCTCAAGCTCGTCTACTTTATTTCTTATACTGGCAACACAGGTTTTCACAACATCATGAAAACCATCATCTGCCCGAACATTTGAGGGTCCACTTTACTGAGAGCCAAGAGCAGAGGTGAACTCATCAAGGACAGAGGTAGTCGCGCCTACTGGATGAAAGACTTTGACCTTCTCCAATGATATAATAGATAATAGACAATAATAGACAATAGGTGTAGGAGTAGGCCATTCGGCCCTTCGAGCCAGCACCGCCATTCAATGTGATCATGGCTGATCATCCCCAATCGGTATCCCGTTCCTGCCTTCTCCCCATATCCCCTGACTACGCTATCGTTAAGAGCGCTTTCTAGCTCTCTCTTGAAAGTATCCAGAGAACCGGCCTCCACCGCCCTCTGAGGCAGATAATTCCACAGACTCCCAACTCTCTGTGTGAAAAAGTGGTTCCTCATCTCCATTCTAAATGGCTTACCCCTTATTCTGAAACTGTGGCTCCTGATTCTGGACTCCTCCAATATGAGATTTTCATAGAGCTCACAGGGCACCTGTTGCAGTGTGAGGTACTCAGACTAAGATGCAATCCAGCAGTTGTCTTTGTGCTCAAAGACTTTGGGCGTTGTCTGTGTGGAGTTGGCACATTCTCCTAGTCATGTGCTGATTTCCGCTAAGTGCTCCAGTTTCTGCCCTTATCCCAAAACACGTAGGTTGGTGTGTTAATTAGCCTCTGAAAATTGTCCTTAGTGTGAAAGTGAATGATAGAATCTGGGGGTAGTGAGAATCGTGGGAAGAATAAAAATAAAAGTAGGATTAATGTAGGATTAGTGCAAATGATGTCTGACGTTTGACATAGACTCCCAGGTAGGCAGCTGTGATTAATCAAATCCCATGTGTCAGGCCACAGGAGGAAATGCATACATTATCTGTAATTACTGAGGAGAAGGTCTGGGAGGCAAAGTAAATGAGTAGTGATGTGGTGTGGACCATATCTGAATCACACAAGAGGTGGCACTGGCAGTCTTAAAGAATATTAAAGTGGATAAATGCCCAGGGCCCGACCATGTTTGTCCTTCAGACATCATGGGAAGCAAGGGAAGAAATTACTGGGGCCTTGTCAGAGATATATCATCTTTAGACATAGGGGACTTACTGGAACACGAGAGGGTGGCTAATTTACCTTTATTGAAGAGGATTGCAAAACAGGCCATAGAACTGTGGGCCAGTGAGCCTGATATCAGTGGTGGATAAGTTACTGGAGGGCCAGGATGTATCAGCAATTGGACAGATTAGGAATAGTCAGCATGGCTTTACATGTGAGAAATCATGTCTCTCAAATGTAATTGTGTTTTGAAGAGATCATCAAGAGGATTGATGAGGACAAGGCAGTGAACATTGTCTGTGTGGAGAACAGCAAGGCCTTTGATAAGGTCCTGCATGGTAGGCTAGTTCGGAAGGTGAGATCGCAGGGATACACGATGAGCTCACCAACTGGATTCAAAATAGTTTTAGTACAGGAGTCAGAGGGTGGTGGTGGAAGGTTATTTTTCACAATAGAGGCCTGCAATCTGTGGTGTACCGTAGTGACTGGATTGAGTTCACTGTTGTTTATTATCTTTGTTAACGATTTGGATGTACTTTTGTTCTGTCTTCACTAAGGAAGACACAAACAATCTCCCAGAAATACCAGGGTACCGAGGATCTAGTGGGAGGGAGAAACTGACGGGAATCCACATCAGTAAGGAAATGGGACTGTTGGGACTGAAGGCAGATAAATCCCCAGGGCCTGATGGTTTGCATCCCAGAGTACTCAAGAAGGTGGCCCTAGAAAACCTGGATGCATTGGTGATCATTTTCCAATGTTCATTCGACTCTGGATCAGTTCCTGTAGGCAATGTAACTCCACTTTTTAAGAAAGGAGGGAGCGTGAAAACGGGGAATTATAGACCAGTTAGCCTTACATCGGTAGTGGGGAAGATGCTTGAATCGATTATTAAAGATGTTATAGCAGAGCATTTGAAAAGCAGTGACAGGATAGGTCAAAATCAGCATGGATTTATGAAGGGGAAATCATGCTTGACTAATATTCTGGAATTTTTATTTTTTTATTTTTTTTATTTTTATTTACATTACTGCCAATTACATTAGTACTCGTCACATATATCTTATTACATTAGTACTCGTCACATATATCTTATTACAATTAATGTACTCCGTTTATTTTTTACATTAATAAAGGGAAAGGGTGAGATTGAAAGAAAGAAAAGAGTGAAGAAAAAAAGTGAAAGTGTAAAAAACGTGACAACAAGAAAGAACAAAGACCCTATAAGAAACAAATAAAAAATAAAAAAAAAGAGTTAAGAAATAGACCCTAAAAAAGAAGAAAAAAGAGAAAGAGGGAAAAGAGAAAAACAAATACTTTGTTGTAAGCATCACGCAAATGGGACATACCAACTCTCCAGCTTTCATCCCCCCTTACCTGACTTCAGTTTTTTTTTAAAGTACTTTTGCACCCTATACTTGTAATAATTCTATAAATGCAGACCACGTGAGGTGGAAGTGATCTGGTTTACCTGCCAGGAGTCTTATCTCTTCTAGGTGTAATCTTTCGAACATATTTGAAATCCACATGTTTATAGTTGGTATTGGAGCGTTTTTCCAGAATTTTAGGATTAACTTTTTTCCAGTTATTAACCCATAGTCTATTAATTTCTTTTGGAACACATTTAGTTCTGGACTATCTTCCGTTGTTCCGAAGATAATCCATTCTGCTTTGGGTATCAGTTTTATTTTAAATAATTTTGTAAAGATTTCAAAAATTTCAATCCAAAATCTTTGAATTTTTGTACAGAAAACAAATGAGTGTGCTATAGTAGCTTCTTGAGATTGACATTTATCACAAGTGGATGATACATTTGGGAACATTTTATTGATTTTAGTTTTGGAATAATATAATCAATGTAAAATTTTAAATTGTATTAAAGTGTGTCTTACATTAATCGAACATTTATGCACGTTTGATAAATGTTCATTCCACCTTTCCTTTGATATTTTAATAGCAAATTCTTGTTCCCAGCCTCTTCTAATACCTTCCGTAGATAGTATTTCTACATTTAAGATAATATTATACAAATATGATATTAAGTTTGCTGATTCAGCTTTTATCTGCATTGCTTCATCCAATACATCTGCTGGGCTATTATAATGATCTTTTGTATATTTTTTCAAATAGTCACATATTTGAAAATATTTAAAATATTGATTATTTCCCAGTTTATATTTTATTTGTAATTGTTGGAATGATAGTAATTTTCCAGTTTCATACAAGTCACCGAACGTTTTAATTCCTAGTCTATCCCATTGTATGAAAGATTTGTCTGTAATAGAGGGATTAAACAAAGGGTTATTAACTATGGGAGATAAAAGCGATACATTTCTTAATTTTAAATTTTGTTTTATTTGTTTCCAAGTTCTGATTGTACTATGTATAATTGGGTGTTTGTTATAATTTATGTTATTCAGTTTCATTGGTGAGAGGAGGATCGCTCCAATGTTTCCAGAGGAGCAGTCCTCTCTCTCCATTACAATCCAGTCCACTTGCTGGGCAGAGTTGTCCATCAGTTGAATCATATTTTTAATATTTACTGACCAATAATAATACATGAAGTTAGGGAGTGCTAAGCCCCCTAATACCTTAGCTTTGTTCAAGTGTGTTCTTTGTATTCTATGTGATTTATAGTCCCATATAAAATGAGTAATGTCTGAATCCAGTTTTTTTTTAAACTTCTTTGGTAGGTATATAGGAATCGATTGAAATAGGTATAAAATTTGTGGTAAGAAGATCATTTTTATTCCATTTATTTGGCCTATTAAAGACATCGGGAGCGTTTTCCAAAATTTAATTAGTGTGTTTAATTTATTAAGTAAAGGATCAAAATTTGCTTTAAACATGCCTTGGTATGTTCTAGTGATTTTGATACCCAAGTATTTAAATTTTTCTGTAGCTATTTTAAAAGACCTTTAAAAGATGTGTTGAGTCTTTCGGTTTTAGTGACATAATTTCACTTTTATTCCAATTTATTCTGTATCCAGAAAAAGATCCAAAGTCCTCAATTAAATTTAATATATTTGGTATAGTAATTTGTGGTTTTGTAATGTACAATAATATATCATCCGCGTATAAAGATATTTTATTATTTGAATATTTAGTATTATACCCATGGATATCTGGATGTGTTCTCATTTTTTCTGCTAACGGTTCAATTATGAGAGCAAACAACTGTGGTGATAATGAGCATCCTTGTCTATTTCCCCTTGATAGTTGAAATTTCGAGAATAATATGTTATTAGTTAATATTCTAGCTGTAGGTTTATTATATAGTTTAATCCATAAAATAAAATTCTCTCCCAGTTGGAATTTTTGTAATACTTTATCCATATAATTCCATTCTACTTGGTCAAATGCTTTTTCAGCGTCCAGCGAAATAATTGATAATTCTTGTTCTTCAGATTTATGTGAGTGCATTATATTGAGTAGACGTCTCATATTATTAGATGAATATCTCTTAGGGATAAACCCCGTCTGATCTGAGTTTATTAGTTTACTAATATATTTACTTAATCTAGCTAATGTTTTCGCTAATATTTTTTAATCTGTATTTAACAATGCTATAGCTCTATATGAACCAGGTTTTTCTATATCTTTGTCTTTTTTAAGTATTAGTGTGATCGTTGATTCAGCTAATGTATCAGGTAATATTTGTTTTTTAAAAGCATATTGGTACATTTTTTGTAATCGTGGTTTAATTTTGTCATAGAAGCTTTTATAAGATTCATTAGTAAATCCATCAGGACCTGGTGTTTTTCCATTCTTTAATGAGTTTATTGTATCTTCTAATTCCTTAATTGAGATTTGTGCACCCAATTCCTCTTGTTCCTTCAACTCTAACTTTGGAAGATTACAATTATTCAAAAACTCTGTAATTTATTGGAGTCAGTTGTCGTTTTAGATGTATACAAATTCTCATAAAATTGCGCAAATCTTTTATTAATATCCTTCGGTATGGTTAATAATTCCCCTCTATCTGATTTAATCTTTGGGATCGTATGTTCTTTTTCTCGTTTTTTTAGCTGGCGAGCCAAAAGTTTATGCGGTTTATTCTCAAATTCAAAGTGCTCCTGTTTTGTAATTTGGAAAAGTCATAAGTTTGGCTGATAATAATTTATTTTATTTAAATTTCAAAATTATTATTTTATTATGTTTATCTATTGATGGATCTTTAGCATTTATCTATATCCATTTGTCTAATAAGTTCTTCTAACTGTCTTTGTTCATTCTTATTCTTTTTATTTTGAAAAGCTTGATATGAAATTATAATACCTCTAATGTATGCTTTAAAATATTCCCATAATACAGTAGGCGATATATCTGGAGTGTCATTTATTTCAAAAAAGGCGTCCATTTGTTCTTTTAAATATAAACTCGCTTGTGGATCTTTTAGGATTTGAGAATTAAATCTCCAAAACGGTTTATTCTTAGACATTCCTTCCCGTTTTAAAAAGAAAGTTAGTGGTGAATGGTCTGAAATCGAATTTGTATGGTATGTTGGGTTCAAAGTGTGAGGGATTAATTTTGTGTCCACCAGGAAATAATCTATACGTGAGTATGTTTTATGTACCATTGGATAAAACGAGTATTCCCTGCCAGTTGGATTAGCAATTCTCCAAACATCTGCTATATTAGTATTGTTTATATAAGTATTTAAAAGTTCACCGGTTTTAGATTTCGTATTCCCTCTCTGTTTTTGGCTTGATTTGTCTAAATACGAATCTAAAACACAGTTAAAGTCTCCTCCTATTATAACATTTTGATAATTAAACTCTGCGATTATGTTCAGAATTTTATTGAAAAAATGAGGGTTGTCAAAGTTAGGCGCGTATATATTTACCAAAGTAATTGGAGTATCATGAATTTCTCCATTAACTATTAAATATCTCCCTTCAGTGTCTGTTATGGTATTCTTGCTTTGAATGGTATATCTTTTCTAATAATGATTGACGTACCTCTAGATTTCGAAGTATATGAAGAATGGTATGTTTGACCTATCCATTTCGCCCTCAACCTAGCTTGATCATGAGATTTTAGATGAGTTTCTTGTAAGAAGATAATGTCAGAGTTGTAAAGTTTCAGCTGAGCTAGTATCTTACCCCTTTTAATAGGTTCGTTAATACCTCTTATATTCCAACTACAGAATGAGACTCCTCCGAGGTTCTTTTGTTTAGCATCTTGCATTTTGAATAATTATAGTACCTTTAAATCTTGTGGTACCAATAAACCCAATTAGGGCATTAGCACAATTCTGTTGATGAGAATACATGTGCTGCTGTCTCTTGCCTTGAAAAAATGCTTCGGCTGCAAAGCATTTTCTAACATGAAAAGGCACTGTTGGAAAACACGCACCTTCCATTTATGCTTTCAGTTTTGCATTTATCACGGGTGACTTTAATCTACATATTGATTGGGCCAACCAAATTGATAGCAGCGCTGAGGAGGAGGATTTCCTGGAATGTATACGGGATGGTTTTATCAACCAATATGTAGAAGAACCGACTAGAGCACAGGCCATCCTAGACTGGGTATTATGTAATGAGGAAGGATTAGTTTGCGATCTTGTTGTGCAAAGCCCCTTGGGCAACAGTTACCATAATATGCTGGAATTCTGCATTAGGATGGAAAGTGACACGGTCACTTCAGAGACTTGCGTCCTGAAGTTAAAGAAAGGAGACTTTGAAGGTATGAGACGGGAATTGGCTAGGAGGGGCAAATTATACTTAAAGTGTTGATGGTGGAGATGCAATGGCAAAGATTTAAAGACCACATGGATGAACTCCAAAACTTTATCATCCCTGTCTGGCAAAAAAATAAAACGGGGACGGTGGCTCAACCGTGACTAACGGGGGGAATCAAGGATAGTGTTAAATCCAAGGAGGATTCATATAAATTGGCCAGAGGATGCAGCAAACCGGAGGACTGGGAGAAATTTAGCTCAGAGGAGGACAAGGGGGGTGGGGGGGGGGGGGGAAGAGTATGAAAGAAAGCATGTGGGGAATATAAAAGCTTCTACTGACTAAAAGCTTCTTGAGATATGTAAAAAGGAAAAGTTTACTGAAGACAAATATAGGTCCCTTACAGTCAGTGACAAGTGAATTTATATTGGGAAACAAAGAAATGTCAGAACAGTTAAATGAGTACTTTGTTTCTGTCTTCACCAAGGAAAACACAAACAATCTCCCAGAAATACTAGGGGACTGAGGATCTAGTGGGAGGAAGAAACTGAAGGGAATCCACATTAGTCAGGAAATGGTGTTAGTTACACTGTTGGGACTGTAGGCAGATAAATCCCAAGGGCCTGATGGTCTGCATCCCAGAGTACTCAAGGTACTTGAAATTGTGGGTGCATTGATGATCATTTTCCAATGTTCTCTCGACTCTGGAGCAGTTCCTGTGGACTCAAGGGTAGCCAATGTAACCCCACTTTTTAACAAAGGAGGGAGAGAGAAAACGGGGAATTATAGACCAGTTAGCCTTAAATCGATAGTGGGAAAGATGCTTGAGTCGATTGTTAAAGATGTTATAGCAGCACATTTGGAAAGCAGTGACAGGATCGGTCAAAGTCAGCATGGATTTATGAAGGGGAAATCATGCTTGACTAATCTTCTGGAATTTTTTGAGGATGTAACAAGTAGAATGGATAAGGGAGAGCCAGTGGATGTGGAGTATCTGGACTTTCAAAAAGACTTTGACAAGGTCCCACACAAGAGATTAATGTGCAAAAGTATAGCACATGGTATTGGGGGTAGGGTATTGACATGGATAGAGAACTGGTTGGCAGACAGGAAGCAAAGAGTAGGAATTAACGGGTCCTTTTCAGAAAGGCAGGCAGTGACTAGTGGGACCCTGGTTATTTACAATATATATTACCAATTTAGACGAGGGAATTAAATGTAACATCTCCAAGTTTGCGGATGACACAAAGCTGGGTGGCAGTGTGAGCTGCGAGGAGGATGCTATGAGACTGCAGGGAGACTTGGATAGTGTAATGTATTCATGCATATTCATGTATATGCTAATGAGTTGGTGTATATAAGTAGGGAATGTTGGGTAATAAATCTCTCTTGTGATCCAGGCAGCCTGCGTGTAAGTTGTTATTCATTCTGCTGTCCAGAATATAACGAAATTGGTGACGAGGATGGGATAGAGTTTGTGAACTCATCCTTTAAATACAGCGCAGGACTGTTTTGCAACACGCAGTATTGTTTAACAGTGTAAACAGTAAATACGGAGTTGTGTCGCAGTTGTTTGCGAGCTGGACATGAGAGGCCTGCAGATCCTTCTATGCAGGGGACTGTAGTTTAAAACATCAGCTGTACAAGTCGGCCAGTTTGTCAGGCTATCTCTATGTTGTGTCTACGTGGCAAGATGTCGTCCTTCGGATTGTTACACATTTTAGACTGAGGTTTTTTTTGTCAAATTCCTCAAGCTGAATAGTCTTTGTACAGCTAAGTTTTAGGTGAATTGTTACACCAGAACAGACAGAACTTTGGGGCTTTTGAACAGACCTTTTATTTAAAAAAAAGAGAACGACACGGTGGCAGCGTCCACGGGCTACATTGGAAACCTTGACACTTTTGACAAGAGTAGAGAGCCGTTCAGATCCTATATGGAGAGAGCAAAAAAGTTTTTCACGGCAAACAATATATTGGAGATTAGTGGTGAAGGAGAGATAGTGGCTGAAACAAATAAGGCCGTTTGCGAACGCATGAAAGCGATTCTGCTCACGGAGATCGGTCCTGAAGTGTATGGCACACTCGTGAATCTCCTTGCACCCATAAAGGCAAAAGACATTTGACATTTGAAATTTGACATTTGACATTTGACAATAAAGTTCAATGACATTATAAAGAAGTTGGAGGAGCACTTCAACCCAAAGCCTCTGGAAATTGCAGAAAGCTATAAATTTGGCACTAGAAACCAGAAGCAGAATGAGACAATCAATGAGTACATTGTTGCCTTGAAAAACGTAAGTTATCACTGTAACTTTGGAACCTTTCTTGGACGCGCACTACGTGACAGATTTGTTTGCGGTCTAGTGAATGAACGAATTCAGTCCAACTGATGAACACTCCAGATCTCACATTCGAGAAAGCATGCAAGATTGCTACCACAATGGAGATGGCATCAAAGAATGCTCGCGGGTTTCGTCCACCACGAACTGCAGTGGCCGTTTACAGTCACAAGGCAATGCCTATGGCCAAACCTAGAGGCGCTAAACCAAAACCGAAGTATGGCGGGGAGCCAAGTTCAGCCAGTTGTTATCGTTGCAATGGTCATCACTCATTCCAATTTTGTCAGTTCAAAATGGCCAAGTGCTATAACTGCCAGAAGAAAGGCCATATCGCCTCAGCATGTCGGGCCAAGCTTAGGAAACCAACAATCTGTGGGAATCAAGCAACAACACCGGAGAGGAGTTCACAACTTGGAGGTGAACCCAGATGTAAATGAACTTGGGTTGTACACCATTTATGCAACCAACATCAATAAGCCTACAACCAGCCAAGGCAAGGACTTTCGAACTAAACTATTGATTAATGAACAGTTAATCGATATGTGTATTGACACGGCAGCAGATTGTTCGGTCATGAGCAGAGACCTGTACAAAACAAAGTTCCCACAGATACCATTGTTTGAGTGTAAGGTCAAGCTGAGAACCTACTCGGGCGAAGTTTTGGAGACACGTGGACAAATGAAGTGTAAAGTTCAGCATAATGGTCAGTCAGTAACACTGCCCGTCATAGTAGCCAGCTACAGAAATAAACCAATCCTCCTTGGAAAGGATTGGCTGAGTAGAATAGAATTAGACTGGAAAAAAATTTTCACCGTCGATTTGTCCAAATCACGTCTTGAAAACGTCATAAGCAAACATGCAAACATTTTTGCTGACAGTTACATGGGAATAACAGGGTACTCTGCACACATTCGACTTAAGCAAAATGTGAGACCTGTGTATTGTCGACCAAGACCTGTACCATATGCACTAAAGCAACAAGTGGAGGTAGAACTCGGCAGATTAGAACGGAATGGAGTACTCATGAAGACAGACCAGAGTAACTGGGCGACGCCAATTATGGCCATACCCAAGGCCGACAAAACTGTTCGACTATGTGGTGATTACAAAGTCACAATCAACCAAGCCGTTGATGACGAACAATATCCGTTACCAACCTCGCAAGATCTGTACGCAGAACTTAGTGGAGCAAGAGTCTTCACTAAACTGGATTTGTCTCACGCTTACGCCCAACTCAATGTCGACAAGGAAAGTCAGCAGTACTTGACTATCAACACACATAAGGGCTTGTCACAGTTTACGAATAAGGGGTAGGCCATTAAGGACTGAGATGAGGAAAAACATTTGCACCCAGAGAGTGGGTGAATCTGTGGAATTCTCTGCCACAGAAGGAAGTGGAGGCCAATTCACTGTATGTTTTCAAGAGACACAGATTAAGCTCTTAGGGCTAAAGGAATCAAGGGATATGGGGAAAAAGCAGGAACAGGGTACTGATTTTAGATGATCAGCCATGATCATATTGAATGGCGGTGCTGTCTCGAAGGGCTGAATGTCCTAATCCTGCACCTATATTCTATGTTTCTATGACATTGATAGTCATCCGTGGGTGACATCAAAATTGTTGGTATAGTTGATATAAGGTTTATGAAAGGATCTGGATCAATTAAGGTTGTGGACCAAGGACTCTGAAATGTGGAAGGTGATGCTTTTTTGATTAAAGGACAAGGACAAAGGACATTTTACTTCGGAGTCACGTGAGTGACTTCGTGAAGAACCCCGCCAGGACGCATGCGTGTTATATCGCTACACGCATTGCGAAACAGTCACACGGGTGGAACGACGTTCCCCCTCAGCGGCAAAATTCAAAAGCCGGGAACTGCAGGTAAGTGATACTCTGCGTTCTTTTTTTGTTCTACATACTGTTTTACAGGTGTAGACTCCAATGGACGAGGAAAACCAAGAAGGCTGCTCCAAAGCTGGCGAGGGAGGACCGCGGAGTTGCGGGCAGCCAGCAGCGGCCAGCGGCCAGCGGCACGGGAATCACCCGTAATGGGAACAGCTGTGCCCGACTTCGGCCGCGCACCGGCCAGATCTACACCGCGGCCGGGCGGTAAGGCAATATAAAAGTCTAATAGAGTCGTTGACTCGGATGAGTCCGACTTTGAGCAGCCGCGAGCGGCCAGCGACCGTGAACGCTGGAGCCGGATGGAGCGGCTTATGGAGCAAATGCTCCAACGTGACAGGCTCCGGGAGATGGAGTCTAGTCACTGTGGGAATTTAATACACCCACAGCAGCACCTCTTGTAGGTCTGCACAGTGCATCTCCCTCGTCAGAGGGGAGTACTGGGGGTCAATTCTGGGCTGACCCTGAAGAGGGGTTTCCAGAACAAACATCAAGTGTGCGAGGGGTGCAGGAAGACCACAATCTACTGGACATGGTGTCCCAATTCGTACAGCCAGACCAAACTGGCTGAAACCTGGAACCGAAACTAGCTGCCAGTATTGACTATATGTAATTTAAGCAGCTACAGGAACAGGCTATATTGGACACCACGGCAAGACATTTGCCACCTGGGAACTGTACATCCCTGAATGTTCCCATTGTAAATAATTGCATATGGAAACACGTCGGAGCAGGAGTTAGAGGCATGGATGTCAAACTCCAAAAAGTACTAAAGCTCCTAACAACGGGAACAACAGCTTTCGCCCGGACAGTAGATGAAAAGGAGATGTCGCAGGATCAACAGGATGCACTGGCACTGCTCTGTAATACACAATACGAAATTAACGTCATCAGGAAGAGTGCCATTCGACCTGCTTTAAACCCGAAATTTGCAGGTCTGTGCAAACCTGGCAACATAAAACCACCAATTTTACTATTTGGAGGTAACCTATCCAAACAAGTCAAAGAGCTCGATGAGGAGGCAAAAACCCTGGGGCTCATCAAAGCGACATCATCAAAACCCTACTATGGTCATAAACAGCACCCTTATGCACCCACCAGTAGAACAAGACAAACTGGTGAAAGCTCAAAGGCCAGGTACACTGCACATGGGTCTTTTTAGGCCATGGCCCAGACCGGCCTTCGTGGAAGATGCGCAAACCCCCAACGCCAACCCAACCACAAACCCAGACGCCGGCGCCTCAACCTCCATGAAGGATTCACAAAAGGAAGTAAACCAGCCACTGGTAACTATGGAGGTAGGTGGGTCTGGTTCCTTACGAATTGCAGGGAGTATGGAGGTTGGTGGGAGATTACACTTCTTTCTGGATGAATCGAGTATGTTAACTACAGACACTTATATTTTAAGCAGTATCCAGGGATATACCATAGAATTTATACACAAACATAGCCCTCCAGTTCAGCATGTACCGAACCGAATGTTCGTACTTTCTGGTAAAGAAAAATCAGAAGCACATGCTGAACTGGAGCGGCTTTACGCACCGCTAATTGAAAAAAAAACCAACACGAATCGCTGGAATTTGTGTCCAATATCTTTACCAAAAAACAAAAAAGATGGTGTCGCATCATCATAGATTTGACAAATTTGAATACTTTTGTACAATATATTCATTTCACAATGGAAACCTTTGTTACTGCTAAACAATTGATTTCCAAAGGTTACTTCATGGCTAGCATCGATTTAAAAGATGCTTACTATTCAGTCCCTATACGAGGTGACCACAGATGTTATTTAAAATTCAACTGGATGGGACAGCTCTGGCAGTACAGAGCACTACCAAATGGGCTAACCTCAGCCCCTAGGCTGTTCACTAAAATTTTGAAACCAGCTCTATCGTTTCTGCGGAAACAAAAACACATGGTGATGGCATAACTAGATGACATCCTCATTGTGGGCAAAACTTTGGAATTGGCCAAAGAAACGGTAACAGCCACAAAACAATTATTTAAAAAATGGGTTTATCATCCATCCAGTTAAATCTAAATTAAACCCTTCCACCACAATGGATTATTTGGGGTTCACCATTAACTCAGTTCACATGTTGGTGACTTTGCCTAAGGAAAAGGCTATAGCCTTAATAGAGGCTTGCAATACCCTCATCAGTAAACCATCCATCAGATTGGTAGCAAGAATAATTGGCAAAATAGTGGCTGCCTTTCCAGCCACACAATGTGGACCTTTACATTATCAAAATTTACAGAGGGCAAAAATACGAGCACTCAAAGTTAATGCTGGTCATTTTGACAGACCAATGAAGCTACCAATCGAAGCCATAATGGAACTAAAATGGTGGACAGATAACAGTCAGCATTGTTCCAATCCAATCGTTATCAGCAACCCTTCTATGGTGCTACAAACGGATGCCAGTGCACTTGGTTGGGGTGCTACCAATTCCATCTCCAGCTGTAGGGCCTAAAGTCATATTGTTCTGGGTTATGTCACCAGCATGTTAGACTACAGATTGACAATACCACGGTGGTAGCATATATCAACCACATGGGTGGAAACAAATCGATATCATGTGACAAGCTGGCCAACACAATTTGGCAATGGTGTATCCAGAAAAATATTTGGGTATCAGCCACTTACCTACCAAGTAAACTAAATTCAGTGGCAGACACCAGGTCATGCAAATTTAATGAAAATACCGAATGGATGTTGGATAAAAAAGTATTTGCTGATATTACAGCATGGTATGGAACACAAGATATCGATCTATTCGCATCCAGGCTTAATCACCAGTTATCAAACTATGTTTCATGGGAACCAGATCCTGGGGCAGCGGCGACAGATGCATTTTCGCTGCATTGGGGGGAAATTGTTTATTTATGCATTCCCTCCTTTCTGCCTCATCAGTCGGGTATTAAGGAAAATACAGCAAGACTCTGCATCTGGTATTTTGGTAGTACCCGATTGGCCTGCTCAACCATGGTTCCCTGTGATATTCGCATGGTATTAGAACCATGCATCACCATCTGGCATAGACCAGATTTACTGGTTCATCCCGTAACAAGGGAAAGCCACCCATGTCATAACCACATGAACTTATTAATTTGTAGAGTCTAAAAGTACCTCTACTGCAACTGGGACTGACGGACCGAACAGTGAACATTATTTCAGCGGCCCACAGACAGTCCACCAAAAAACAGTACCTGGTATACATCAGGAAATGGGAGATGTACTGTCACAGAAACAACATCACCTACACATCCATGAACATCCTGTCTGTTCTGGAATTCCTGGCAGGCCTCCATTACGATGAGGGGCTCAGTTATAGTGCCATCAACTGCGCCAGAAGTGCCCTGTCAACATATCTATACCAAGGAACAGAGCGTCATTCTGTTGGAACTCACCCCCTGGTAACAAAACTTATGAGGGGAATTTTTAATATCAATCCCCAAGAACCAGGTATTCCCAAATATGGGATGTGAGTATTGTCCTGATGATGCTAAGGAATTGGTCTCCAGCAAAACTCTGTCCCTACAAAGACTGACACTGAAAACAGTCATGCTGATGGCATTGGTCACGGCACAAAGGGTACAGTCATTACATAAGTTAAGACTGGACAACATGACTTCTTCATCTGTAAATATAACGTGTCATATTTATGAATTAGTCAAGCAGAACAGACAGGGGTCAGCAGGCCTCAATATAGAATTTAGGGCTTACCCAACAGATGATCGTCTCTGTATAGTAAGACATTTACTGCTATATATGGAGAACACGAAAATCATCAGAGGCAAGAGATGGCACTATTAATCAGCCACAAGCAACCTCACAAAAAAGTGACGGTCCAGACCATCTCAAGATGGCTGAAACAGGTTCTATTAAAGGCTGGGGTGGATACTAACATTTTCAAATCTCATTCCACCAGGGCTGCAGCTACATCGGCAGCTATGCAGTTGGATGTTCCGATGGACCAAATCCTCAAGACAGCAGGATGGTCAACGGAGAAACCTTTCCAACTATTTTATCATAAACCAGTAATTAAATCTGGAACGTTTGCAGAAACAATTTTAAGTTCTGTAATATAATTTCACCCCATAAATAGGGGCTATAATTTGGTGTTAATGGATCATGGATTTCAATGTCATATTCATGTCTAAACATGTTAACACAATTCCTCCCATAGTCATTAAGGCAGATGTGATGCATGGACTCGTTTCCACGGCATGAAATCACAGAGCTTTGAAATCTTCACGAAGTCACTCACGTGACTCCGAAGTAAAATAGTAAGATTAAACGAGAACTTACCAGTTCGAAGTTTGATCATTATTTTATGAGGAGTACGTTGAGGGAATACGTGCCCTCCGCTCCCACCCTTGATCATATACTCAACTGGTATCATCTTTTCTAATCTTACTATGTTCAGTCATTACAGTTATCTGTGATTTCACACCGCTGCTTTGAAGAATGACACGCATGCGTCCTGGCGGGGTTCTTCACGTATTCCCTCAACGTACTCCTCATAAAATAATGATCAAACTTCGAACTGGTAAGTTCTCGTTTAATCTTACTATTTATTGTCACATGCACCAATTAGTGCAGTAATTTGAGTTACCATGCAGCACACAAATAAGATAAACACAGCACTTTAGAATTTAACATAAAACATTAAAAAAAACATCCCCCCACAGCGGAATCAACATTTCCCACTGTGAGGGAAGGCAACAAAGTTCAGTCCTTTTCCTCTGTTCACCCGTGGTCGGGACCTATTATGGCCTCCGCAGTCATCGCAACGGCTTCCCGATGTTTCAGGCCCTCGAATGGAAGAACACCCTCAGCGGCCCGGAGCCTCCGAATCGGCTGCTGGACAGGAGTTGCACAGTTGACTGTAATAGAGCAGAGAGACCCAGGGGTACAGGTACACAGTTACCTGAAAGTATTGAAAAGGCAGAAAAGGCATTTGGCTTGCCTTCATTGGCAAAGATATGAAGTACCGGATTGGTATGTCGTACTTCAGCTGTACAAGATATTGATGAGACCACATTTAGAGTATTGTGTGCCGTTCTGGCCTTGTCTTCCTGGTATAGCAAGGATCCCATTTAGCTGGAAAGGGTGCAGATTAGATATACCTGGAAGTTACCAGGACTCAGTGGCATGAATGATAAGTAGAGGCTAGATAGGCTGGGACATTTTTCAATGGCGCACAGAAGGCTGAAGAGAGAACCATTGGAAGTATACAAAATCATGAGAGGCATGGATAATCCAGATGATCACAGTCTTTTTCCCAGGGCAGAGAGACAGATACATGGATAGGAAACCATGGATAGGAAAAGTTTAGAGGGTTATAGAAACTTATAGTTTCTTATAGAAACTTACAAAATTCTTAAGGGGTTGGACAGGCTAGATGCAGGAAGATTGCTCCCGATGTTGGGGAAGTCCAGGACAAGGGGTCACAGCTTAAGGATAAGGGGGAAATCCTTTAAGACCGAGATGAGGAAAAACTTTTTCACACAGAGAGTGGTGAATCTCTGGAACTCTCTGCCACAGAGGGTAGTTGAGGCCAGTTCATTGGCTATATTTAAGAGGGAATTAGATGTGGCCCTTGTGGCTAAAGGGATCAGAGGGTATGGAGAGAAGGCAGGTACGGGATACTGAGTTGGATGATCAGCCATGATCATATTGAATGGCGGTGCAGGCTCGAAGGGCCGAATGGCCTACTCCTGCACCTAATTTCTATGTTTCTATGTTTCTATGTTATGGGCCAAACACAGGCAAATGGGATTCGCACAGTGATTGGCATTAATGAGTTTGGCCCGAGGGCTTGTTTCTATTCTGTATGACTTCATGACCCCACTTGATGTGCAATAAGATGGATCAAAGCTGTATAGCTCCATGATTACAAAGCAGAAGGATGCCATTGTCCTTCACATCTGTGCTGTTTCTCCAACAAAGCAATTCAATAATTGCATTCCGCAGCCCCTTCTCTAACTTTGAAATGTTCCTTTCACACTGTATAAATATTCATTTCCTTCTTGGAACCTTATTGCATCTGTAGGCAGTGTACTCCAGATTTCAAATCTGTGTAAAGGTTCTTCTTAATTTTCTTCTGCTTTAGATTATACCTGTGACCTCTACTCATTGATCCTGCAACCAATTCGAAACAACCTCCCACTCTGTCCAGACCCTCCTCATCATTTTATACACTTCTTTCCAATCTCCACTCAGCCTTCTCTTCAACAAAAAGCTGCCACGGCTTTACTAATCTTACCCTGCAACTGTTGTCCCTCATCCCATGGACAGTTCTCCTAAATTCCCTTTGCATCCTCTCCAATGCTTCTGTATCTTTGCTATTTCAAGGTGACCAGAAACAAACGATACGATACAATAGAACTTTATTCATCCCCGGAGGGAGATTGGTCTGCCAACAGTCATAACACACAAGATACAAGAAAACTTGGAATTAAAATTACATTAAAAGTGAAGAATAAAAGAAAAAGACAAGCGACTGTTGGCTGGCTGCTGTGTGCACAGCGCCTTCACCGGAATGAACGAACAAACAAACAAACGAATGCAGGTTTATCCCCTGGGCAGAGGATTCTAAATTGTCTCACCGAAGATAGACACTAAACACTGGAGTAACTCACCAAGTCAGGCAGCATCTCTGGAAGGAAGGAATGGGTGACGTTTCAGGTCGAGACCCTCCTTCAGACAGGTCTGAAGAAAGGTCTCGACCCGAAACATCACCCATTCCTTCTATCCAGAGATGCTGCCTGTCTTGCTGAGTTACTCCAGCATTTCCGTGTCTATCTTCGGTTTAAACCTGCATCTGCAGTTCCTTCCTACACATAATGATTGTCTCACCATTGACAGAGCATGTAACTCCCACATTGGCCTCATTAACCATCTCGGAAACCACAATGCCAGAGTAAAAGCAAGTAATTCTCAATCCCAAAGGCTTTCATGAGAGATTTAACACGCTGAGAATGTTTTGATGCGGTCGGGTCTAGGCTGATTGCATCAAAACATTCTCAGTATGTTAAAGTCTCAGTGTGTTAGGACAGACATAGTTATTTGAAATGCAATATTGTACAAGACATTGGTGTGGCCACACTTGGAGAATTGTATTCCGTTTTGGTCCCCCTGCTATCGGAAAGATGTTGTTAAGCTGGAACGGGTCAGAGAGGATTTACGACGACGTTGCCAGAATTGAGCTACAGGGAGAGGTTGGGCAGGCGAGGACTTTATTCTTTGGTATGTCGGAGGCTGAGAGATTATCTTATTGAGGTATTTTTAATCATGAGGAGAACAGATAGGGTGAAGGCACAGAGTCTTCTTCCCAGGGTAGGGGAATCAAGAACTGCAGGACATGGGAAAAGTTTAATAGGAACCTGACGGGCAACCTTTTCACATTGAGGGTGATGGGTATCTGGAATGTGCTGCCAGGGAAAATAGTTGAGGAAGGTACAATAACAGCATTTAAAAGGCATTTGGACAGATACATGGAGAGGGATATGGGAAAACATGGGTAAATGGGACTAGCTTGGATGGGGCATTTTAATCGGCATGGACGTTTTGGGCTAAAGGGCCTGTTTCCATGCTATGTAAAGGGCCTGTCCCACTTAGGTTATTTTTTCAGCGATAGCCGGAAAATAGGCTGTCACCACATGGTCGCGGGGTGACGCCGTATTGTCGTGTGTTGTCTCATCAAGTGTCGTAACTTTTTTCTTGTCGCTGCTGGATTTTGAAATGTTCAAGACCTTTCGGCGACAGTGGGCTTGACGTTGCCTGTCTTCTCCTGTCATAGGTTGTCGCCAGGATGACGCCAGGTGACGTTGGTTGTCGCTGGCTGCTGACTTCAGTGAATTCCATTGGCGACTACCTACGTCAACCTACGTTAACCGGCGACAGGTACCAGCGACTGAATTGTCTTCAGTTGTCTTCAGTTGTCGCCGATAGGGTCGTAGCTTGTTGTATCTTGTCGCGGGTGGATGCTAGTTGACTTCGGTTGTCGTAGGTTGTCGCCTGTGCGGTCGAAGGTTGTCGTAGGTGTAGTCGTAGGTGGATGTCCAAAGTCGCGAGGAATGGTGTCACCGGTTGACGTAGCTTGTCGTAACTTGACGTCGACTAGGTGGTAGCTTGTCGTAGACATTGTCGTAGGGTGGGTCCAGAGAAGCCGGTTATCGGCGTCCCGCTACAACTGTGACTGTCGCCGGCAGTCGCCTAAAAATTGCCTAAGTGGGACAGGCCTTTAACTAATGTAGCAAGCGTAATGCACCTAAATGATACTATGCTTTTAGCATAGTTTAGATTATTGTTGTCACATGTATTGAGGTAAAGATTAAAGCTTTTTTGTTCCACGTTATCAAGTCAACGAAAAGAATATAGATGATTACAATTGAGCTGTTCACTGTGTACAGACACAGAAAAAGGGGTTTGGCATTTAGTGCAAGATAAAATCTAGTAAAGTCTGATTAAAGATAGTTCAAAGGTCTCCAATGATGTATATGGGAAGTCCAGACTGCTCTTTAGTTGGTGAGAGGACAGTTCATTTGCCTGTTAAAAGCTGGGAAGAAACTGTCAAGAGGTACTCGTTTTCAAAGTGTCCTTTCATTGAGGAGTATTTTCGGTCACCTCTCATCCTTTGTTGATAAAGGAATTTTAGGTTTATTGGTTCCTACATGGCTCGTGGGAAACGCATTCTCTTTTCTCAATCTACGTCAGGGGTCGGCAACTATGTTCTGCGTAGGGGCCAGGACGCATGTTTATGAGCGGATGGCGGGCCACATCTATCACGTGTACACATGGATCCAGCCCCTTCGAGGACGCCACTCATACTCACTCGTCCCCGGCCTATTGACAACCCCAATCCCGACCAAAGATACTAGAGCGGATCTTTGGGGGCTTTGCGCAGAATGCGGTACAGCCAGAGCTCAGCGCTCGTCCGCGTTTGGTGCTGCTCGGCGGCTCCGCCATTGCGGCCACCAGCGCAGGCCTCCTTGCGCCCTTGCGTCACCGTGCCTGGGCGCCGCGGCCTTGGGCCCGGAAAGTACCGGAGATGACGGATGTCGGCAGGCCGGATAATTATAGGAAAAAAAATACGCCTGCGGGCTGGATGACTTTGGGTTATAGGCCGCATTCATCCCGGGGGCCGTAGGTTGCCAACCCCTGATCTACGTGGGTGCTGAACCAGGATAGAGTGATGGAAACAGGCTTTTGGTCATTCTGCTTCTCATTGCATGAACAGGACTAGAGTGTGAGTGAGAATGCAGTGCAGCTCCTGTGGTTTTTGTATAATGTGCAGAATCCCATTGAGATCACAGCATGGGAATATGCCGAGGTTGAATAATATATCCTCGGGGGAAACCTGATGGATGGTGTTGCCCGGAGATGCTAATTGTTGCACAGCTAAACTGCAGAGAGTTGCAAGCCATGCTTGATTGATTGTGAATCATATTTCTGACGGTGCACTTCACAAAATAACCAGAAGCCACTACTTTCAAACCTCAAGTAACTCAGTGTTGTCAGCTGGGTGGGTGGGGGAGGGGGGTTGGTACTAAGAGCAACAGGTTGCTTGTCTACAGCAGTATCAGAAATCAGAGCCCCATTTTAAGATTCAGGGTGCATTCGGTGGAGTACCCCATTACAGTACATCCCGTGTGCCACACATTGAATGATACAACTTCATCTTTTCATTGTTTAAGGAGTAGGCCATTCAGCCCTTCGAGCCAGCACCGCCATTCAATAAGATCATGGCTGATCATCCAAAATCAGTGGACTGGTTGTTGCTTTACTGCTGGATGATGCATGAATGTCCAGATGTGGAAATAATAAGCTGTAGATGGTTGAGCCCACGGAGCCCTTTGTGTCTGAGCCATATTCAATAAGACCGTGACTGAAAACCTTAACATTTCTTTTACCTCAGAACCATTTTCCAACACGTACCCCATATTCTTTAATATATATGTGTCATAAAAAACATTGTTTACGATTGGGCCATTTTGAGATAAAGGGAAAAGAGGAGCTCAAAACAGTAGTGTCTCTCAGGATCCGGTGCTGGACCCATTGCTGTTTGTCATCAATATCAATAATTTGAATGAAAACATACAAGGCATGAAACAAAAGTGGGTAGTATTATAGATAATAGAACAGTTTCTTGATCATGTGGTCTGAGGATGGTTGATGGAATTTAGCACAGAAAAATGTGTAATGTTGCATTTTGGGAAGTCTAACAAAAGCAGGGCCTACACAGTGAATGGTCGGGTTCTGGGGAGTGTTGTAGAGCAGAGGGATCTAGGACTGCAGGCACATAGTTCATGAAAGTTCTTGGGGGAACCAGGGGTCACAGTTTAAAAATAAAGGGGTAGGCCATTTAGGACTGAAATGAGAAAATAACTTTTCACCCACGGAGTTGTGAATCTGTGGAATTCTCTGCCACAGAAGGCAGTGGAGGCCAATTCATTGGATGTTTTCAAGAGAGAGTTAGATATAGCTCTTAGGGCTAACAGAATCAAGGGATATGGGGAAAAAGCAGGAATGGGGTACTGATTTTGGATGATCAGCCATGATCTTATTGAATGGCGGTGCAGGCTCGAAGGGCTGAATGGCCAACTCCTGCACCTATTTTCGATGTTTCTATGAAAGTGGCATCACAGGTAGATAGGATGATCAAAAAAGGTTTTCGGCACATTGGCCTTCATCAGTCAGAGTATTGAGTGTAGATGTTGGGAAGTTATGTTTCAGTTATATAAGACCACATTTAGAGTATTGTGTTCAGTTTTGGTTACCCTGTGATAGGAAATATGTTGTCAAGCTGGAAAGGGTGCAGAGGAGATTTATAGGATGTTGCCAGGACTTGGGGGAGAGGTTGAACAGGCTAGGACTTCATTCCTTGGACGCACGAGATGAAGTAGTAATCTTATCGAGGTGTACAAAGTCATGAGAGGACTAGATCGGGTAAATTTACAGTCTTTTGCCCTGAGTAAGGGAACTGAGAACCAGAGGACATATGTTTAAGGTGAGGGGGAAAAGATTTACTAGGAACCTGAGGAGTAACTTTTTCACACAGCGGGTGTTTGGTGTATGCAATGAGCAGCTGGATTAGGAAGTTGAGGCACGTACCATAGCAACGTTTTAAAAATGTTTAGACAGGTACATGGATAGAATAGGTTTAGAGGGATGTGGGACACATGCAGGCAGGTGGGATTCGTTTAGATGGGGCATGTTGGTTGAAGGGCCTGTTTTCATGTTGTATGACTCAATGACTCTCTATGTATGAAGGGCCTAAATGTCTTTATGCTGCATCTTTTTGCATTTTGAATAATACTGTTTGAGTAATATTCCTTTTGAATAATAGTGTTTTTGCATTCTTCCTTCAAAACTGAACGATATGTTTCCCACATTATGCCCATTCATTTAACCTACCATGTATTGTTCTGTTTATATTCTCACGGTGCATATGCTGGTAGCTCCACCACAGTTTGATTACCCTGCGGCAATTTTCATCTTTGTGCAATTTGTTTATTAACGAAAAGGAAACTGAACTATATTCATATTGTTGTTGCATAGCTGGTTCTTTGAGTTCCCCTTGAGTGTGTTCATAGAACTTACCTTGGTATGTGTTCTTGTTTTTACAGCGTGTCAGTGAAAAAGTTGGTGGCGCAGAGGGCACCAAACTTGACGATGACTTCAAAGAAATGGAAAAGGTAAATGTTGCACAAATCTATTTCCAAAGTTGCTTCATTGCGATTTTCCTGTGAGCAGAAAAGCATGACTTCAAAATCAGTTTGGAAAAGTTTGTGGACTTGGTGATATTGAAGGCAAATAGAAACAAGTTACATTTAAAAGCATTATGTCTAAAAGCACAGAGCATTGTGAAAGTAAAGGCGAACAGAAATGATAAATATGAGATAGAGGCCGAGTGAATGAGGATGGATATTCTGGGATACCAAACGTCGAGAAGTGATAATGGATAAGAAGAATGTGAGATCATGGTGCTAAGTAGCCCTGATGATAAAGGATAGAATAAAGACAAGTGCAGCATCCCCTGGTTCTCCCGCCTGCTCCTGCAGGATCCGAAGTCTGTACTGGTCTGCCTTCCAGATAATGACATAACTGAGCAAATGGTTTAGGAAATCTGGGGGAGATTTGGTGAATCACCATAGCTGATAGATGATCAGCTATCATCATAACTGATTGTTACATGGTGAAGCAACAATCATTCCTTTGTTACTTTACCATGAGCCGTTGCTGGCATGGTTGTGGCCTGATCCTCACTACCATCTGCCCATTATGGTAGATTGATCATTAGCCCACTATCAACTGAGCATATGCCTTAAATTTAAGCCTTGTCATTCCAGCACCTGAATCACTTCATAGTAACAGGGTTCCTAATTATAGACCCTTAAGAACACCAAGCTAAAATTGGAAACATAAATGGAAAGGAATTGAGTTGTTCGTGAAACTAAAGAATCGAGGAGAAAATGAGATTTACATTTGCACGTTAGAGGGGATATAGAACAAAATGTGATTCAACTGTAGTACTTGAGAATTGGAGTGTTATCTGAAAGACCAAAGTTGTCAGCAATGGAACAGATGGTCTTGGATAAAGTCAGCAGCCAAATTGTAAGCCTCAGGGAATGGAGTTAATGAGGAAATATTAATCAGAGGGGAGAACCCGTTTCCACTCGAATAACGGGTTGTCACAAGTGTAGGTGGTTTGATTACACACAATATTTTGAATTTAATTACTTCCTAAATTTCTATTTCGCCTCTTCATCTGCTGCTTTGGATGTTAAAAAAAACATATGAACCAACGTCAGGAAAAGTCTTTTATTTGCTGGCATGATATTTCTCTAAAAAATTCTGGGTAATTAAGTGCTTACCATCACAGAATCTATAATTTTGCTTTAGGGTCATAGCGCATGGAACTAGGTCTGTTGGCCCATGAAATCTGTGCTGATCATTAAGCACCCATTAACACTAATCCGACAGTAATTGCATTTTATTCCCTCCACATTTCCTTAAACTCGCTATAGATTCTACTACTCATAAAGGACAGGCAGAAGAATTAGGCCATTTGGCCCATCATGTCTACGCCATTCAATAATGGCTGATCTATCTCTCCCTCCTAACCCCATTCTCCTGCCTCCCCCCCATAACTTCTGACAGATGTACCAATCAAGAATCTATCACTGCCTTAAAAAATATCCGCCGACTTGGCCTCGACAGCCTTCTGTGGCATAAATTCCATGGATTCACCACCCTCTAACTAAAGAAATGTCTCCTTATCTCCTAACTAAAAGAACATCCTTTAATTCTGAGGCTATGTCCTAGACTCTCCCACTAGTGGAAGCATCCTCTCCACATCCACTCTATCCAAGCATTTCACTATTCTATATGTTTCAGAGGTCCCCCATCATTCTTCTAAACTCCAGCGAATACAGGCCCAGTGTCGACAAACGCTCATCATAGGTTAACCTATCCATTCCTGGGATCATTCTTGTAAACCTCCCCTAGACCCTCTCCAGAGCCATCACATCCTCCCTCAGATATGGTGCCCAAAATTGCTCACAATATTCCAAATGCGGCCTTACCTTCTAGAGCCTCATCAACCTGATGTTTTCAAGAGAGAGTTAGACTTAGCTCCGAGGGCTCACGGAATCAAGGGATATGGGGAAAAGCCGGAATGGGGTACTGATTTTGGATGATCGGCCATGATCACATTGAATGGCGGTGCTGCCTCGAAGGGCCGAAGGGCCGAATGGCCTACTCCTGCACCTATTTTCTGTGTTTCTACGTGAGGGGCAATTTACAGTCCATTTAACAAATCAACCTGCATCTCTTTGGGAGGCAGATGAAATTTAAGAATCTAGCAGAATCCCATGAAGTCACCAGGAGAATGTGCAAACCCCACACAGACTGCACTGAAGGTCAGGTTTATACTTGGGTTACTGGGACAGTGAAACAGCAACTCTACCAGCTCTGCCATTGTGGCACCTTGTGCATGTGAAGCTAAAATGTGAGGTGCTAGTCATTTGTAGTGAAGCTCTCTGATGTCCTCACACCCCTTCTGCAACTGGCACCCATTCTTGTATAGTCAGTGGTTGACACGCCACTCTTGCAAGAGCAGCCCTGGTACGTTGCGATTGAAAGGCAATATTCCTGAGCAGGACAAAGCACAGAGAACCAGATGAGTTTAAAATCCTGTGACAGACACAACAGGCTGGAGAAGCTCAGCGGGTCAGGCAGAATCTCTGGAGAAAAGGAATGGGTGATGATTAGGGTCAAGACTCTTCTTCAGACTGAGAGTCAGGGGAAAGGGGAACGAGAGATGGTACTTAGGAGAAATTATTGGAAGATGTGCAAAAAGCGAAGACAATCAAGTGGGGGCATACAAAAGGCCATTGTTGACTGTGGGATTAGTTTAGTTTAGTTTAAAGATACAGCGCGGAAACAGGCCAATTAACATACAAAACCTGTACGTCTTTGGAGTGTGTGAGGAAACCGAAGTTCTCAGAGAAAACCCACGCAGGTCACGGTGAGAATGTACAAACTCCGTACAGACACCACCCGTAATCTGGATCAAACCCAGATCTCCGGCACTGCATTCGCTGTAAGACAACAACTCTACCGCTGCGCCACCGTGACCGCCCCCAATAGGTGACAATGAGTATATAGGCAGAAGAACTGAACAGGACGACAGTAAAACAAATATGAAGACTAGGGTGCGGGGGGAATGGAGAGGGGATGCAAGGGTACAAATGGGGCTCGCTCGAGTGGACACCCTGGTCAGCATGCATAAGGTGGGCCAAAGGACTTCTTTCAATGTCGTATAACTCTATGCAATGGGTGAATGTAATTTGCATTAGCTGACAGAATTAAGAGAGCCATAGATAGCGATGACTATCAAGGTTTTGATGTGGCAGTGATTGTGCAGTTAATATTGTTTGCTAGTATTCATGTGCTAATGGTTAAGCTACTTTAGGAAAAGAGAGAAAATGGGGTGTGAGTGGTCCTCAATTATGTTCGCTGCTTTCCTGGTGCAGCATGAACTGTAGATGGAGTAGATGGGGAGGGGGCGGAGGTGGAGGGGGGGGGGGGGTGGAGACTGGTTTGTGTGATAGACTGGGCTGTATCCACAACCCTGCAATCCTGAATGGATGTTTTCTAGGAATGAAAGCGGTAAGAATCATTGAATCCATGCCAATTTTTGCCTATTCTTCTCAGGGTATTCATAAATTCTAGGTGCAGAATTAGGTCTTTCGGCCCAAGTCTGTTTCGCCATTCAATTATGGCTGCTCTATATTTCCATCTCAACCCCATTCTCCTGCCTTCTCCCCATACCCCCTCACACTGGTACTAATCAAGAATATAACTATCTCTGCCTTAAAAATATCCATTGACTTAGCTTTCACAGTCTTCGGTGGCAAAGAATTCCACAGATTTACCACCCTCTGACTAAAGAAATTCCTCCTCATCTCCTTTCTAAAGATATGTCCTTTTATTCTGAACGTATGACCTCTGATCATAGACTCTCCCACTAGTGGAAACATTCTCTTCACATCCACTCAATCCAGTGAGTACAGGACCAGTGTTGTCAAATGCTCATCATATGTTAACCCAATCATTCCTGCGATCATTCTCGTAAACCTTCTCTGGAGCCTCTCCAATGCCAGCACATCCTTCCTCAGATATGCTGGCCTAAAACTGCTCACAATACTCCAAATGCGGTCTGACCAGTGCCTTTTAAGCCTCATCATTACAACTGTTTTTATATTCTTGTCCTCGGAATAAATGCTAGCATTGCATTTGCCTTCCTTATTACCAATTCAACTTATAAATTCACTTTTTGGGAAGAAGGCTGTCCTGCCGGCAGTATGTTTGTTTTTCCATTCTTTTATTATTTTTTAGTGTGTTAAAAGTTTGTTTGAATGTTCTTCGGTTTGTTTTATGTGGGGAAGGGGGGAGGAGATTGAGGGAACTTTTTTTCAAGTTCCTACCTTGCCGGAGATGTGATTATTTTTTGGATCACATTCTCCGGCGTGCTCTGCGGCCTTCCATCGCTGGAGCTGGAGGCCTCGTCGGACTGTCGTGAGCCCCACCGCGGGGCGTAGACTTAACATCGGAGCGCATCCCTTGCCTGGGATCGCTCCCACCGCGGACTTTACCATCAAGAGCTTGCAGTCTTCGGGAGAGGCTAGTCGGGAAGCTCCAACATCGCAGAAGGTTCGACCAGCCCCGACGCGAAGTTCGATCGTCCAGCGCGGGGGAGCTGACATCCCCCTGATGCGGGAGCGGATCGCCTCGACGCGGAGGGCCCGAATGTCGCCGGCTACGGGAGTCAAGATCGTCCCATCAACGAATGCTCGAGGCCCACGACCGAGGAAGAACTAAGGGAAGGGACTTGAACATTATTTCACCTTCCATCACAGTGAGGAATGTGTGGGAGTCACTGTGGTGGATGTTCATGTTAAAATGTGTTTTTGAGTGATCTGTTGCTTTTAATTGTATGACTGACCTGGCCAATGAAATTCCTCGTATGTTGCAAAACATACTTGGCGAATAAAGTGTGATTCTGATTCTGATTCTGATTTAGAAAATACTCGACACCTTTATTCCTACAACCAAAATGCATGACTCCACACTTTGCTATGCCTTATTCCATTTCTGCCACTTTTTTGCCCACTCTCCCAACCTGTCCAAGCCCTTCTGCAGAGTCCCTGCTTTCTCTATACTACCTGACCCTCCACCTATCTTCGTATCATCTACATACTTTAGTAACATTAGCAAATTTGCAGATGACACAAAGCTGGGTGGCAGTGTGAACTGTGAGGAGGATGCTATGAGGATGCTATGAGGATGCAGGGTGACGTGGACAGGTTGGGTGAGTGGGCGGATGCATGGCAGATGCAGTTTAATATGGATAAATGTGAGGTTATGGCAGATTATTATCTGAATGGTGTCAAGTTGGGAAAGGGGAAGTACAAAGAGGTCTGGGGGTCCTTGTTCAGCACTCACTGAAATGGGTCTGCCAGGGCAGTTCTGTTTGTCGATACTCAGTTTTCACATTGAAATCATGGATATCTCCTGTGAATAACTGGCCTGAGCCTTGATCCCTGCAGCAGCACTATTCACCAGCTACCACCCCAAAAAATGAATGAATGAATGAATACTTTATTGTCACATGTGACAAGTCACAGTGAAGTATTTTGCTTCTATACCTACCCAAGGTATGCAAATAGTCAGTTTTTGCTTGAGCAGCTTACAACACAGTGGTATGAACGTTGATTTATCTAATTTGAAGTAACCTCTGCATTCCCTCTCTCCCCTCCTCCGCCATCCTATTTGTCCGACTAGTTTCACAGTTCACATCCCTGTATCCCTTCGGATATCCCAGGCAGATTAGAAAGTTACAAAGTACCCCGGGCCAGGTCCCCCTTAGTTCTGCCTCCTCCCTCACGGTGATTCCCCCCACGCCGGGTCCTCCTTTGTTCCTTCCCCCAGCAGCGGCGTCCTCACTTCCACATGTTTGTCCTCGTCCGTCGGTCAGCCCAATCATTGCCTGCCGCATCGACCTCTCCACTATCGCCACCGGGTCCTCTCCAGAAGCCTCCATAGTGGCGACCCAAACACCAGCCGCAGGCTCTGCTAACCCAGGGGCCGTTGCCGCGGGCTTTTTCGACTCGCGAGGCTCCACCTCCGACCCGCGAGGCGACCCTCCGGAAGGCGTCTCATTCATTCCCACTTTCTGTTTCTTGTCAGTCAATCAATCCTCTGTGCTTTAATTTTGCACTCAGTCCTCTTCTATAGGGTTTAATTAAAGGCCGAATGGAATACAAATACACGACATTTGCTAGTTTTCCCTTATGTATTCTCCGTCGCATCCTGAAAAGCTCCAGTAGGTTTTATCAACAAAATCCCCCACCTCTTCATAACGTCTTGCAGATTTTGTCCAATTCTAATGATATTTACTTAGATTTACCTAGATAGACACAAAGTGCTGGAATAACTTAGCGGGTCAGGCAGCATCTCTGGAAAAAAAGGATGGGCGATGTTTTGGGTCGGGACTTTTCTTCAGACTGAAGGTAGAGGGGAGGGAACTGGAGGTAAGTAAAGGCCAGAAAAAAGCAGGGCCAGCAACAGATGATCATGAAATGGTGGAGCCATAATGGCCCATTGTTGGCTGGTGAAGAGGTGATAACGAAGGGATATACGGATGAGAACTGTGAAACTACTAAGACGTATAGGATGGTGGAGGAGGGGAGAGAGGGAACGCAGAGGTTACTTGAAATTAGATAAATCAACGTTCATATAACTGGGTTGTAAGCTGCCCAAGTGAATTATGAGGTGCTGTTCCTCCACTTTGCATGTGGCCTCACTCTGACAGTGGAGGAGGCCCAGGACAGTAGGGTCGGTGTATGAATGGGACGGGGAGTTAAAATGTTTGGAATCCGGGAGATCGCATAGGCCAAGGCGGACTGAGCGAAAGTGTTCAGCGAAACGATCATCGAGTCTGAGTTTGGCCTCTTCGATATAGGAATCCCCACCTGGCAAAGCGGATATGGTAGATGATGTTGGAGGAGGTGCAAGTGAACCTCTGCCTCACCCGAAAGGACATTCAGGGACACTGGATGGGGTCGAGGGATAGGGACAGGTGTTGCATCTCCTGCGGTTGCAAGGGAAAGTACCTGGGGAGGGGGTGGTTTGGGTGGGAAGGGATGAGTGAACCAGGAAGTTGCAGAGGGAAGGGTCTCTGCAGAAAGCAGAAAGGGTTGGAGATGGGGAGATGTGACTAATGGTAGGATCCTGTAGGAGGTGGCAAAAATGTCGGAGGATGATGTGTTTTATGCGATGGCTGATGGGGTGAAAGGTGAGGACTACGGGAACTTTAGTCCAGATAGCTGTGGGAGTCGATATGTTTGTAATATACATCAGTTGATAGTCTATCTCCTGTGATGGAAACGTTGAGATTAAGAAAGGGGAGGGAGGTTTCAGAGATAGTCCAGGTGAATTTGACTGGAGGTAGTGGGAGGAGTCGAAGGAGAAGTTGTGATGAGTAAGGACCACTCCGATAGGCAGAGAGTACTTGGAGAGTGAGATTGGCTGGGTCTGCAGATGAGGAAGTTTGTTTCCCCCTCTTTTTTAAGCAATGTGTTACATTTATTGCTCTTCAATATGCAGGATGTTTTGTTAGCTAAAGAATCTTGGAAGATGACAATCAATGTATCCAGTATTACCATGGTTACTGTTTTATTACTCTTTGATGGATGTTCAAGGACATAGAAGGACATTTCAAGCGCTATTCCAGTGCATTATTCATTCTTTCCTCCTTTTCATTACTCTTGGAAAGTAATTAGGTTCTCATCTGTGAGGACAAAACCAAGTATTTATTTGTTTCCCATTCTAAATTCTTATATTTAAAATTAAAATTAAAATTGTTAAAGAAGTTTTATCTCCCTCTACCGCCCCCTCTCCCACCCCTCCCCCTTTCCCTGACACACGTACATATACATTATGCATGTACTGAATTTGCACAGACACATACACTCCACACAATCACATCGAACACGAGCATAAATCTTTGCATATGTTCATGGAACAATGTCGTTGTGACAGGAAAATCAGTGACGCATAATCCAGAGTTGATAATTAAAATAATAAAACTGAACAATATTATTGTTCTGTCAGAAATTTCTATTATACCATAAATCATCTGAACATTTCTGCCAGTGTCACGATGTTTTGAAGCTAATCTACGTAAGATTGATTTGAGTTTTGAAATAAAGTCTGATTTTACAATGGAATTGTACCTTGCCCTGCTCCCCGATCAATGACGAGACCCCAATTGATAATTGATGGCGGCTTCAGTGTAATGGACTGTGCTGGAATTAACTCTGACATTCAGCTTGTATAATTAAAACACAGCTGGTGTGAATTCATGTCTGACTAATCTGTCTGTAGGCAGAGCACCCTAACCCAGCAGTCTGGTTCTGGACAGTTTATTTGTTATTAGATATATTTATTTGGAAATGGTATAATCGGGAACTGAGATTGTTAGAATGATGAAAGTTATTGGAAGCTGACCTGGCATGGCTAAATGCGCTAAATAGAAACGCAGCGAAGGTTTCATGAGAGTCTGAGCTTCAAACTATCAAATTTATCTGAAACTGAATCCAAATTGATTTCAGTGTTATAAAAGGGAAAAATAGACGCATAGTGGTGGGGTAACTCAGCGGTTCAGCAGCATCTCTGGAGAACATAAAAACATGACGTTTCACGTCGCGACCTTTCCTCAGACCCAGTATTGAGAAGAGTCCCGACCTGAAACATTGCCTATCCATGTTTTCCCAAGGTGTTGCCTGATCGGCTGAGTTACTCCTGCACTTTATGTCCTTTTTTTGAAAACCAGCATCTGCAGTTCCTTGCATCTACCAGGCTTTGCTGTCATGCACTCCGTGGAGCGGTAAGTGAGAAATATACTGAAGACCACTGACACAAAATGCTGGAGTAACTCAGTGGGACAGGCAGCAACTCCAGATAGAAAGAGTAGGTGATGCTTGGGGTCGAGACCCTTCTTAAGGGTCTCGACCCAAAACATCACCCACTCCTACTATCCAGAGATGCTGCCTGTCCCGCTGAGTTACTCCAGCATTTTGTCTTGTCTTCGGTGTAAACCAGCATCTGCAGTTCCTTCCTATACAGAAGAGCTCAGGGTTGATTCCATCTGAAAGAGACCTTGCCATCAGCAGCAGAGGCATGAAAATAAAGAGAACATGCAACTCCACCTAAATGTAATGGTCTGGAAACTAGAACCCTAAACATGATCTTTTAATCAGGAGTACATTGGGTTAGGTTGCTGGTGCCTGTGTGCAGGGCCATGTGCCATGACTGCTCAGTATTGCCATCTAGTGTAACGTAATTACAGTACAGTGTTTGACAAATTTAATGTTTGAATACAGAAGATTGTAGGATAATCAAAAGTTACATCTTACTCCACTGTCATGGTCAGTGGTGTAAGCCCTCCATATTCTGGAAAAGGAGCAGATCATAAAATTGAATCTAACTGAACTTTTTAAAAATTTCTTATTCTCAGAGGGTGGATGTCACCAGTCGAGCAGTGTTGGAAATAATGACGAAGACAACAGAATATCTGCAGCCCAATCCAGGTACATAAGAAACAGGAGCAGAAGTTGTCTGAACTGCTGCTGTGAGTCTGTTCTGCTGTTCAGTAATGTTAAGGTGGATCTGAGGAATGACCTCATCACCTGATCTATCCACCTCTTTCTGCCTTGAATATTATTATTAATTTAGCTTCCTCTGCTCACTGGGGTAGAGATCTGTATGATTCGCAACCCTCTGGACTTCCTCCTGACCTCAACCTTAAGTGGATGCTCTTTTGCCCAAGACTTTGCCCCTCATGTCCCCAGCTCCTCTACCAGGCTAATATCCACACAGTATCTGCCCTGTCAGCATTCCTCCGAATCTTTTATGTTTCAGTGAGATCAGCAAGAAGATCATGTAATATGAATCTTGTGCACTTCCCGATGGTAATGGTCTGACAACATATTTGGTCTGCTACACAAGTGCTGTGAGATTTTCCAGTCTCACCTGCAGATTGTTGGCTGGGGATAAACCCACAGAATATCCAAGATGTGCTTTTTTTTCCTCTAGGGTTATAAATCAATGAATATGACAATGCAATATTTAGTAATTTATTTGCATCACTTATTAAGACGAGCATGCTGAGACTAATATCTACTTATGTTCAGCTGCTTGAGTCATTGCTCCAAAAATAGATTGGTTTTAATAATTCATCTTCTTCTTGTCTCAGTTTCTGTCTCCCATGACTTACTGGCATTCCATTTTTAACGAGATGTTGGCCTGATGAGGAGGGACCAATAACATTTTTTGGTGATACACTTTAAGGGGGACAACTTTGACATGGGTGGATGGCAAAATGCATAGATTGATGGATGACAAGAACACATGGGCTGGAGAATGGGGAGCTTGTCACCCATAAATGTGGGGATTACAACATTCTTTGTGTGTGTGTGTGTTGCTTGTGTTGATCCCACCTGCAGATCTGATACCTCGAGGTTGGGCCTTATGGATTGAAATCTCCAGGAGCCCTTTTCTATCAGATATGGAGCTGTCTATTACTTCACTTATACACTTCCTAGCATAGCTCTGAACAGCCAGTGTGCAATTGAAAGATAAGGTACAAAACACAAATGACTATAGTACTATTGGATGACATAGGTACCACTGCTGTCTCAAATTCCAATGACCTGAGTTCAACCCTGAGCTCTGGTGCTGTTTGTACAGAGTTTGTATGTCTCTCTGAAATCACATGGGTTTTCCTAGGTGCTTCAGTTTCAGTCAAAGACTTGCTGGTTGGTGGGTTAATTGGCTGCTCTATATTGCCCATGGTGTAGGCAGGTGGAAAATGTTGATGGGTATATCAAGAGAATAGCCTTCTGGGAAATGGGATTACTCTGATAGCTGACATAGAGATGATGGGCTGAATGGCAACCTTCTACATCACATGACAATTTGAACCAACTAAAATGCATGCAGGATATTATATCTTGAAGTCCTTTCACATTCGGGGAGTTAAGCAGTGTAGGTCAGTTTTGGAAGGTTTATTTAAGGAGACTAATAGTACAAAAAAGGGATGCAAAAAAGTGGTTGGGATGGAGATTTTCAGTGGGTGATCCACAAGGTGGCAGATAGCATCTGAACAAACGGATGTACGGTATTGGAGGATCAGGGAGCTTTATTTGTGGATTGTTCTGAAATGGGTTGCAATACACAAGGGGAGACAATGTCTGAATAGTGCTGGGGTCAATCTTAGTCCATTCTCCAAGGCACAAGCAATGAGCTGGGCATCAGAAAAGGGACCTAGGACCAGTGAGAACATTGGTGCAATGGGGAAGGACTTCAATGGTAAGGTGAGTAACTTGCAGTTTCTAGAAGGGCTGGTGGGGAGGATTGTAAGACTTCTTCAGCAACAACTCAGGCGAGAGGCTGGAAATAGGTTGCAGGAAGCTGGCATAGTCATATTCCAGATATGCAAATGTCAGCCACCAGTGATCAGATTAACCATGAATCGTTTATTTAGTAGGTTGGAAGTGGAATTATAGTGGAGGGGGCAGACCCAGAATGGGGGTGGGAGGTGGGACCTCATAGGGTCGGCGCTGGGGAGGATTGTGTGGCTCCTAACAGCCTAATGGCAGGCACCAAGCTCCTGGAGGGTTTTGCTGGAAGGAAGGGTAAGGAAATCTTGTCGACACAAAATGCTGGAGTAACTCAGTGGGACAGGCAGCATCTCTGGAGAGAAGGAATGGGTGGCATTTCGGGTAGAGAGTTTTCTTCAGGGGTCTCGACCTGAAACGTCACCCATTCCTTCTCTCCCACTGAGTTACTCCAGCATTTTGTGTCTATCTTCGGTTTAAACCAGCATCTGCAGGAAACCTTGTGGTGCTTGATGCATTGCTGCTCATCTGGGCCCCCATTCCCCCACACTCCTGCCCCTCCCTGTGTCTGACCTAGTCAAGTCAAGTCACATTTATTTATATAGCACATTTAAAAAACAAATCTCGTTGACCAAAGTGCTTTACATTTGTTATAAAAATAGTATACACAAGCAAACTACATACATATATACAAATAGCCCTCGCTCAGAGGACGTCAGGAAAGGCTTGGGAGAACAGATAAGTTTTTAGTCTAGACTTAAAGGAGTCGATGGAGGGGGCAGTTCTGATGGGGAGGGGGATGCTGTTCCACAGTCTAGGAGCTCAACCGCAAAGGCGTGGTTGCCCCCGAGCTTATGCCTAGACTGCGGGACATTCAGCAACCCCAAGTCGGACGATCTGAGGGACCTGGAGGTGGTGTAGTGGGTGAGAAGACTTTTAATGTAGGTGGGTGCAAGCCCATTGAGGGCTTTGTAGGCCTGTTGAGACTTGCAGGCCTGACTGAGCCTTCCCACCATCTGTTGACCCATTACAGAAAGACTTCCTCACCTCCACTGAACTCTATTAATGTTCCTTTGGGGCCACTGCGCTCTGACAAGCATTCATATACAAGTGTCTAAGCACGCTAGAGGCAGGAAACATGTTCCCGATGTTGGGGGAGTCCAGAACCAGGGGCCACAGTTTAAGAATAAGGGGTAAGCCATTTAGAACGGAGATGAGGAAACACTTATTCACACAGAGAGTTGTGAGTCTGTGGAATTCTCTGCCTCAGAGGGCGGTGGAGGCCGGTTCTCTGGGTACTTTCAAGTGAGAGCTAGATAGGGCTCTTTTAGATAACGGAATCAGGGGATATGAGGTGAAGGCAGGAACGGGATACAGATTGGGGATGATCACATTGAATGGCGGTGCTGGCTCAAAGGGCCGAATGGCCTACTCCTGCACCTATTGTCTATTGTCACTCTATTCGCCACAAACCCAGCCCCTTAAGACTGCTCCTTAATGGGAGCAAAGCAGGAAGTAGAAGCCCTTTATTTTAACACTTGCCACCTCTAATTTATGAAGAGAGAATCAAAATTCACAAAGAATCTTGAACGATATTTGTGTTTAATGGTAAAGAATATATTTCCTTTGGTTTGAGAAATCACATTCTTGTCTCACAAAACTCAGCATGCATATGTAAGACACTTAGAAAGGTTTCAGTATTTATGCTATACAGCCTGAGTCGTAATGCCTTTTTTAAAGATTAAATTATTAATTCACTGGCACATTGTTACAGGACATGATGTTATGCAAATCAGTTTTTGTTTATGCTATATTTTGTTGATGTTTTATTGAATGTCTCTTTTTATACAGTACCTTGATCCAAAGAGTAATTATGTTTCTCAGTTTAAAACACAATTTAATGATTGCATTTGTCCTCTGTGTAGTTGCACAGAATGCAGTGGGCGTTCATTTTGACTGCTGTGTAGGTTTTTAAACAAATTGCATAATATTTAAAAATGACAGTGATAAAAGGCATTAAAGTCTTCCTTCAACATCGTTAACATGTTGGACGACGACAGAAGCCAACAGCGAGCTACATCGTCTGACACACGAGCAAACGAAAGTCTTCCTGAGCTTCAGTCATTCCTAAATATGTAAATATGTAGGAAGGATTAACAGGACTCACCCCAGTCTCTCTGAGATCCCAGATTTGGCTCTTTCATTGTTCAGTCTGAAGAAGGGTCTCGACCTGAAACGTCACCCATTTCTTCTCTCCAGAGATGCTGCCTGTCCCGCTGATTTACTCCAGCATTTTGTGTCTATCTTCAGCATGTCTCCAGGATGAGATGGGAAACCAGAGCATCTACCTGAAACCACGCAGTCACAGGATGGACATGTAGTGTCCAAGCAGACAGCACCAGAGGTCAGAATCCAATCCAGGTCACTGAAGCAACGAGTCAGTAACACTAATTGCTATGCCATAGTGCCAGCCATTCTGCAGATTACATATTTAAGATAAAAAAGAAGAGGAATTTTTGGATGATTGCCCCTGCTCTCTCCTATCTGCTCTTTGGAAACTCAAATCAAATCCCTCTTAAACATCTAAATTTCAGAAAATGCGACTGTGGTTTGTGCTCCTCTGTTCCATCAACTTTTGGTATTATTGTGGTGAATCTGCATTGCAGTCCTTCTACAGCCACCATACCCTTTACCCAATGCCCTGCTCTAACTTCGTCAAAAATCCAATTTAAGCATAATTATTGGGTTTCAGATAAGAGCCATTTGCTAAAACAGTACACAGACACTTCATCATTGTGCAGAAAACAAAGTGTTGGAGGAACTCAGTGGATCAGGTAGCATCTGTGGAGGGAATGGACAGGTGACGTTTTGGCGACAGGCGACTCAGACCATTCTCGTTGCACTTTAGTGTTAAAACTGCACATGCTTCTCCGGGGAAGCAGATTGCAGCAAGCTTTGTGTGCTGTCTCTGGCCAACACCTGCACCACAAGGCAGTCCTGGAGCAGGGCTTTGTCCACTTCCCACTGCACCATCATGCACACTTTGGTTCTATTTGTACAGATCAGCCAAACTCCAGAGCTCACTGGAGCAGCCACTGGAAGCACATTGCAGCCAATGACGTGAGAAGTCTGGCACTGGGAAAATGCTCACTAGTTATACGATGCAGGTGTACGTAGACCAAAAGTTACAATTTCACTTGAATGGGGAGCCAATTGTCAGTCAATAAGAAACTGGGTTGGTTATGGTTTGTGTCACTACTTTTCTCTGTGTTCAGCCTCCAGGGCAAAACTGACAATGATCAACACCATGTCGAAGATCCGAGGTCAAGAGAAAGGACCTGGCTATCCCCAGGCAGAGGGGCTGTTGGGCGAAAGCATGATCAAATTTGGCAAGGAGCTTGGTGAAGAATCTAATTTTGGTGAGTCTTTAGCACACAGTCTCACACAGTTCCTCACCAGCACACGCCTATCCTAATGCAAACATGCACTTACATGCCACAGATGCTGCATGCATGTTTAGTTTAGTTTGGAGATACAGCGTGGAAACGGGCCCTTTGGCCCACGAAGTCAGTGCCGACCAGCGTTCCCCGCACATTAACACTATCCTACATACACTAGGGACAGTTTACGATTTTACTGAAGCCAATTCACCTACAAACCTGTACATCTTTGGAGTGTGGGAGTAAACCAAAGATCTCGGAGAAAACCCACGCAGGTCACTGGGAGAACGTACAAACTCCGTACAGACAGCACCCGTAGTCGGGATCGAACGAGGGTGTAATGGCAAACTTCTGTCCTTTCCAGTGTCCTCTTTTACCACGTAAATAGGAGTGATCTTACTCAGACCTAATAGAACAGATCTTTCAGTAGTTATTTTCAGTTTAATTGGTCGTTTATTGAAGTAGTAGTACAAACAAAGAGATGAACGTACCAGGCTTTCCTTATTCTGCATGCAAGCTGTAGCTGGCTGCTCTGTCCCTGGTCTGGTGAGAGCTGTATGTTCTCCCTCCCTGTGCCTGCCACTTCCTGTCCTCTATGGCCTTCTATATACACCACCCTGTGCATTTAATGACCACCCCCAAGTGTCCAAAATAATACTGCAAGATATAGCTAGACAAAATAATATGATATGCCAACATAAACATAAATGGCTCCGACACCGTGTCTACTGGCGCTGTGCGCACTGTAAGGCAGCAACTCTACCGCTGTGCCACCATGCATCTAACACCACACACTCACACTCCAAACGTTCCCACTCTCCATCAAACTCACATCCCTCTGTGCTCACCTAGGCAGAATAAACTTGCATGCTCAAATATGTGCACGCATTTTCTTTATTGTATTGAGCGGTGCTGAAAACAATATTCTGCTTATTTGAATCAGGTATTTTGTCAAATGATCAATGAAATGGGAGAATGGCAGCATGCATAGACTTAACACAAATTAACTAATCATATTTGGTAATGCTGAAATACATTGTCGATATGGAAGGTAATCACGCCATTATCCTTTTGCTCTTGCAGAGAGAACAGTTTGAGCTGGTGTGTTCAGTCAGTGCTCCACACAATGCAAATGCTTTATATGAAACGCTGCTGCAGCATTTCAGAAGGTCCTGAAAAAGGCCCCATGTTAGAGTGATGGGTCCTTTTCCTGTTTTTTAATACATTACACGTGAACATTCCTTCAGATGGGTAAGAGGTCTGCTGCTTTTGAAGTGAGTCATGAGGATTGGGAAATCTGCAGTGTTCTGGTGATTTGTCTCTGTTTCTGGGCTTCTGGATGGGCCTCAGGTTCGACTGATATAGTTCAGTTTAGTTTATTGTCACGTGTACCGAGGTACAGAGGAAAACTTTTGTGGCGTGCTAACCAGTCGAGCCTTCCACAGTGTGTGATACATGATGAGGGAATAAGGTTTAGTCCAGGGTAAAGCCAGCAAAGACCAGATCATAGTTAAAGTAGGGAATGTTGCTGTAGTAGAGATGTAAGCGTGTGGAGCAATTGTAATATGTGATTGGAGATCTGCTTCTGTAGCTAGCATGCAAATAGTCGCCTGGGGCACCGTCATTGGAAGCATTTACAAGATACCCATCTGGTAAATGCATTTTGGTTGAGGGCAGAATTGTACTTGTAGTAAAGTGGATGTACATTTCACTGTCCCTCACTGGCCTGACTGATCAAAAGAAGAATGAATGTCTGTGGGATTGAGCACATAAGGAGATGGCACCTTTCATGGGGAAAATGGGTAAAGAGATTTTACAAGTAGATTAAGGGAAAGAGGGTGACTAGAGAGCGAATAGGACCCCTTAGAAACCAAAGCGATCATCTCTGTGTGGAGCTGAAGGAGATGGGCAAGGTCCTTAATGAGAATTTCTCTTCTGTCATCACTGTGGAGAAAGATGTGAAGACTGGACAACTTGGACAGTTAATGGAAGTGTCATGAGGACAGTCAATATTACAGTCGTGTAGGTGCTGAACATCTTAAGGTATATGAAGATGGACACATTTCCCAGGCCTGATCAGATATATGCAAGGACACTGAGGGAAGCTAGAGAATAAAATGCAGGTGCCGTGGCTGAGATATATGAAGCATCATTAGATATGGGTGAGGTGCTGGAGACTGGAGGGTGCCTATTGTCGTGCCTCTAATTAGGAAAGACTGCAAAGAAAGGTTTGGAAATTATAGCCTAATGTCTGTGATAGGCAAGTTATTGGTAAGTATTCTGAGGACAGGATATATATGCGTTTGGATAGACAGGACTTAATTAGGCAAAGTCAGCAAGTGGGATATCGTATCTCATGAATCTGTTTGAATTTTTTGAAGTAACTAAAAAGGTTGATGAGGGCAAAGCCGTAGACGTTGTCTACATAGACTTCAGCAAGGCATTTGATGTTGCGCATGGTGGGCTGTTCTGGAAGGTTAGATTGCATGGGATTCAGGGAGAACTAGCCGACTGGATAGAGAATTGACTTCATGAAGCAGAGGTTGATGGTGGAAGGTTGTTTTTTGAACTGGAGGCCTGTGACTAGTGGTGTGCACCAGTGGAGGTTGTTGAGGCAGGTACTATCACAACATTTAAAAGACATTTGGACAGATGCAGGGATAGGAAAGGTTTGGAAGGATATAGGCCAAACATAGGCAGGTGGGACTGGAGTAGATGGGACATCTGGGTGGGCGTAAATAAGTTGGACCAAAGGGCTTGTTTCCATCCTGATGTCTCTATGACTCTACTGTAACCTGGAAATAGACTGCATTAAGAGTAGGATTCAGAGTATGGTACACTTATACCTATAAAAACAAACAATAACAGTGCAACAAGAAAATCAATGCCACCCAGGTCTACGTAGTTCGGAGCTTACTTGGAGGGTGTAGTGCTCAATAGTCTCAAGATGGTTGTTGGGAAGAAGCTGCTCTGAACATGGACATTACAGTTATCAGGCTCCCTCCCGATGGCAGGAGTGAAACAAGAGTGTGGCCAGGGTGGTGTGTGTATCTCTGGTGATGCTGGCTGCCTTTTTGAGGCAGCAACTCCTGTAGATCCCTTTGATGGTGGGGAGATCAGTACCCTTGATGGACTGGGCTGTGTTCACCACTTTTTGCAATCTTCTTCATTCCCAGGTGTTCGATGTTGCCAAACCAGGCCATGATACAACCAGTCAATATGCTCTCTACTGTCTACCTATAGAAGTTCACTAGAATATTTGTTGATATAACGAATCTCCTCAATCTTCTAAGGAAGTAGAGGCATTGATGAGCTTTCTTTATGATTGCATCAATGTGCTGGGTGAAAGACAGATCTTCAGAGACATGCACTCCCAGGAATTTGAGGGTTGCCATTTTTCAGTCCACTGACAGTGTTATTCTGAAAGATAGTACAAGTGAATTCATAGCATTTCCCTGCTATGAATCCACCTAGGAGTATTTGGGAAGAAGTAGAGGGCAGGTGTTGCAATCTCCTCAGGTTGTGCAGGATGGTGAAGAGAGAAGGTGAGTGGGTACTCCCTCTTACCAGAGCATCCCATTCCAGCCCCTCTTGAACACTGCAAAGGGAGAGGAAGAGGAAGATGTGTTTGCCTGTGACATTTTGCTGAAGGTGTTAAACAAACTACCGTATGTGGAATGTGGAGGGCAGTTAACTTTCTAAACCAAATGAATAAATTCAACGTTGAAAGACGCAAGCATCAGTAATGAATGCTACACAGCTCGCAGATTTCACTTTAAGCATAGAATATTGAACAGTAGTCAAGTCAAGTCATGTCACATTTATTTATATAGCACATTTAAAAAACAACTCTCGTTGGCCAAAGTGCTTTACATTTGTTATAAGAATAGCATAAACAAAACAAACTACATACATATATACATGTAGCCCTCACTCAGAGGACGTCAGGAAAGGCTTGGGAGTATAGATACGTTTTTAGTCTTGACTTAAAAGAGTCGATGGAGGGGGCAGCACAGGAACACAATATTTGTGCCAAACATGACGCCATGTTAAACTGATCTTATCTGCCTGTACATGATCCATATCCCTTTATTCCCTACACTTTCCCAGTGCCTATCTGGAAGCCTCTTGAACCCATTATCGTATCAGCCTCCACCACTACCCCCCAGTAACGTGTTCCAGACCCCCACGACTCTCTGTGTAAAAAGAACTTGCCTCACATATCTCCATTAAACCTTTTCCCTCTCACCTTATGGCTATGCCCTCTAGTGTTGGACATTTCCACCCTGGGGAAAAAGGTTCCGACCCTATCTATGCCTCTCATAATTTTATATTAGAAGATCAGTGTCTTTCTAATAACTTCACCAAGCACAAAATAATTTTGACATGCCTTTGTGTTGTAGCTCTGTTTTTAAGAGCAACATAGGTCTCGTCATGCCAACTTAATATGAGGTTGGTGGGGTGTGAAGGAGGCATATGTGAGCAGAATGTTTCAGACTTGCAGTTTATGCATTTATTGAAAGAGTTATGGATGTATTCATCATGTCAGGTGTGGCCACTCAGAACTGCAACTGAATTTAGTGGATGTATTCTTCAGCATGCTAAGTCTTAATATTTGTTATACATTTTGGAAGATCTCCCATCTAAATTAAACCGACTGTTAGTCCAACAGTGATTGATCAACTCAAAAGCTCCAATGTAAAAGAGGCCAGTAATGTCATTGAAAACTCATCTGCACTGTTCCAAGGTTGGTTTAAAGAGCAGGTTTTGACAGCAGTGTTGGTGCCACATTATTAACTATCCAATTCACCATTCTTTGCATTTTCTGCCCTGGCGCTCAGTGCATTTTAACGTTGGCACCTGTTCAGCTCTCGGGTAAGGTCGGGAAATGAAACATAGTTGGCAATCAGAAAAAAAAAGAAGAATGTATCCAAAGCTGTTTATGCAAATATTATTCTCAGTGAAAATTAATGAATGTCAGTTTTGGTGATTTTTAAAATGCTGTCAGATCTGACTCACAGACAAGCAGTGCTGGACATATAAACCTCCAGATCGCTAAGTGTTATGGAGTGTTTGAAGCTTTTCATAACTCTTATGGTTTTCACAATGACAACAAAGGAATCTTTCACTAATGTCATATATTGAGCACTGTGTTGTGTACTGACAATCTACCATAGAAATAGAGAACTTCAAAGTTTTTAAATGACTCCTTTGTTGGTTGAGAATTTCCAATTTTTCTTTGTTGCAGTGGAATGAAAACAGAGAGTCGTGGAAAAGTGGGAATAGCTGAGTGATCAAAGTTAGGAAAAAATGCTGTAGAACCTGGTATAAAGAATTTAACCTCAGGGACTGGTGTTTAATCAGAGCTTCTTTGGATTAATTTACTGCTCATGAACATCACTGGCAGCCCATCCCGAATTACACTTGAGAACATGATGACCTCAGTCTGAAGAAGGGTCTTGACCTGGAACGTCACCCATTCCATCTCTCCAGAAATGCTGCCTGTCCCACTGAGTTACTCCAGCTTTTTGTATCTATCTTTGGTGTAAACCAGCATCTGCAGTTCCTTCATACACATTTCATGCTGCTGACCTGCCTCGTTGAACCGCTGCAGTCCCTCTGGTGAAGGTTCTTCCACAGTGTTGTTACGAAGACAGTTTCATGATTTAGATCTAGTGACATTGGAGGAACTGCAACATTTTCCGAGTCAGCATGATCGGTAATCTGCAGGGGAGCCTGTAGATCTGTTTTGATGAAAGGACACCAACCTGAAAAAGTGACCGTTTCTCCCTCCACAGATGCTGCTGAGCATTTACAGGATTTTGGTGCATACAACCTTCTAGATATGGTTGTAGGTTCACTTGGTTTGCTGGGATGATTTGGGCCAAAGGGGCTGTTGCTGTTCTATAAGTCTATGACTGGTGGAATAAAGGGTAAAAGTAATAGATGGGATCTAGACACAAGGAACTGCAGGTGCCTCTTCACAAAAAAGACTCAAAGTGATGAGTAACTCAGTGGGTCAGGCAACATGTCTGGAAGGTATAGATAGTTGACATTTCAGGTAGGACCCTTCTTCAGACTAATGATTGATGGTTGTTGCAGAATGTTGCTCGGGTGGAGAATTACGGTTACGAGAGAATAACGTCCAGACTATTTTCGATGAAACAAAGGAGACAGATGGAATAATTAATTAAGATGTTTGAAATTTGGTGAGGGTGAAACAAACTGAGCAGAAACAAAGAGTTTCTTTATTAATAGATTAATTGTGGGCAGCGCGGTGGTGCAGCGGTTGAGTTGCTACCTTACAGTGCCAGAGACCTGGGTTCGATCCTGACTACGGGTGCTGTCTATATGGAGTTTGTACGTTCTCCCCGTGACCTGCATGAGTTTTCTCCAAGAGTTCCGGTTTCCTCCCACACTCCAAAGACATACAGGTTTGTAGGCTAATTGGCTTGGTAAAATTGTAAATTGTCCCTAGTGTGTGTAGGATAGTGTAAGTGTGCAGGGATCGCTGATCGGCGCGGACTCGCTGGGCCGAAAGGCCTGCTTCCGCACTGTATCTCTAAACTAAACTTGGGAATAGGAATTTAAACTTAATGCAGATAATGATTTGAAGGGATGTGTGAAAAATGATTTTACTCAACATATATTGTGGGGTCTAGAATTACAGCCAGTTTGGAGGCAGTAATTTCCAACTCTGACTAACGTTATTTTGGTTGAGCATTTGAACAACTGATGCCGACCAGTTCAGGAAATAAATTCATCTTTTATAGATAAATTCATGATCCTTCTATGTCTATAATGCAAGTTATTATTGCTAACACTTCTATTTCTATGCTTTTAAATCGTTTGATTTTTTTCGAATTTGGATTTATCTATGGTTGAGGTTTAGTTTAGTTTACTTATAGTTGCAGCGTAGAAACAGGCCCTTCAGCCCACTGAGGCCATGCCGAGCAAAGATGACCTGTACACTAGTTCTATCCTGCACAGGGGACAATTTACAGAAGTCAATTAGCTTACAAACCTGCACATCTTTGAAATGTGTGAAGAAACCGGAGCACCAGGAAAAATCCCACGCGATCACTGGGAGAACGTACAAACTGCATACAGACAGCACCTGTAGTCAGGATTGAACCCAGGTCTCTGGTGTTGTACGGCAGAAACTCTACCTCTGTGGCACTGTGATAAAGACATTATTGACATTTACCTGGACATTAGAGTTAGGAGACACAGGGCAGAAAGAGGCCCTTCGGCCCACCGAGTCCAGGCCGACCAGCGATTCCCGTGCACTAGCACTATTCTACACCAGGGACAATTTACATTTTTTAGTGAAGCCACTTAACCTACAAACCTGTAAGTCTTTAAGCATGGGAGGAAATTGGAGCACCAGAGAAAACCCACGCGGTCACAGGGAGAACGTACAAACTCCGTACAGAGTACTCGTAGTTAGGATAGAGCCCAAATCTCTGGCACTCTAAAGCAGCAACTCTACCATGCTGCCCTTACTCCAGGAAACAGAGAGCATCTTCAGGAATTTTGTGCATTCTTACTTTAACACAGACCCTGATGTGGCTGCCAGTAATATTTGCAGGCTGGGTCATCACAGTCAAGCAAAACTACCAGAACAGGCAGAGCAGGTTCCTTGTAATCAAATCCTGCTGTAAATTATTGTGAAAACTACAATTATTGCATGAACCTTGAGCCAGTTTATAATGCCATATTAAGCCATAATTACTGCTTAGTAAGTTGTCTGTTCAAAACCAAATGTAAGCACGTAAACTGATATACAATTTTCTTTGATGTTTTAGTTCCCTCCTTCAATCATGTGTGGTTCAATCTTTGCGGTCTATAAAATATTCAAAGTATTATTTTAAACCTTTACTTCCTAGTTTTGTGGTCTGTGAGGATTATTTTACCTGATAGGCTGCTCAGCCAGCCTGGTGACACAATTTGTTGATTCCAGAGTTCAATGTGAACTGAAGTCATTATTATTATTATTATTATTATTCTGCTGTTGACACTGAGGACACTGAGGAAGGGGATGCTCATATACCACACATGCGTGGGTATTTATTCAAGATAACTGGTACCAATATGGGTATTAAAAAAGATCAAGTTTAGTAATGTGCATCAATTGGGATTACAATTCGGCACTATATGATCACAAGAAATAGAAGCAGAAGGAGGCCATTCAGCCCCATTAACCTGCTTTGATATCCAATGTGAGACCGATGCTGACATTCTTACTCTACGCTACTTTCCTCTACTCACTGCATAGCTATTGATTCCCTTGGTACCTAAAATTCTATTGAACCCTGGATATTTGATTGTGTGAAGATATTAAGGCACTGGGGAAGGGTCATGAGAGAATGACACAAAGTCTGTTGAATCTCTTAGTGAGCTTTCAAGTCAAGAGTGATTTATTGTCAAATGTCCCAGATAGAACAATGAAATTCTTACTCTCAGCAGCACAATATGATATGTGAACATAGTACACAGTAAACAATGCAATAAATAAAAAAGGTTCAGTGTCTCACTTTTACACACACACATATGTGTATATATATACATATACATATATATACATATATACACACACGCACACACACACACACACAGGCACACATCAGCTCTGATATCAAGCAAATGTACAAGTGTTAATGAACTTTCAGTATTCGACAAATGGATGTGAACGCTGTGATGTAATGCAGGTGATTGTGTTACCTGGTTCCCCAATTCAGTGGCAGTGTTAGAGGAAGGAGAAGGAAGAAGGAATCTGACTGAGGCATGGCCATATTTGCTGTTGTCATTTGCTGTTCTCCATAAATTTGCATTGTCCTTTGCTGGTAACATGTTCGGCAATTACAATAATTATATCAGCATTGATAATTTGTGATATTGCCACCATGGTAGGAATTGGTTATTTTTTAGTAATGTTATATAGCTTGGATAATAAGGTGATATTTCATTCTGAAAATCTCTTGTAAGTTTACAATTTATTTATGGAAACTCAACTTTGGACAGAGTTGTTGTTGCTGTCGCCAAAGCTCACCTTTGATGTTTTGTAACTGTGTTCCAGGGCAGGCTCTGCTGGATGCTGGGGAAATGATGAAACAGCTGGCTGAGGTCAAAGATGCCCTAGACATGGAAGTAAAGCAGAACTTCATTGACCCACTACAAAATCTCCATGACAAAGACCTGAAAGAAATACAGGTATTGATAGAATTAAGTCTAGGATAGCTACCATTGTTCTGGAGCATTTATTCACTAAAGGAGAAAGAGTTAGAAATAGGCTTCACATGCAGCATGCTCACCCTGCCAGTTTACCTCCCCTCATTCCCTTGTTATTTGCACCAATCTTTGCAAGTCCCCAGCCATATTTCCCGCCACTCAGCCCCACCTCTCTCTTTAACTGAACCTCTTCCACACCTCCGTGTTCTTCCCAACCCTTCTCCTCATGTCCCTTTTCTCCCCATTTCATTTCCCCAATCCTCCCCCACCTCATCCAGACTCTCTCTACTTCTACTCCTCTCTCCATCCCAACACAGGTAGTTCTGAGTGAACCTGATAGGTGTGCACCTAGCAACCTTGAGTCATTATAAAAACAATTGTGCCAATGGTAGAAAATTGGATTAGGAGATAGAGAATATCACTCTCGCAATAACAATGTTTTTTCCCCAACAGGATTTTCAAAAATAAAGGCCTTTTTAGTAACTGTAAGTTTATTTTTGTTACTGCGAGCTAAAAATACTAAAGGCTGTATGTTCATTGTTTAACAGAGTAACATTCTCATATCAATAGAAGTGATCGCTTGTAAGTCTCAAGGATCTCCTGTATTGAAAATAGCAACTGTGTTCTTAAGTGACAATGATGTCTGATTATTGCGTGAATGCTGCATGGAAACATTTTATTTCAAAGACAAATTTTTCTCTTCTTGCCAATTACCAAAATAACGTTTAATTGGCTGTCTAGTGATCCTGATCAAAATCGTGTTATAACCACTTTGGCCCCTGTTCATACAAATGGATGGAGAAATGGAGTGTTATATCCAATTTGCTTTGTGGAAGCACGAGTAGTAGCAGAATTACTTGCACTCTCCTCATGCCTCCCGCTATGTGGTGTTTGTCCATTCTCCCTGTGACTGATTAGGGTTTCCCCAGTTGATCTGGTTTCTTCCTCATTCCGATGCAATGCTAATCGGTAGGTTACTGGCCTCTTAAATCACCCCAAGTGTAGGTAGGTAGTAGGGAGATTCAGGAGAGTTAATAGGCATATGAGAGTAAATAAGTAAGATGGAAATAAGTGGTGGAATAGAATTGATAAGATTGCTCTTCGAATCAGCATAGACTTAGTAGGTCAAATGGCCTCATTGTACATTATAAGTAGGAATGTGGGAAACCTTTTGAGAATCTCTCTCATTTCTAAAGCCATTGGTGTGCATTCCTAGTGATAGGAAAAACATTTTGAGAAAAATCACGAGCAGGTAATATTGGATAGAACTCATCCCTCCCCCTTAATCCGCTGCATTCCAGGCTGTATCGGGTAAAACAATGGTTCGTGGGTTTGACGGATGATTTGAAGTCGGAATGACTCACCAAGGATAAGCGGGATTCACTTTGTGGAAGCACGAGTAGTAGCAGAATTACTTGCACTCTCCTCATGCCTCCCGCTATGTGGTGTTTGTACCTTCTCCCTGTGATATCACATTTTATCAAAGACAGATCATCTAATACCTCAAATAATAAAACCCCAGTACAGACCAGTTAGTCTAACATCGGTAGTGGGGAAACTGCTAGAGTCAGTTATTAAAGATGGGATAGCAGCACATTTGGAAAGTGGTGAAATCATTGGACAAAGTCAGCATGGATTTACGAAAGGTAAATCCTGTCTGACGAATTTTATAGAATTTTTCGAGGATGTAACTAGTAGCGTGGATAGGGGAGAACCAGTGGATGTGGTGTATCTGGACTTCCAGAAGGCTTTCGACAAGGTCCCACATAAGAGATTAGTATACAAACTTAAAGCACATGGCATTGGGGGTTCAGTATCGATGTGGATAGAGAACTGGCTGGCAAACAGGAAGCAAAGAGTAGGAGTAAACGGGTCCTTTTCACAATGGCAGGCAGTGACTAGTGGGGTACCGCAAGGCTCAGTGCTGGGACCCCAGCTATTTACAATATATATTAATGAACTGGATGAGGGAATTCAAGGCAATATCTCCAAGTTTGCGGATGACACTAAGCTGGGGGGCAGTGTTAGCTGTGAGGAGGATGCTAGGAGACTGCAAGGTGACTTGGATAGGCTGGGTAAGTGGGCAAATGTTTGGCAGATGCAGTATAATGTGGATAAATGTGAGGTTATCCACTTTGGTGGCAAAAACAGGAAAGTAGACTATTATCTAAATGGTGGCCGATTAGGAAAAGGGGATATGCAGCGAGACCTGGGTGTCATGGTACACCAGTCATTGAAAGTAGGCATGCAGGTGCAGCAGGCAGTGAAGAAAGCGAATGGTATGTTAGCTTTCATAGCAAAAGCATTTGAGTATAGGAGCAGGGAGGTTCTACTGCAGTTGTACAGGGTCTTGGTGAGACCACACCTGGAGTATTGCGTACAGTTTTGGTCTCCAAATCTGAGGAAGGACATTATTGCCATAGAGGGAGTGCAGAGAAGATTCACCAGACTGATTCCTGGGATGTCAGGACTGTCTTATGAAGAAAGACTGGATAGACTTGGTTTATACTCTCTAGAATTTAGGAGATTGAGAGGGGATCTTATAGAAACTTACAAAATTCTTAAGGGGTTGGACAGGCTAGATGCAGGAAGATTGCTCCCGATGTTGGGGAAGTCCAGGACAAGGGGTCACAGCTTAAGGATAAGGGGGGAATCCTTTAAAACCGAGATGAGAAGAACTTTTTTCACACAGAGAGTGGTGAATCTCTGGAACTCTGCCACAGAGGGTAGTCGAGGCCAGTTCATTGGCTATATTTAAGAGGGAGTTAGATGTGGCCCTCGTGGCTAAAGGGATCAGAGGGTATGGAGAGAAGGCAGGTACGGGATACTGAGTTGGATGATCAGCCATGATCATATTGAATGGCGGTGCAGGCTCGAAGGGCCGAATGGCCTACTCCTGCACCTAATTTCTATGTTTCTATGTTTCAACATCTTCTTGACAATGGTACTTAATCCTAATTTTGATAAGATAAAGCTGTGCTCAAAAGCAGTTTTTAATTTCACTTTGTTTTATTTACATATAAATATTATTCAAATGGTACTTGACGGTCATATTTACATTCCATGTTGATGAACCTTGAAAATTAATTTTGAAATATTCCCAAACCACATCATTACAGCACAGAGGATGAGGGGAAAATAAAAATACTTTGCAATTAAAATGTTTTAATTATAATGACTAGTTCTTAATAAGCTGACAGTGCACTGACTTCTGGAGGACATACATTGGATTCATTTCTACAATAAATACATTTTACTTCAATTAATGTCCAGACATGGAGGAACATACTTCAGATATCTTAACGGTCACCCAGATCATCTCTGCTGATTGAAGTTGCAACCTTGGAATGTTAAGACCAATTTAAGACAATATAGTTTCATTTATAGCTCTTACACTGGCCCCCAAGATAATGATTAGTCATTAGCTAGATAAGTAATTCCTAAATATGTTTAAAACTGATGTAGACACTGATATTTTAGAAACATTTCAGGATTAAAGAACTAATGCTGTGGTAAAGAAAAGAGTGTTTTCCATCCAATTTCAAAATTTGCATTTAACGTGGTCTGGAGCTGGGTAGAAGATCGCTTGAAGGTATAGTGTAGAATTGCAGTGTACTAACAAAGGCCATTGAATGGTTGTGGTGTAACATTGAACAAATCATGTTCAAATTGAACCATTAATGTGCTACACTCGTCTTTTTAAACTTGGCTGCATATGTAGATAATGCATCAACCAGCTAGAGAAGATGTAACTGGGTAAATTTCACTATCAATAAAGTTCAATGATGATGTTGCTGTAAGAAACAGAGACTAATGATGCTGTTTGGTGCTGGTTTGCAATCTCCATCTTTAAACAGAATTTACTCATCAAACAGAGTCTAAGAGAATCCAGCCTCACTAACACACTGACCTGGTTCTGAGGGTCCATCCAATAATTGTGCTTCTTTTGATAAGGGTTTCAGAAATTAAACTGGAACTGTCAGTTGCAGCGACATTGATAGAAATATTTTTAAGGACAAAACTAATTTTTTTCAACTTACCATGAATCTCAAATAGTACACCTCTGCATAACTAGCAATTTTGTCCGCATAACTTTTAAATTATTATATTGTTTAAAAGTGAGTTACTCATAGAGTCATAGAGTGATACAATGTGGAAACAGGCCCTTCGGCCTAACTTGCCCATACCGGCCAACGTGTCTCAGCTACATTAGTCCCACCTGCCTGTGTTTAGTTCATATCCCTCCAAACCTGTCCAACTGTTTCTTAAATGATGGGATGGTCCCTGACTCAACTACCTCCTCTGGCAGCTTGTTCCATACACCCACCTCCCTTTGTGTGAAAGAGTGACTAATTGATACTGCAATTCAGTTTTCCACAGCATGAAGCAAGTTACTCTGCTCTTCCCACTGGGTAATTTCTGTCATTCATTTTCAGAATGTGAGTGTCCTTTGCAAGGCCAGAATTTGTTGTTGAGCCTTTATTGCCCAGGAGAAGGTAGTGGTGAGCTGCCTTCTTAATCATTGCATTCTGATTAAAATCCTCCTAGTGCTGTTGGGGATGGACTTCTAGGACTTAGACATAGCATAAAAAAGAACTGGCAATGTATTTTGAAATTAGGATGACTTGTGACTTGGAGGAAAACCATTTGATAGCAATGTTCCCATAGGAGTAGAGATTTGGCAGGTGTGATTGGAGTGTGCTTGGTGTGTAATTGCAGTGTATCATGTGAAGGGAAATCACCGCAGCTTCTATACACCATTGATTGTAGTTTAGTTGATGTTTGTAGTGTTCATGAGTCTGATCGTTGTTGGGAAGAAGCTGTTCCTGAATGTGGAGGCTACAGTTTTCAGACTTCTATACCTTCTTACCGATGGTAGGAATGAAATAAGAGCGTGGCCAGATGATGCCGCTGCCATGTTGAGGTAGCACCTCCTATAGATGAACCTTTTCAAAATAGGCACAATTTTCTGGAACTAGCAAAGGAATAATGTTTAAGAAGGAACTGCAGAAGCTGGAAAATCGAAGGTAGACAAAAATGCTGGAGAAAGGGTCTCGACCCGAAACGTTGCCTATTTCCTTCACTCCATAGATGCTGCCTCACCCACTGAGTTTCTCCAGCATTTTTGTCTACCAAGGAATAACCATGTGTGCCTAAAGCAGAAACTCCAGCCAATGTCTCAGATTTGATCTGTCAACTATTTGTTTCTCTACAGCTGCTGCCTGGACATTGAATATTTAAGCATTCTAGGCTAACCTTTGTGGTGTGTTTTATATTAATTATTTTGGTGTATAACCCACAACTGCTGTGAGCGGCTCCACCACCTCCGAAGTGGTAGCATCAGGGACAGTATGTCACATGGCAACTATTCAAGTAACTGCCAAGATGTATCTGTACAATGGCCCATGAAATATTTGGAGACAAGTCAGGAAAAGCCATCTGTTATTCTTACAGATTTTTTATTCATAAATCATCAGTCTGCATTATATCATAAACGTTACCTTACTGAGACCAGAGAGACAATGGTAATCTTTCATTGACCAGTGTGCAGTATGTATCCTGCCGAGATCGAGAGTTTGACACCGGTCTGGATGTATCTGGTTTTCAGCGTGCCTTCCCTTTAATATGATTGTCAGTCTCACAGAGATACATTTATTTATTCACTGGCAGCACCATCTAAAGAAACTGGAGGGACGGCGACTGGATTTTGACTACAAGAAGAAAAGACAAGGGAAGGTCCCAGATGAAGAGATTCGACAGGCACTGGAGAAATTTGATGAATCGAAAGAAATTGCAGAGTCGAGCATGTTTAACCTACTGGAGAGTGATGTAAGGACCTGCTTTTTGTGCCCTCAGAATGAGATAAGCCTTCAATTGTTCAGTACCCGACCAGAAAATGTTATTGTTTTTCACCAAGGTGTGTGCTATTTGATCTTCATGTCCCCTCCATCTTGCGTCTGCTGACGCTCCAGGCATTATCTCATGCTGGGAGAGGTAGCAGATGTACCTGCTCACACAGTGCTGGTTTCAGCAGATTCCCTTCAACCGCCTGACCATTTCTGGCCTCTCTCCCATTGACTCTTCTGAGACTGTGGCATGCAACTGCAGGGTGACACTAGCTGGGCTTGTTGTAAAAGCAATTATTAAAGACTGCTTATGCACTGAGTTCAGATTTAACATTTCTGTGACATTCCTATTATACCTCTACTGAAACTGACGGCCTGGTGTATAAATGGTCGTTTGATGGCTAAGTGTGTTAATTAGCTCCATCTCTGTCTTAATCTACAATTTCTTCCGCACTCAGTAAAAGTTTCAGTGAAAACGCTTATTAAATGTATCAGTCTCCCAAATAACAGTCTGAAGAAGGGTCTCGACCCGAAACGTCACCCATTCCTTCTCTCCTGTCTGTCCCAGTGAGTGACTCCAGCTTTTTGTGTCTATCTTCAAAATAAATCCTGACCTTGGTTTGCTGTTTAGGACCATGACATTAATTGAATATTTCTGTCATATCTGAACAGATTGGGTTTCCTCATCTTTATGCGGAGAGATATTGGTGTCTGATGAATATGCAATTAATGAATGGATTAAGCTGTTCTCTCTGCAGTGAAACACTAAGTGATGGAGTAAAACAGTGGGTCAGGCAGCATCTGTGGAGGGAATGAATAGGTAATGTTTCGGGTCGGAAATACTCATGAAGTTTAGTTTAGAGATACAGCATGGAAACAGGCCCTTCGACCCACCGCGTCTGTGCCGGCCAGCCATCCCGCAACACTAGCACTATCCTACACACACTAGGGACAATTTACATTTATACCAAGCCAATTAACCTCCAAACCACCGTGCCGACCACTGTGTCACCGATCCAGCATCTGCAGTTCCTTATATCTTCTCCTGCCATAAATCAGTACACATTACACTGACTGACAGCTCCATAGTGTGACACCTGTGTGATACAGGTTTCATAGAGTGACACCTGTGTGCTGCCTGCAGATTAACATGTCACAATCTTGCACCAGGTGTTCAACTCAGGACTCCAACATTAATAACCCAATTGTAATTTAAGCGGAACAGGTGAAGAGTGGGAGAAAGCGATGAGCAGCTGAAATAATTCCAAACTCAGTTTGCGCAAATTACAATGGATGCCCCTGTCTCGAGTCATAGAGTGATACAGTGTGAAAACAGGCCCTTCGGACCAACCTGCCCACAATGGCCAACATGTCCCATCAACACTAGTTCCACTTGCCTGAATTTGGCCCATAAATCTATCTAAATCTATCCTATCCATGTACCTGTCCAAACGTTTCTTAAACGTTGGGATTAGTACCTGCCTCAACTACCTCCCTAGGCAGCTCGTTCCATATACTTACCACCCTTTGCATGAAAAAGTTACCCCTTGGATTCCTATTAAATCTTTTCCCCTCACCTTAAACCTATGAACTATCTACTTCACCAACTTTGTGTCAGTGTCAGCTGATAATGTGCCACCAACAGAAAACTGCCCCAACTCGACATGTGGAAGACTCCTTGCTTTCTGGAGTATCTGTCATTCCTGCTTGTTCCTGTTAAAAAAAAGTTTCCAGCCCTACTATCCTGTTCAGTCCTGAGCCAAATTTGTAATCCCTTTATCTACCCAGTGCTTTGACCACTGAATTCCCTCTTTCCCCACGCCCTGCGGCTCATTCCCAGTCTTCCTGGATCTCCGGTTAATGCTGGTGTTCCTGATTTGACTTCACTGCCAGCCTCTAGATGCCCTCAATGCAATGTGCCAATTGCCCAGATCCCTGAAAACTCAGCCTGCCAACTGGGCTTCCTCCTACTTACCGAGCTATACCATGGGTTTGTGTAGGAAGGAACTGCAGATGCTCGTTTATACCGAAGATAGACACAAAAAGCTGGAGTAACTCCGCGGGACAGGCAGCATCTCTGGAGAGAAGGAATGGTTGATTCTTAACGTCACCCATCCCTTCTCTCCAGAGATGCTGCCTGTCCCGCGGAGTTACTCCAGCTTTTTGTGCCTACCCTAGTTTTGTGTTCAGCAAGGCGACAGTGACATTGGGACATCCTTGCTTTAATAGATTATCGTTGAGGTTTCTTCCCTGTAGGATGCATGGAAGCTTGATCTTCCTGACTAAGCAGGCAGCTGGAGCACCACTTGTACGCTGAGTCATGGGAAGTGAGTCAGTCCAAATGTGGGCTGCAGGGAGCAGGAGCTGGGGTAATGATACCCGATTTTACAGACTGAGCCATCACACATCATTCCATGGTAAGATGGAGGGGGGGGGGGGGGGAGAGGAGGGGGGGAGGGGTTGTGCAGATCCCTCAGACGATGACAGTGAAGCAGGCAGAGACTCTTTCACTGGGAACTATCAGTGTAGAAGTGTTTTATTCTGTGCTCAGGAGGCTGGCACTGGGATTTCTGATGCATCATGTATAAAAATAATGTTGCAGCACGGTCACTGGAATTCCGCTAAGCTGCGCTACTTTCAAGATGATGTACTTCGAGTTTTAATAAGGATTATAACTAAAGATTGTAAGTTGTGCCATTTTGATGAGGTGCA
>CM075977.1:192187524-192216503 GCA_038087875.1 Malacoraja senta | reverse complement strand
GATTCCTATCCAATAGCTCCAAGTAGATGAAATCTTTTTTTTGCCTAAAATGGAAATAAGATGGTGGGTATATGGAACAAGCTGCCAGAGAATTAGTTGAGGCAGGTACTATAATTACATTTAAAAGGCATTTGGAAGGGTACATGGATCGGAAAAGTTTACAGGGACATGGGACAAAGGTGGTTAAAGTGGGAAGATTGTAAATGGGGCATCTTGGTTGGCACGGGCAAATTAGGCTAAAGGGCCGTTTCCGGGCTTTATGCCTTTAGATACATAGATACATAGAAAATAGGTGCAGGAGTAGGCCATTTGGCCCTTCGAGCCTGCACCGCCATTCAATATGATCATGGCTGATCATCCAACTCAGTATCCCGTACCTGCCTTCTCTCCATACCCCCTGATCCCTTTAGCCACAAGGGCCACATCTAACTCCCTCTTAAATATAGCCAATGAACTGGCCTCAACTACCCTCTGTGGCAGAGAGTTCCAGAGATTCACCACTCTCTGTGTGAAAAAGTTTTTTCTCATCTCGGTCTTAAAGGATTTCCCCCTTATCCTTAAGCTGTGACCCCTTGTACTGGACTTCCCCAACATTGGGAACAATCTTCCTGCATCTAGCCTGTCCAACCCCATAAGAATTTGGTAAGTTTCTATAAGATCCCCTCTCAATCTCCTAAATTCTAGCGAGTATAAGCCGAGTCTATCCAGTCTTTCTTCATATGAAAGTCCTGACATCCCAGGAATCAGTCTGGTGAACCTTCTCTGCACTCCCTCTATGGCTATAATGTCCTTCCTCAGATTAGATGCAGTGGATTATTTTTCTACTCCAACAGGTTGTCTCTCGTTATTGACCTCCAGCTTCAGTTCCTGTGATGGTTGACACCTAATTTCATTTTATCTTTTGACATTTTCCAAGATTTATACAACCCCTACACATTTCCCTGCTCCATTTTTCCTCCCGACCCTGCATCTAACTATCCCCATGCCATGTATGCAAGCATTACTTCTTCCCCATCCCACTTTCCTTCTGCTTGCCGCACACTGGCTCAATGCCCACATTCACTCCATTTTGCCCAGGTTCCAACCTTGCTACTCCGCTCCTGTATCTGCTCCAGATTGAAGTCTTCTTCACCTGGGTTTGGGCTGTGCTTGTGTTAAACGTCCAGTGACATGAACAGCTCTTGCTGAGAATGAAATAGAAACATAGACATTGAAAAAAAAACAACATGAGCACATTAACATTATTAAAATAATTAAAAATTAAAATACTAACAAAGGAAATACATTTAAACTAACTGGATTAAATCAATTAAAAATGGCTACATTGGCTTCTGGCTGTCATAGAAACATAAACACATGGACAATAGGTGCAGGATTAGGCCTTTTGGCCCTTCGAGCCAGCACTGCCATTCAATATGATCATGGCTGATCATCTAAAATCAGTACCCCATTCCTGCTTTTTCCCCATATCCCTTGGTTCCTTTAGCGCTAAGAGCTAGATCTAACTCTCTCTTGAAAACATCCAGTGAATTGGCCTCCACTGCCTTCTGTGGCAGAGAATTCCACAGATTTACAATTCTCTGGGTGAAGAAGTTTTTCCTCATCTGTCCTAAATGGCCTACCCCTTATTCTTAAACTGTGACCCCTGGTTCTGGACTCCCCCAAAATCGGGAACATTTTCAAGCATCTAGCCTGTCCAATGCTTTAAGAATTGTATATGTTTCTATAAGATTCCCTCTCACCTTCTAAATTCCAGTGAATACAAGCCCAGTCGACTTATTCTTTCATCATATGTCAGTCCCACCATCCCGGGTATTAACCTGGTGAACCTATGATGCACTCCCTCAATAGCAATAATGTCCTTCCTCAAATTAGGAGACCAAAATTGCACACAATACTCCAGGTGCGATCACACCAGGGCCCTATACAACTGTAGTAGGACCTCCTTGCTCTTAAACTCAAATCCTCTTGCATTGAAGGCCAACATGCCATTAGCTTTCTTCATTGCCTGCTGGACCTGCACACTTACTTTCAGTGACTGATGTACAAGCACACCCAGGTCTCGTTGCACCTCCTCATTTCATAATCTGATACCATTCAGATAATTATCTGCCTTACTGTTCTTGCCATCAAAGTGGATAACCTCATACTGCATCTGCCATGCATCTGCCCACTCACCCAACCTATCCAAGTCACCCTCGAGCCTCATAGTATCCTCATCACAGCTCACACTGCCATCCAGCTTTGTGTCATTTGCAAACTTGGAGATGTCACATTTAATTCCCTCGTCTAAATCGTTAATATATATTGTAAATAACTGGAGTCCCAGCACCGCGCCGTGCGGCACCCTACTAGTCACTGCCTTCAATTCTGAAAAGTACTTATTAATTCCTACTCTTTGCTTCCTGTCTGCCAACCAGTTCTCTATCCATGTCAATACCCTACCTCTAATACCATGTGCTACAATTTTGCACACTAATCTCTTGGGTGGAACCTTGTCAAAGGCTTTTTGAAAGTCCGGATACACCACATCCACTGGCTCTCCCTTATCCATTCTACTTGTTACATCCTCAAAAAATTCCAGAAGATTAGTCAAGCATGATTTCCCCTTCATAAATCATGCTGACTTTGACCGATCCTGTCACTGCTTTCCAAATGCGCTGCTATAACATCTTTAACAATCGACTCAAGCATCTTTCCCACTATCGATTTAAGGCTAACTGGTCTATAATTCCCCGTTTTCTCTCTCCCTCCTTTGTTAAAAAGTGGGGTTACATTGGCTACCCTTGAGTCCACAGGAACTGCTCCAGAGTCGAGAGAACATTGGAAAATGATCACCAATGCACCCACAATTTCAAGTACCTTGAGTACTCTGGGATGCAGACCATCAGGCCCTTGGGATTTATCTGCCTACAGTCCCAACAGTGTAACTAACACCATTTCCTGACTAATTTGGATTCCCTTCAGTTCCTTCCTCCCACTAGATCCTCGGTCCCCTAGTATTTCTGGGAGATTGTTTGTGTCTTCCTTGGTGAAGACAGAAACAAAGTACTCATTTAACTGTTCTGACATTTCTTTGTTTCCCAATATAAATTCACTTGTCACTGATTGTAAGGGACCTATATTTGTCTTCAGTAAACTTTTTTTTTTACATATCTCAAGAAGCTTTTAGTCAGTAGAAGCTTTTATATATACCCCACATGCTTTCTTTCATGCTCTTCCCCCCCCCCCCCCCCCTTTGTCCTCCTCTGAGCTAAATTTCACCCAGTCCTCCGGTTTGCTGCATCCTCTGGCCAATTTATATGAATCCTCCTTGGATTTAACACTATCCTTGATTCCCCCCGTTAGTCACGGTTGAGCCACCGTCCCCGTTTTATTTTTTTGCCAGACAGGGATGATAACGTTTTGGAGTTCATCCATGCGGTCTTTAAATCTTTGCCATTGCATCTCCACCGTCAACCCTTTAAGTATAATTTGCCCCTCTATCCTAGCCAATTCCCGTCTCATACCTTCAAAGTCTCCTTTCTTTAACTTCAGGACGCGTCTCTGAAGTGACCGTGTCACTTTGAATCCTAATGCAGAATTCCAGCATATTATGGTAACTGTTGCCCAAGGGGCTTTGCACAACAAGATCGCAAACTAATGCTTCCTCATTACATAATACCCAGTCTAGGATGGCCTGTCCTCTAGTCGATTCTTCTACATATTGGTTGATAAAACCATCCCGTATACATTCCAGGAAATCCTCCTCCTCAGCGCTGCTATCAATTTGGTTGGCCCAATCAATATGTAGATTAAAGTCACCCGTGATAAATGCAAAACTGAAAGCATAAATGGAAGGTGCATGTTTTCCAACAGTGCCTTTTCATGTTAGAAAATGCCTTGCAGCCGAAGCATTTTTTCAAGGCAAGAGACAGCAGCACATGTATTCTCATCAACAGAATTGTGCTAATGCCCTAATTGGGTTTATTGGTATTAGTTGAGAAAAAGCATTTGTCCATCACATTGGTGAGAATTCTGCCCTACTCTCAAGAGTGGTTAGGGTACCTTGGCACAGAATGCCATTCATCACTATGTCTAGGGTCATTTTGGGACTGGGGGGAATGAAGCAGAGTTGAGATATTCTGGCACGGAGAGATGGGCAGAATCATGAGAGGCATCAGCACATTAAAGACTTAAGAGTGGACCATATTAAATTAAATGAGGCATAGATGGGATACACAACCTTTTTCCCAGGGTGGAAATGTCAAAGGTGAGAAGGACAAAATGGTGATGTGATGGGCCAGTTTTTTTACACAGAATGGTGTTTGCCTGGCACACACTCCCAAGGGCAGATATGATTGGGGCATTTAAGAGACTTTTCGATAGGCACAAGGATATGCAGGGATATGGATCATGTGCAGACAGAGGAGATCAGTTTAACCTGACATCATGTTTGGCAGAGACATTGTGGGCCGAAGGGCCTGGTCCAGTAATGTACTGTTCTGTATTCTATGTCAAACAGAAAAATTGGAACTGGTGCATATGTTTGGTGGACAGACTATTATGGGATTAGATGGCAATGGTTGTAACAGTTCCGTAAGGTGGGAGAACCATTTATAATTTAGCTAGCTATGGGTCAGGAAAGCAAATTTGATAGCTTGCATTCCAGTGAGCTTAGGTGAAACAAGTCATAGGTTTATCTGATGCTTAAACTATAGGAGAGAATCTCAAATGCATTTGTTTGTAGGATTAGAGAAAGTCTTTAACTATTCATAACTTGTCGTCTGAGTCTTTAGTATTCCAGTCAGGACACTGCGCTCTTTGGCATTCTCCAGGTACTCCAGCTTCCTCACATTTCCCAAAGGTTTACTGTGGTTGGTTAATTGATGGCTGTAAAACATCCAATTCTCGAGTATTGACAAAATAATAAAAGCTGATGGGCATGTATGAGGGAGAATGTTGAAGATGTGCAGGGAAATAAAAGGATGCAGAAAGGGACAGGGGATTGTAGCTGTAGTGTATAGAAACATAGAAAATAGGTGCAGGAGTAGGCCATTCGGCCCTTAGAGCCAGCACTGCCATCCAATATGATCATGGCTGATCATCCAGAATCATTACCCATTATCAGTATACCGTTATCAGTAGATAATGGTCACTGTAACTTCAAGAACTGAGTACTAGAATGGTGTGATTTGTGTCATTTGATATATTCTTTATCTTATCAGGCTCGTGAATATGTGTGAGTGTACCTTTGTAAAATAAAGAAGACCCATACTGGCAATGGCATGTACTGAAAACTTGTGCTTTGTTTCTATCTACATGCTCCTGTTGTAATATCTTGCAGAAGCCTCCTGTGTCATCGTTAGCTGTAAGGAAAAGGATACAAGGCCATTGACCTGAACCATTCACTCTCCTTTCCCCACAGAAGCTGTGATCTGCATGTTTCCCAGCATTTTCCAGTTTTATTTTTAGATCTCCAGCAACTGCAGGTTTTGTTTTTGATTGTCGTTCACCAGACTTGCTGCATGAGAGCAAAATCCAGCAATGTGACTAAAGGGATTGTTTGTCTTTGTGAACGTTTTTAGATTGAGCAAGTGAACCAACTTACAGCATTGGTACAAGCGCAGCTTGAATATCACAGACAGGCGGCACAGATTTACCAGGAGCTCTCAGTACAGCTGGAGCAGAGGTAAGCACATAATTGCTGCCCACACTGTTTGCATCAAAAAATAAACAAAATGAATCAGACTTCAACCAATCACTCTGCCTGCCTCAGTTTAATTAAGTCCAATCCCTAAATCTCAATTATTTTTAGCAAATGGTGCAATTCAGAAATGTATTTGTGTTGTGTAGATTGTTTTCAATGTTTTATTGTAACGTCACAACATTGAAGCAATTTGCCTTTAATTATCTTTATTGCTTTTCTGCAGTTGTTTCCTCTCCAGCAAATTGCTCATAATCAGGATAATCTTGCTCTCTGAATGCGGTTGTTTGAAAGCTAAATTATTTCACATCAATTCAGTGCTCGTAGACATGCAGTCATTGAATCAAACAGCACAGAAACTGGCCCACCATGTCCAAGCTGGCCATCTTGTACCCCTCTACAATAATACAAACAAAGCAGGATTCCAGTAAAAGAAATAGCTGGGAATAGTGGGTTGGTTGGTGGAGTGAGAGAGTGAAGGTAATGCACAGCCTCCAGTTACTTCAGGAATGCTGCAAAACTATGTTTAAAAACAAAGTTAACGTTGCTGCACTGATCAATGAAAGAACGTGGTTCAGAAAAGCAAATGGAAGATATTAATCTAGTTTTAAAGCTAGTTTTAAAGGGCCTGTCCCACTTTCACGACCTAATTCACAACCTTTTTTACTCATGGACATTTTTCATCAGGCTAGAAAAATGCCCCGATCTACTTGATGCCTCGAGTACCTACGACTACAATCACGACCTACCTACAACCTCCTACGACCTCGTGACGACCATGCTGCGAGTATGAGTCAAGGGCAAACTCGGCAGAGGTTGTGAATTAGGACGTGAAAGTGGGACAGGCCCTTAAGTCTTTCCTGTTTAATAGGAATACATTTACTTTATGACGGTATCATTAATATGGAACAATACTCACTGAGCAGGAAGTGGTAATGAAACCTTGAATTAACAAACCACAATCAACATGGATTAACTAAGTTTAGGATTGATATTCTACTAATGTTCAAGATAAATGTTTGCATTTTTCTGAATTAAGGTACTCCGGAAATTGTGCGGCAACGCTTAACTGAATCATGTTGTAAAATGCATCAGAATCCAAATGGAGCAAGTTGGTTAAATCTTTTCAATACACTCTAAAGATTTCTCTCCACTGGGGAAAATTTGCAGTTGTGCCTGTGATGGGCATAGCAATGCATTCCTTTATAAAAACAAACTTTCCGCTGACGCAACAATAGCTTTTCACTGTATCTCGATACACGTGACAATAAACTAAACTAAATTAAAAACAAAAGCTCATTATTTTTAAGTCTAAGAGTCATATTTGTTTATGGCTGAAGCATCAAAAACTGTACAGGGATTTAAGTTCAAGGGTGAGTGAATGAGAAGAAATAAGTTGGTGAAATGAGGGAGCTAATGTTATGAAAACAAGTAAATAAAGTAGTCTGATTTGGCCCAGCCATCCATTACACAGGAGGTCAATACTGGACAGTGTTCTAATTGAACTCCCAGTGCACTGCTCTCTAATTGACCTCATAGGAGGTGGTCTTGGAGGGGAGGATACTCCTCAAACTGTGGAGCATCCTGGACAATACAGCTGCAAAACTAAGTACCTTCAGCAACAGACTGGTTCCACCAAGATGCAGGACTAAAATGCCACAGAAGATCCTTCTTCCCTGTGACTATCAAACTGTACAGTTCCTCCCCCTTCTGTCGTGGGGTGGACTGAGACTGAGACTGACTCCCCCCCACCCCCCCCCCCACCCCAATCTTTGCACATCCCCAATTCTTTCCACTCGTCACTTTAATTCCATGTTTCATGTTGGCAGATCAATCACCCTACAGGGATAAATAAAGTTCTATAGTGTCGTATTGTAGAGCTTTCTGGATCTGAACACGATGGTCAACCTCATGTTCCCCTCTCATGAGAAGTGCCAGTGCTCACACTACCCGCCTATGCCATGTGGCTGCCACCACTGCCACGGCCATTGAGGGGGAAGTGGGAGACATTCTCAGGCCACTCTCCTTTCCCCCTGGGCCTTCTCATTATTTGTGTCATCAAAACCTTTCGCCTGCATCTAAATATCTCCCATGATCACGAGCTTTCAGAAACAGTTGAAGACATTTATATAATCTAGTTTACGTAAGAATGTAAGGCACATCAATATATGTAAATTAGTAATATGATAACAGGAAAATGCTTTGTTTAGTATTATTATGTAGGTTTGGGAACCATTTAAATGAACTGAGCTTGCAGGCGGTGTTAGCTGTGGCTGACACAAAGCTGAGAGGTTTGGTACAGAGTGGGTCTGGCCTCTCGGTTGAGGATATGATTGAATTCTGCTGACTCAGTACTTACTCCAAGGGTGGAGCGAAGATCAGGTGCACCGTCATCCCCAGCGGGTTCTTCCCATCCACCCTGCTACGCACAGGCACTGAGGTCCAGGTCACACTGTGGGTTTTTATCATTTAAAAATAAATTGGATAGTTATATGGACGGGAAAGGAATGGAGGGTTATGGTCTGAGCGCAGGTATATGGGACTAGGGGAGAATATGTGTTCGGCACGGACTAGAAGGGTCGAGATGGCCTGTTTCCGTGCTGTAATTATATGGTTATATTATATGGTTACAGCAGGCAGTGAAGAAAGCTAATGGCATGTTGGCCTTCATAGCGAGGGGATTTGAGTATAGGAGCAAGGAAGTCCTACTGCAGTTTACAGGGCCCAATACAGTATTGTGTGCAATTTTGGTCTAATTTGAGGAAGGACATTGTTGTGATTGAGGGAGTGCAGCGTAGGTTCACCAGGTTAATTCCCGGGATAGCTGGACTGACATATGATGAAAGAATGGGTCGACTGGGCTTTACTGGAATTTAGAAGGATGAGAGGGATTCTTGTAGAAACATATAAAATTCTTAAAGGATTGGACAGGCTGGATTGCAGGAAAAATGTTCCCGATTTTGGGGGAGTCCAGAACCAAGGGTCACAGTTTAACAATAAGGGGTAGGCCATTTAGGACTGAGATGAGGAAAAACTTCTTCACCCAGGGAGTTGTGAATCCGTGGAATTCTCTGCCTCAGAAGACAGTGGAGGCCAATTCACTGGACGTTTTCAAGAGAGAGTTAGATCTAGCTCTTAGAGCTAAAGGAATCAAGGGATATTGGGAGAAAGCAGGAATGGGATACTGATTCTGGATGATCAGCCATGATTATATTGAATAGGGGTGCTGGCTTGAAGGACCGAATGGCCTACTCATGCACCTATATTCTATGTTTCTGTGGTCACTGTAGATAGCCAACTGTTCTTTGTCAGTGATAGCTGTCCGTAATGGACTGAGGAATCGCCAGTAACATATATGACGTTCATTTGATGTCATCCTTTTTGCAGAATGAGGGAGGCGACAGCATGCCCTCGAAGGGAATATAAACCAAAACCTCGCACGACGTACGATTTTGCAGAAGAAGCCCAGGCGAACGGTGGAGTGACTCACAGTGGTCCAAAGACACCAGGTAACTGGAGCTACAAAAACAAGCTGCAAGTGCTGGTTTACAAAAAAAGACACAAAGTACTGGAGCAACTCAGCGGGTCAGGCAGCATCTGTGCAGAACATGGATAGGCGACGTTTTGGGTTGGGACCCTTCGTCAGGCTGATTGGGGGGGGTTGGGGGGCGAAGGAATAGGTCAAAGCCTGGCAATCACAGGTGGGTGTACAGGTGGGTGTTTTTTTTATAGGCAGGTGGTTAGACAAAGGCCAGAGGTGAATAGGCAAAAGGTGTGAGATAAGGAGAAGAAGAGTTGCGAATTGTGAAGCCAGACGAAGAAATGTAGCTGGAAGGAGAGGAGAGGGGGAAAATGGGAATCCAGGTGGAGCCCAGGAAAGAGAAGGGGGGAAGGGGAGGTAAGAAGAAAAAAGGGGGGGCGGGGGGTGTTCAGTTAGTTACCTAAAGTTGGAGAATTTAATGTTCATACCGTTGGGTTGTAAGCTATCCAAGCAGAATATGAGGTGTTGTTCTTCTAGTTTGCATGTGGCCTCATTCTTGTAATGGAGGAGGCCCAGGACTGTAGGATCAGTATGGGATAGGGGCGAGGAGTTAAAATAGTTAGCAACTGGGAGATCTAGTGGGCCTTGGCAGACTGAGCGCAAGTGTTCGTCGAAACGGTTGCCAAGTCGTCACTTGGTCTCGCCAATGGAAAGGAGGCCGTATCAGGACCAAGATGTTAGATAAGGTGCACGTGAACCTCTGTTTCACCTGGAAGGACTGCTGGGGTCCCTGTATGGATGTGAAGGGGTAAGGTATAGGGACAGGTGTTACATCTCCTGCAGTTGCAGGGAAAAGGGTTTGTCAGTGGACAAAAATTGTAATTCTGTCCCCTGTGATGGAAACGGAGAGATCAAGGAAGGGGAGGAGAGGTGTGGTTGAGCCACTGATTTTCCTATCAACTGATTCCCCTTCTATTATCATCCTGTTGGTGAATTTTGACTGAAGTCAGTGCTGTATTTCTGGGGGAACAACAATGAGTGATCTATTTTACAGCAATTGACTGTTCAGGGTAACTGCAGTTGGTCAATCAGTTTATTGTTGCATCCCCGGTGAACTGCCGTTCACTCTTGAATGGGCAATTGCCGGAAAATAGACCAATCATTGTCATTTTTCCCCGAAACATACAGCACTGACTCCAGTCAACATTCACCATGAGGATGAGAACAGAGGGATAATCAGATGATGAGAAAATCAATTCCCTTTGCTCCTCATGTGGTCTTTGTGGCATTTCCTGGCTAAGCAGAGCATTCTGACATTTCCTGGCAGAAGCCAGTATTGTGGGGTGCCGGAAGTCCCCTCATTCTCAAGCCCTCCATTAATGCAGGAGCAGGCCATGTGAAGCAAGTGCCGTGCTATTCAGAGATTAGCCTCATACAATTAATTTAATCTTTCATATTTGGGATTTCTCTGATCTGGTTTCCTGCTGTTTATTTTTCCACTGCATGAGGTTTGAAGGCCTGAGATTGAGAGATATTTTAACTTGTTGTCAGAGAGTTGTGGGGGTTGATGTCCATTTGGCCTATTGCACCAACTTCTTTCCTCTTGCTTTGCACTGCGTCACCGCTTATGATGATTGGGTGCAACGACAGCAAACAATTTCCAGTTTATTTTTCTCAGAGTTCCAGCTCCACATATTAAGACAGCGGTAAATATTATGGTCTTGCTGATCAATAAATAATGGGTATAAAAGTTGTGGCTTTCTAAACCACAGGTACGCCGTTAGACCAACCCTGTTGCAGGGCCTCATATGACTTTGATCCGGAAAATGAAGGAGAGCTGGGCTTCAAAGAAGGTGACGTCATCACTCTCACCAACCAAATCGATGACAACTGGTATGAAGGGATGCTCCATGGACAGTCTGGATTTTTCCCAATCAACTATGTTCAAGTATTAGTTCCTTTACCTCACTAGGATAACTATTGTAACCCGACCTGCCATTATGTTTGTGCCACTTGCTAAACCAATAGAGGTGGTGCAGTTTGTGACATTGTCTGATGCTGTGACTGGTTATCAATAAGCTCCCTTGGTGTAAAGTCTTTGGTTTACATGTATCATAATCCTAATTGTTGCACTCGATTCCATCTGTAGTGAATATAGGCACAAGTGTTGCTGATCATTACTGTTTTGGATATGTTTAGTTCATTCTGCCCTCAGTGAGGACTGCAACACAACCATCTTGCTTAGCAAAGCACAATCGAGTTGTGGACGTTACCAGTGAATGCTTCACCATTCTGATCTTTTGTTTCCACATGTGAGTCCTCTGCATCTTGCTTATCTTATTTTTGTAACAGTGGTAAAGCTGTACAGTTTGGTTCCTGAGAATATATTTATCTAAACTAAAAATAAGAAAGAATATATGTGCTATATGAATTGTTTTATTCTATTTGTGCTGACTGAAAATACAGTGATTGAAAATTTGTTGCTTAATGTGTGAAATTCCATCTATTAAAATGGTCAGTAAACTCTCTCGCTTTCTAACTCTGGGTTATTTTTCCAAAGTACTGGTGTCTCATATTTCAGCATCAAATTTCTAAATTTCCATGTAATGGATATATGCTATAAGGATTACAATGCTTTTGGCTCAGCAGATTACTTGCTCTGTGCTCTCAGTCCACCACCATTCCTTACTACTCAACCTTCAAGATACTGATAGCTTTATAGCTTTATTTCATAGAACAGCTTCTTGACTTTGACAAGCAGAATGTATCTCAGTACCATCAGAGGAGCAGCATTGTCATAAAGGCACCATTGAGGGATTGTCACACTGCCAGTGGGGCAGTGCTAAGAGAGCACTGCAGTCAAAAGAGCAGTATTGAGGTAATGCTGTGAGAGGATGGGGCAGTGTTAGAAGGGGCGATACTGAGGGAATGCCATAGTCAGAGGAGCAGAACTGATGGAGTACTGCACTGTCACAGGACAGTTCTGTGGGAGGAACAGTAAATAGGGGCTATTGTATGGTAAGGACAATACTGAGTGAGTTCCATGCTGTCAAAGGGGTGGTTCTGAGGGAGTACTATGTTGCAATGGGGTAGAGGCAGTATCAAAGGGCCAATTCAGAGGTGGCGCTACAGTGAAGGGGGGGGGGGGGCGGGGAGCAGTAATGAGGGAATGCTGTGATGTTGGACAGGTAGAACTGAAGGGGACAGTATTGAGACAGCATCTCTGGCAGAGAGAATTCCATTCACAGATCATTAGTGTTAAGAAATGGGCCCTTTCAGCCCACGTGGTCCACACCAACCATGATGCCTATTAATGCTAATCACATTTGCTTGTATTAGGCCTGTATCCGTCATTGCCTTTCTTATCCAATTACTTGCCCAAATGCCTTTTAAACATTGTAATTGTATCTTCCTCCACCACATTTCTGGCAGCTCCTTACAGACATTCACCATCCTCTAAAAACCTTACTCCCCAGATTTAAATTTCTTTCCTCTCGCCTTAAATCCGTACCGTGTAGTTCTAGACTCCCCTGTCCGAGGAAAAAGATTCTGACTATCTATTCCATCTACGCCTCTCTAACTTATAAACTTCTACAGAGTAATCCGCTCAAGCGGTGCTGGCTTGAAGGGCCGAATGGCCTCCTCCTGCAACTATTTTCTATGTTTCTAATCCCTCAGCCCACTGTGATCCAGTGAGGATAAACCCAATTTACCGAAAGTCTCCTTATAACCACAGTCTTAAATTCCAGGCAACATCCTGGTGAATCATTTCTGCACTCTTTTGCTACCACATTCTTCCTGTAATGTGGCAACTAGAACTGTACTCTAAGTGAACAATACTCTAAGTGAGGTCCAACCTATGTTTTATACAAGTGCAACATGATGTGACAACTTTTCTAATCAATGCTTTAGTTTATGAAGGCAACCATATCAAATCCCTTTTCACTGCCTGTGTCACTACTCTCATGAAGCTATGGGCATGTGCCCCAAGGGCTCACTGTACATAAACAGTTCCCTGTCATGTCTTATATTTGTCAGATATATTGCTTTTTGGTACACTAGGAAACTGAGAGAGCTAGATAGGGCTCTTAACGATAGCGGAGTCAGGGGATATGGGGAGAAGGCAGGAACAGGGTACTGCTTGTGGATGATCAGCCATGATCACATTGGATGGCGGTGCTGGCTCGAAGAATCGAATGGCCTACTCCTGCACCTATTGTCTATTGTCTATTGAAACCATCACTCTCTCAAGATTACATAGGACTATTTTTAAGTGTTGTGGTTCTCCTTGTCATATTGACTCATGAACACTTATGGAAAATGCTATAAAAATGCAAATCCTTTTTAATTGTAACATTTATAACCGTTTCAATTAGTGGGTCGGAGGGTTGGCCTGCGTCTTCAACTTATCTACCAGCTTTAAACCAAAGAGGTGAAGACAAAGAGGTAAACCAAAGAGGTGAAGATGCACAAATGCAATCACATTAACATGATTCGGTCTCGCCTGCAGGCATTCACTCTGGTTCTGCTGCCAGTGGAAATCATACAAAGTGAGGGTTAGTTACTGTTAGTTCAATCCTGGACTAATGATGCCCTATACTGCTGGTAAAAGGTATAGATTGGAACTCAGAACATGATCCACTTTTACTGAAATCAGACTGGAATCTCGGATAACTAGTTCAAGAACACAGACATAAAACTATCTTAAAGCATTTCTAAAAAATGACCTAAAGATCTAAATATTGACCTCGCTCTATTTGCTTTCAGGAGTGGTAAGAGCAAATTCAATTGCCCTTTTGGGAATTTTATACATTGGGGAAGGAGCTAGCTAAGAACGGTGATTGCCTTGAAATGGTAAATGTAATAAACAAAGAAATGAAGCCATTGATGCTGTGGAGCTGGGGGACCAGATGTGACCCATCCCTACCCCTTCTCCAACAGTTCTCACCTATCCCCACCTCCCAGTCCCAAGATCTATCTTGGAATTGTTACTGGTGAGGCCATTCCAGGGCGTGGGTATGGTGGGAGGAGGCATCATGGAGACCTGGCGCTTGAACTTGTCTTGGGCTTCCCAGTCCATGCATCGGGGTTTTCTCAGGCTGTTCACCGCGAACATCAGGCAGCAAAACCTAATATTTTATTATCTGGGTCCAAGGTCTCTTATTATGTCTGAGTTTTATTATTTTCTGCTTTAACTGTGTATTGGTCCATACATAATCAGACAGTAAGTGGATGCTTGAGGGAGCATTTATGTCCTGCTGTCAGGACACATAAAACTGAACCTTGTATGCTGTCATTCTGTACTGTAGCTCTCATACAGAAATTAAGGATAAAGCTTTGGAGCCAACACAATACCACCAAGTTCTTTCCCAGCACCTAACTAATCCTGTAATATTGTCTACAGTCATGTAACCAGATCCACTTGCCCTGAGGCCATTTCAACAATTTTCATTTAATATTGTTCATCTTTCCCTCTCCCTGATTTCCGCTCGATTGATTTTTAAGAGCCTTGTTCTAAGTGGATCAAACCTCTAGATGGCACACCACTCCATGATAACTGAGCAAACTAATGCAGATATAAACTGCATCAGGCATATGTGGCGACTGAAGAAAAGCACTAAACAAAGTGTGCCATTTCAGGTTAGGGGCCCTTCTTTAAACTGATTGTGGTTAGAGTGGGTGGGTGAAAGAAAGATGGAAGAGAGGAGGAGCAGGGCAAACCCTGGTAACAAATAGGTGGATACAGTTATGTCTCACTTGCCAGGGATTGTCCTGCCTCTTCTCTCTTCCAGCCTCATTACAACATCACACACACTAAATTGCCCCTAGTGCGTAGGATTTGAAAGGGGGATAGCATAGAACTAGTGTATGGGTCTGTGTGGACTCGGAAGGCCGAAGTGCCTGTTTCTCCGCTGTATCTCTAAACTAAACTAAAGTTTAGTTTGGAGCCATTCACCTCACAGTGCCAAAGACCCGGATTCAATCCTGAACTTGGGTGCTGTCTGCACATTCTCCCAGTGCCCATGTGGATATCCTCTGGGTGCTCCAGTTTCTACCCACATTCCAAAGACATACAGGTTTGTAGGTTAATTGGCCTCTTTAAATTGCCTCTCATGTGTTGGGAGTGGATGTGAAAGTGAGACAACAAAGAGCTAGTATGATTGAGTGATCAATGGTCGACGTGAACTGCCGAAGGGCCTGCTTTCATGCTGTACCTCTAAACTAAATTAAATATGTGAGCAGATGTTATGTTGTAACTGTACAAAGGCCTGGATAACTGTGTGTGGTTCTGGGAACTACAATTTAAGAAGAATATTAGTTTTAGAGAAAGTCCAGTGTTGGTTTACCAGGAATATACGTGGATCTCAAGGATCAATAATGACAAGAGTATTCACAAAGTAGAGTTTTATTTGCTGCAGGTTGTTAAAGGGTGACTTAAATTAAGTGATCAAGAAATTAGGGAGAACTGATTGGGCAGGTATTTCTATTGGTTAGGAATTTGCAGAGTAAAGGGCCTGTCGCACTTACTTGTGTCCTTGGCACGCAAATTACACGACCTCGTGGTCGCGTTGAGGCGCACGGGCATCGTGTGGCCGCGCGGGGCCGGTCCCACTGAGAAGCGCAGAGGGGTATGGAGTTGTGCGCGACATCGCGCGGGGCTCCGAAATTTTTGTAGCAAACGAAATCTTCGTGCGCCAACGGCCTGTCGCGGAACTGACGGCCAAAGTGGGACAGGCCCAAGACCCTGGCGTGACGCGACGCAACGTCTCACCTCCAACAGCAGCAGAAGCAGGCAGACGATCGCCGAGTTCGGCCTGGGGCTCACGGCCGTTGCGGTCCGGATCCGCCCCCACTTCTACTCCCAGAGCGGGGCCAAGAAAATTGAAGAGAGACACAAAATGCTGGCGTAACTCAGCGGGACCGGCAGCATCTCTGGAGAGAAGCAATGGGTGACATTTCGGGTCAAGACCCTTCTTTCAGACTGAAGAAGGGTCTCGACACGAAACATCACCCATTTCTTCTCTCCCGAGATGCTGCCGGTCCCGCTGAGTTACTCCAGCATTGTGTCCATCTTCAAATGACGTCACGCGCTCCAGACGGCTGTGCGGTCGAATGAGGTCGCGTAATTTGCGTTCTAAGGACACGTAAGTTGGACAGGCCCATAAGTGTTCTCAGGAGTGAAATTAGGAAACTCCACCATCGACCGAGGTTGGGAGGTTTGGAATTCACTTTCACAAGCAGCAGCCGAGGTTGGATCAGATGTTTAAATTTTATATCCAAGGTAGGTTTTTTGTTCAATAAATGATAGGAGGAAAAGGCTGGTATCTGGAGGTGGCTCGTAGGTCAGCTGTTGCTTATTAAATGGAAAGACTTAAGAAGATAAATAACCCCTTAGGGGCCTGTCCCACTTACGCAACATGTTGAAAATTGAGCGGCGACCAGAAAGACGCTACGACTCTTTGGGCGACTGAGGAGACTACTCACGACCATACAGGCGACACCCTGGTGACATGTCGCTGGGTGAAGCCTGTATGGTCGTGAGTAGTCGCTCAAAGAGTCTTACCTTGTTCTGGTGGCCCCTGGATTTTCAACAATTTTCGGCGACCTGTAACGACCTATAACGGATGCCGGCAGTTGCCGAAAAAGTCGCGTAAGTGGGACAGGCCCATAAGTGTTCCTATGGTTGGAACTTGATTCGGCTTGTATAGAAACAAGGTTTGCATTACTCTGCATATGATAATGCCAATTAATAGTGAGAAGTTAATGATTCGGAATGTAAATTCACTGCTGGGTGGATCTACATTGAGACTGGAAAATGGAACAACTAGTTGACATAGCTGTGTAGGAAGGAACTGCAGATGCTGGTTTAAACAGAAGATAGACACAAAAAGCTGGAGTAACTCAGCGGGTCTGAAAGAGGGTCTCGACCCGAAACATCACCTATTCCTTTCCTCCAGAGATGCTGTCGGACTGCTGAGTTTCTCCAGATTTTTGTCTATTTCTCGTTGACATAGCTAACCTGAACACTGAAGGATGAGGGAAAGAATTATATTGGTTGCCATTCCAAATGTCAGATCTATAACACTTGCTAGAAAAGGAGAGTGTGTGCAGATATTGATAAGAAGGTAAAACCATATTCTGCTGGGAGAAATTTGTGTTCTTAGTGAATAATTCACAAGACCAGAAGCTTTCTCATCTGAAAGGAACTATGTAGCCCATTGAGTTCTTATTGACTCCATCTAAGAACAATGTAGCTATTCCCCTAAAGTCCTGGAAATTCTTTTGGGTACTTATCCAGTTCCCTTCTGAATGGTATGATTATATCAGCCTCCACTGCTAGTTCTGCAATGCATTCCAGACTGGAACCACTTGCTGTGTGAATAGAAAGGTTCTTCATGTCAAGTTTAGGTCTTTTGTCAATGACTTTCACTCTGTTACTGCTGGTGGAAGGGTCAAGAACCACGGGGCACAGTTTTCTCAATCTACTCTGTCTATACTCGTAATGATTTTTAAGAACCTCCAACAGATCTCCTCAGTTTCCTCTGTTCTGAGATTAACCACAGATTCCATAAACCTATCCACATAAATAAAGCTCAATTAAAGGAGAGCTAGCAACCTTGAAGCATTATTGTAGCAAATTAATATAGTAACTATTCATTTCTTACATGCACTCATTTTTCTATTAGTCTCGTCAAATATAATCAATCAATATACTGTTGTTCTAAAAAATTAATTGGATTATGGTACATCATGGAGTTATACAGTACAAAAACAGCCTTTTCAGTCTAATTCGTCTATGCTGATCAATGTACCTTCATGAGCTAGTCTCATTTACCTGCATTAAGTACATATCCCTCTCAACCTTTCCTTGTCATGTACCTGTCCAAATATCTTTTAACCATTGTAATTATGCCTGCTTTTGTCACTTCTTTTTCCATTCATCCACTGCGCATGATGTGCATCTTTTAGTGATAAATTAAGTTACGTCGCTTCAATATTCTCCAAAGACTTCACAAACATAGAAACAGAAAATAGGTACAGGAGTAGGCCACGCGGCCCTTCGAGCCTGCACCGCCATTCAATATGATCATGGCTGATCATCCAACTCAGTATCCTGTACCTGCCTTCTCTCCATTCCCCCTGATCCCTTTAGCCACAAGGGCCACATCTAACTCCCTCTTAAATATAGCCAATGAACTGGCCTCAACTACCTTCTGTGGCAGAGAATTCCACAGAGAATTCCACACACGCCTCTTATTCACCTCAATGATGACTAATCATTCAAAGCTGTGGAGCAACACTTTCTTTAAGTGTATTGTCCTCTGGTACGCTATTATGAACATTAATTTTTAATGTGTGCTGCATTTCATTTGGAAAATGTAAAGGTTGAAGTATGAAACTTGCAGACTGACTTGCAGCATTTCCACTCCTGTAGCCTCTTTAAAACAATCTAAGTGCTGGAAAGTACAATCATTGAGCTGAGTCTTTTCCAATAGACTCTGGCAAAACTTTGTCCAAGGACCAGACTGAAACCTACAAGGCAACATGACAGTGGAAATAATGTAAGAGCGCAAGAAGCATAAGAAGAGCGTAGAAGTAAAAGCAGGACCGTCCCCAGCAGCCATCCGAGCTTCAAGTTGTATATCATTTTAAACTCTTCACACTCCTACACCAATCTGTCAGTCCTCTGCCTTCTCTATTGTTATGGAGAGGACAAACTCAAATTGGAGGGGAAGTAGCACTTCAGTGGGCTCAGACTGTCAACGATTGTAATTCGTCTTCTCTCTTACCACTTTAGCATCTTCATATTCCCGTTTCACTGGGTTCTAAAATCTATTAATCATAACCTTGCATTTATTTAATATTGAACAAACACAGCTCTCTGAGAGAGAATTTCATAAATACACATTCCTCCACAAAACCCCTCTTGATCTCTAGTGAGAAATTGAAGCTCTGGTTAGGGAAAATAAAAGGAAGCATGGGTTGGGTCTAAGCAATTGGGAATCGTGGGTAACCCTGGAGGAGTTCGGGGGATTGAAGAGCCTTCTTAAGAAGGAATCAGGAGAACAGAAAGGAGGCATGGGATCATCCTAACAGAGAAGATAAAGGAAAATCCAAAGAGATTTTTTTCTGGAGAGAGAATACAGCACCTCAGAAACCAAAATGGTCATCTATGTGTTGATCAGCTGGGCAAGTGTGCTGAAGAATGACTAATGGAGTTCAGTTAAGTGTAAGGTGTTGGCTTTTGGGGAATCAAAGCATAGCATAACCTTCACAGTGAACAATGGGGCCCTGGGGAATATTGCAGAGGGGGATCTTTTCCAATGAGCTGACGATGCGAAATGATTTGATCCTGTATAGAAATGGTTAATGAAACTACCACTTGCATCTCTCAAAGCAGTGGAATTCTTTAAAAAAAATTAAAAAATCAATGTAAAATTACAATGGAAGTGATTCGAAAATGGATCGGAAAATTACCGTAATAATCACCTGCTGTTTTATGTGGGCATGGAATGAGATCACCTCAAAGTATCAGCATTGAATTAATAGTGAATAATGAAAAATCTGCAAGTACAATGAGTTAGGTGGGAGAGCACATGCACCTGCAGTTTTTGAAATGTCAAGCTGGCATCTCTTGTTCTGTAAAAATAAGTATCAGCAACTGTTACAAGAAGCTAATGACTCTGGTGACTCAAACCACTTCTGTAGGTAACATGATCAATGAGAAAAGGAAAAGGAATCTGGTCCATATCTGGTAACTCCTCCAGCAGGTGTGTGCAACAAGAATTGTTAAATGACTCATATACTACCTGTGTACCCTAATGGATCATCTGATGCCGACTGTGCTAAGTACTGAGAGGTGTTAATAGCAGTGATAATAGTTTATTAAAAGATTCAGCATTCAGATGCACTGCTTGACTTACATGAAACAATACAAAAGTATAATTGAGACTGGACAGCTTCTGTGCTAATAAATACTTTCACATCTCTCAGTTATATGAATCTGAGCATCCAAATTAAATTAATCTCATATAGAAGTCATTATTGTTCATCCATTCAGTGGAGGTTCAAACCATTGACCCAATAAAATGTTTTCTTTTAAGTAATTTTTCACAGCAGTCATGTTAAATATTCCACAGAACTTACCAATGATACTCAGAAAACAGTGGATCGATATGAATATTTATTTTTTAATGTTGATTATTTGCTGTTGAGTCTTCAGCTAACCATTACCTCTGATGTATTAAATGGCAGAAGCTGTCTATCGTGAGAATATTGAGCTGCTTTACATGCTGAATGTGTTCTCTCATAATCTATTGTTAGTCTGCACGGGGCACATTGTTGTCTGTGAGTCAGTGAATAGCTGTAGACATTTTATAACAAATTGTTGTATGAGAGAATAAATACATGGGAGCGACCACAAAGCAACAAACATGTCAAGGGAGTCGAGGACATAAGGGGCCCGGATTGAAATATAAGACGTTAATGAATTAAAGTTTGCTTATTGTCCTGAAATCAATCCAGAATCCCTTGTTGTTTTCTATAGTGTTTATTGCATTGACATGGTTTAGAATCGAGAGATTAATTTCTGCTCTCTGCAATGGCTGCCTATCCTCATCCAATCTGTAGCATTGTATAAAACAAATGGTTTATCCAAGTTCTGCAATATTGAAGTTCCCCAACCAGTGGGGGAAAATGTTTCCTGAGTAAAACTATTGTTTAAATGTATTAAGTTAGGAAAAATTGTGATCAGGACCTTGGTGTATCAATTTTGATGGTTGCTTTCATTAATTTAGTTTGGTTTAGAGATACAGTGAGGAAACAGGCCATTCGGCCCACCAAATCCACGCTAATCAGTGATCCTTGTATACTTGTTCTATTCTACACACTGGGGACAATTTACAGAAGCCAATTAACCTACAAACCTGCACATCTTTGGAATGTGAGAGGAAACTAGAGCACCCGGGGAAAACCCACGGGGTCACAGGGAGAATGTACAAACTCCATACAGACAGCACCCATAGTCAGAATCAAACCTGAATCAATTCTGGTGCTGCAAGGCCAATAATTAATTAAGCCAATTAATTAACACCTGGATACTGAGCATGTACCTGGATTGGTCAAAGAATCATTAATCTGTGCGACATATGTAAAAAGAAATATGTAATGGTCTTTCCCTGTCACCAAATTGGATTTTTTGAAATTATTTGCAAAAATAAGGTGAAGTATTTATTCAGAAAGGAGAAAGCACCTAAACTGGAAGACATGAATTTAATTGAACAGAATGACAATTGTAAAGTTTATCAAATATCTTGAGTTTCTGAATACACAGGAGGAGTATGATATTTTAATATAGTTTCAGGGTTTAAGGTACCACATATATAAGTGTCCAGTGACAAAACCAGGTAACAGGTGCCTTCCAAAGTAGTTAAGTAGATAGAATCACCCAGCAACACTGCAAGTTATTCTACCCTGAAAGAGAGACTTGCCATGTTAATTTTCTATTACAGAAGAGGATCTGAATGCTGGAAACTTGTCAGTCTTGTACAGTACTTACAAATTAACTTCAAATTTTGTCTTGCCGCCTTCTATCTTAAATATCCAATTTTTGGCAAAAACCTTGGAAATTATGATTGTAAAATATCAACCTATTTTCCATTAGTTAAAAATATCTACCCACATATGGACCTGAATATTTAATCTTGTGTATAAGAGGAGATGGTATATAGATAACACAACCTCGGATCTCACTTCATCTGCATCAACCTGGCAAATAGGAATTGATTCAGAGTAGAAACAAGAAACAAGTTTTGCACCAAAAAAAAAGCACCAAGTGCTGGAGTAACTCGGGGGTCAGAAAACATCTCTGGAGAACATGGATAGGGCAGCATCTCTAGAACCTGAAGAAGTGTCCCAACCTGAAACGCTACCTCTCCATGTTCTCCAGAGAAGCTGCCTGACCTGCTGAATTACTCCAGCAATTTGTGCCTGTGGTTAGAATTATTTATACTTCGTAATGTGCTTTATTCTGACTCTGGAAAAGTGATATAATGCGGAATAGAACTGAAGTCATTTTACAAACTGTCTGTCCCTTCCTGACCAAAATTAATTATCTGTTGGAAATTTGGAGTCCGAGGCATTCTCTAGTTCATTGGAAAGCATTCCTTAAAATTTCCCTCACTTCTTCCTAGGGGTCAACAACTCTACCGCTGATCCACTGTGCCGCCCCTGTGGATGCTGGTTTATATCAAAGATAGACGGAAACTGCTGGAGTAACTCAGTGGGTCAGGCATCATCTCTGGAGAAAATGGATGTGACATTTCGGATCCAGGCCCTATTTCAGAGTCTGAGGATGGGTCCGAAATGCCACCTGCCCGTGTATATTTTCCCCAGAGATGCTGCTTGCCAGAAAGTTTCTCATGATACCTGTATCTCACAGTACATGTGTATATGGCAATGACATGACTATACCTGACTTGAACTAGGGGTGCAAGTACATCATTCCATGAAGGTGGCAAAGGTTTGCGAGGCTGCTTCTGGTTCTAGAAAGGTTGAGATGTAAGGAGAGGTTGAATAGACTAGGTCTTTTTAGCTGAAATGTAGAGGCTAAGGGGTGACGGGAAATAGTTGTATAAAATCATGAGGTGAATAGATAAAGTAAATGGTCAGAATCTTTAAAAGGGAGACAACATTTTTCATGCTGAGGTTGGTGGTGTGAAGAGTTGCCAGAGGAAGTGGTGGAGTCAAATACAATGATTGCATTTTTAAGACATTTAGACAAGTTTATGGATAGGAAATGTCGGAAGGAACTGCATATGCTGATTTACATCAAAGAAGGGTCTCCCATTCCTTCTCTCCAGAGATGCTGCCTGTCCCGCTGAGTTACTCCAGCATTTTGTCTATCTTATGGATAGGAAATGTTTGGAGAGGTATGTGCCAGGCACAGGCAAGTTGGACCAGCTCGGATGAGCAATTTGGTCAGCATGGACAGTGGGCTAAAGGGCTGATTCTGTGCTATATTGGTCTAGACTCTGTGAAAGAGAATGTTGCAAAGTGACAATTAGTCTGTTGGCAGCTAACATGGGCCTAATGGGCTGAATGGCCTTTTGCATTTCAACAAGTAAAGCATCAAATTGATGCTTGTAATTTTTCACCATATCTTTACAAGCCAAGTAGTCTAGCCATTGGTGAAAGGACAGCATTACTTGTTGACCTTAAAGAAAGCTTCCCACAAAGATTCAACAATCTCTGTTGTGCGGTTCACTTCACTTAGCGATTTTAGAAACCAGTGCCTTCTGTGGGTGTTTCTCTCCAGCAGCTGTCTCACACAAACCAGCTGAGAAGCTGACAGTGCACAGAAGCAAAAATCACCCACTCAGTAAACATGTTCTAGAGAGTGAGCTGAAAATTGCACCATGCAGATGGGATTCAAGAGGGAATCGTAAATTAAAACTATTTAATATTTTTTAAGCCACGGAAATGTTTTATTTTAGTTTGTGTAACGATCACACTAACTTATTTTTTCAGGCTTGGGGTGGTTGTTCAGCAACAGGTCTATTGTATCAAAAAAAGTAATAATAAAATGTAATAAACAGCTTTAAATTGGATTGGCAGGGGACAGGATCCAATGCAGGACTGAGGAAGAAGAGAGACAAGAGGTTGGTATGGAAGATGATGAAAGCAAGTTCAGTGGACAGGATAGGAGCATGGCAGGGAGCGAGGAAGAACTGTTGGATTAAATTGCATTTATTTTAATTGGAGAGTCCTGATGGGTAAGGCAGATTAACTTGGAGTACGTGTGACCTATGATGTAGTAGCCTTTACAGAAACCTGGTTAAAAGAGGGATGAGAATGGCAGCTTAATGTTCTAGGGTACAGGTGTTACAGGCAAGATAGATGTGGGAGTAAAAGAGGAGGGGTGTTGTTTTATTAATTAAAGAGAACATCATGGCAGTAGTCTGAGATAACATTACTGATGGTACATCCAGTGAGGCTATATGGGTGGAGCTGAGAAATCAAAATGGGATGATCACTTTGTTGGGAGTGTCCCAAATCATCAATCGGAATTTGAAGAACAAATATGTTGGGAGATTGCAGGCAGCTGCAAGACTAATAGTGTTGTAGTAGTAGTAGAGGATTTTAACTTTCCCACTATAGACTGGGACTGCTATTGTGCCATTGGCTTGGACAGGGTGGAATTTGTCAAATGTGTTTAATAAATATTCTTCCGGCAATATGTAGCGGGCCCTACAGGGAGGGGGCAAAGCTAGACCTACTCTCATAAAATTGGGAAGAGCAAGTGACTGAAGAGTCCGAACATGAATAAGCCTTTGGGACCAGTGACCACAGTTCTATTAGCTTTAAAATAATTATAGGTAAAGAATGGGCGGAATTAAAATTCTGAATTGAGGCTAAGGCCGATTTTAATGGTATTAGACAGGAACTTGCTAAAGATGATTGAAGTAGGTAGTTTGCGGGCAAAAAGGATGAGATGCTTTTAAAAGTGTGTTGACAATAATTCAGAGCATGCATGTTCCGGTTAGAGTGAAGGGCAAGGCAGGTGGGAGTAAGGAAGCCTGGATGATGAGGGAAATTGAGGCTCTGGTCAGGAAAAAGGAGGCATGGGACAGATATAGGCAGCTGGCACCAAGTGCATCCTTGGAGGAGTTTTGGAAAATGAGGTGCAAACTTAAGAAGGAAATCAGGAGGGCAAAAAGAGGGCAGGAGACTTCTCTGGCAGACAATGTTAAGAAGAATGCAATAAGATTTTATAAATAGATTAAGGGAAAGGGAGTAACTAGAGAGAGAGAGAATAGGGCCTCTCAGAAACCAAAATAGTAATTTCTGTGTGGAACCACAGGAGATGGGCTAGATCCTCAATTTCTCCTCTGTTTTCACTGAAAGCAGGAGAACTTGGGACAGTTAATTGAGCTGTCTTCAGGACAGTCCACACTACAGCCAAAGAGATGCTGAATGTCCTAAAGGTGTATGAAGGTAGATAGATCTCCTGGGCCTGATCAAAACAATATTTAAAGACATTTGGATGGGTAAATAGATCAAACGGTTTCGAGGATATGAGCCAAACATGTGCAGGTGGAACTAGCATAGATGGGGCATCTTGGTTAGCATGGTCAAATTGGGCTGCAGAGCTTGTTTGCATCCTGTATGACTCTGAAAACAAACTGCTGGAGGAACTCAGTGGTTCCAGCACCATCCGTGGCAGGAAATGCACTGACAACCTTTCCGGTTCAGACCCTTCTTCAGAGTAGAGGGTAGATAGCTGGTAGCAAGAGGTGAGCGGAAGAGATGGGATAAGAACTAGCAATTGATGGGTGTGTTCAGGTGAGGATGGGTTGATTAGCAAATGACTCAGTTGAGGGGGAGATGGGTGGAGATAGTAACCAAGGATGAAGATGCAGTGAAGAAGACACCTCCAGTTATTTCCTCCCTATTCCATCAGTCTGAAGTAGGATCCTGACCTGAAACATATTTCCATTTCCCTCTACAGATGCTGCCTGACCTGCTGAATTCCTCTTGCAATTTGCGTTTTGCTCAAGATTCCAGCATCTGCAGTCTCTTGTGCCTCCATCCCAAAAACGGGTGCCTCGTATGAGTTCCAAGATAAATGTATGAGCTCTTCCAACTGATTATTGATGGTAACAATGGAAATGTTATTATAAATTAGAGGATCACTTGTTTTCCATGGGAACAATGATTGTGGAGATGTTTAGGAGAACCTTTTTGTTCTTAGTTAATTCCCAGTTGTCTGACCAGACTATGCATCTATATTCTGCTAGGCTTGGTGATGGAGCTGCTGATATTGAATAGACATACCCATTTCAACCTTGATCATCCTCATGCTCTTTTTTCTTTTGCCTGATTTTAGTGTCTGCTGTTTGGTCTTCAAGATGTCTCTCCTGGCTATCTTTCTTCTGGCACCGACTGATATCTCCTGTTTCCGAGATTCTGCAGCAAACAACACATGCCCTGGGGTCCTTGATTCTACCTGAGTGGTCAGGCAATCTTGCCCCACAGCCCACAATCGTGAATTGCTGTCAGTAGTATCATGACTGGGGCAGCCACTGAAACCTCAAGCTGAATGCTGCAATAAACCTTCAAATGTCCGTCCCTCCCCACTTCTGATATGAGCTCACTCTCTGAACCCTGGGAGGTGATCCTGGCATCAGCACTGGAGCTGACCATCAGACTCCTAATGCTGGTCAGGTCCTCCTTTAAATGGGAGCAATGCAGGAATGTAGTGAATACTCCTCGTTCTCCTTAGACTATTCGACCATGGTTGTCATCTGGGGCTTTGAACTCCATTTTATGTCATATGGGTTTGGAATGTGCATGCATGATGATTGATGTTATTATAAGGATTGCAACCTGAAGTGCCCAATCCAGTTTTGCAATTGGCTCAATTTCAGCTGGAAATCATCACTAGTCCAATTTACTCCTGGAATTTTGTTTATATCACATTGCATTCCAGGCAACATTTTCACTGTTTTTGCAGGGAACAGAGTTGATAGTTAAACAGAGTTAATGGTTTTTTTTAAATCATGGATCGTGTTGATTGGATGTGCAAAGATTCACCCTGTGCAGGAGGAATAGGGTAGCGCAGAAAGCAACCAGAGGATTTTTACCTTTTGGGTTCCTTCAGGTGGATTCCAGAACTTTTGGTATTACGGCCTCCAAATTTGGCCCAGCAGTGTTTAGGATGTAAAGAGGAATGAACTAAGGGACCGGTGAATCTCTCTTTGCAACAAAAATACATGGAGACAACATGATGTAAAACTGTTCACCTGTGATCCCGCTAAGTATAATAAAACCAAAATGAATATCTGTTCACATTGAAGTCCAGCTTGCTTTGTTACTCACACCTTCAAAATTGCTTGTTAGCCCGTGAAGTCTTGTATTGAGTAAGAACAATGAAAGTGGATTTTTAAGCGACAGGAAAGTACAAAAATACCCTTTTGATAACATTCAACTGTTTTATTCAGACATATAAATTTGAGTGAAAGAAATATGATTAATACATTTTACAAATGTTAATGTATTTTTCTTAATTGTTTGATAAAGCTCTTCTGTGGAGCAGTGCACCTGAATTCCTGGCATACTTTACAATTATAAGCCTTTATTATATCCTTTGTGTTGCTACTGCTGTTGAAGGCACTTTCCCATGTTGTAGCAGCCCTTGCATGTTTTCCATTAAATATCACTACAGACAACATTAGCCTCAAGATCCCCTGCACAATGAACAAGGAACGCTAAAGAGAAAAGAGTGGAGTCTGGTAGAGGAATTAGCAGAAAAACAAAGCTCTCCCACGCAAGGCATCCATTGTCTTTCAAGCTCAGCATGCATTTTCCATAGGCACTGTGCCAGGGGGTTGTGACAATGAAATAGATACCTGTACATGCTATGGTTGGTTGCATTGTGCACAGATCTTACTCGCATTAGTATTTCAACCTGTTCATTAGGCTGGTGAGAAAGGCCAAACCTTGTTTCAACCGATTATTTTCTTTCTTTGAGTAATTTTAAAATCCTCATTCTTCTTTTCATATTCTTCCATGATCTCACGCCTCTGCAATCTCCTCTGGCTCTATAACTCCCTGATATCCATGCATCTCCAATACTGTTCTCTTGAATATCACTTTAATTTGGCAGTTTCACCATTCAATCTTTTGAGCCTAGTCAGAAATTCCCTTTGCCTTTCTATCCCCCATTGAGGCACTCATTAAAAACCTTTGACTAAGGTTTTGGTTATTGGTTATGATATTTGCCTCAGCATTAAATTTTGTTTGATAATGATTCTCTGAAACCTGGGACATTCTACTGAAATATAGATGCTTGTAAATACAAGCTTTTTAGTTATTGGAAAATGCAATCTACCTATTCAGAATCCATTATCACCTTTTAATATGAATGTGTTTATCATTTTACTCCGCATGAGGTTTGTGTTATGTGATGGTAAATAATTTAAAAATAAAAAATATATAAAAAAATATGCACTTGAGGCTAAAACACCCAGTTTGATTCCATTATGTAACCAACTCCGATCAAATAATGTTACTGCCTATAAAGCAAGGATTTCTTATAGTTGCCCTCTTGAGGACTTGGCTTTGACTCCCACCACAGCAGCTGGTGATAAATACACATTTGAATTCTGGAATTAAAAACTCTAATAATGACTGTGAAATCTCCAGTTGATCCGGTTCACTAATGTCCTGTTGGAACATACATGCAAGATCAGGCCTGCACGTGACTCCAAGTTTAGCCTTGAGACACCAAGTTCTAGGAGATGGCCTCCTGTAGCTTAAGCATTTGTATGGTGAGGGAATGAGTGAACACCAGAAAGGCCAGGCAGGGAGTATGGAGTCCACTGAGTATGATGCGATATGATATGATATGATAAGATACATTCGAACTTTATTTATCCCAGGAGGTAAATTGGCCTGCCAACAGTCATAAAACATAAAACATACATGAAATGAAAGTGACGAGTGGAAAGTCCAGGATTGGGGATGTGCAAAGATTGGGGAGGTGGAGGGGGGGGGGGGGGGGGGAGGGGAGTCAGTCTACCCCATGAGAGAAGGGGGAGGAGTTGTACAGTTTGATAGCCACAGGAAAAAGGATCTCTGGTGGTGTTCTGTGCTGCATCTTGGTGGAACCAGTCTGTTGCTGAAGGTACTCCTCGGGGACATCAGCCTCTCTAATCCATATTCATCACTGAATGCAGAAGAGGACAATGGTTCAGCTCGGGAATAGAGGCAGGGACTAGTCCATCAATGGTTTCTTCATTATCACGTGTA
>CM075977.1:192051530-192187324 GCA_038087875.1 Malacoraja senta | reverse complement strand
TGGATCGAAATTCCTTGATCTTTAAAATATTTCATTATTTCCACCTTGCATAATTAATCCACCACACCTTGGGATGGAGAATTCCAGATATTCACCTACCTCTGAGAGATGGAATTTCTCTGTACTTCAGCTTTAAATGACCTGCCCCTTATTTTGCAACTCTATTCCCTTGTTTATAACTCTCTCACATTTCCAAATCTATCTTGTCAAGTGCTTTTGAGGATCTTATATGTTTGGATTTGGTCACTCTTCATTCTTCTGAACGCCAGGCATACAAACCTAAACTGTTTAGCCTCTTCAGATCTTATTCTATTAAAACAGTTCAGTTACTGAAGCAACCTTGACTACAATCTCTAAACATTGAATCAGTAACCTTTCCCTCTTTACCCACAGATGTTCCATAACTGCCTGAACATCTGTTTCAAAGTTGGAACAGCATTTTCGGTTTTGTTGGGTTTACTGAATTGGTAGGGTATTGGCCTCTTTTAATTTTGAAAAGAAAGCTGATGCAGTTCAGAGACAGTGGCATGCCTGTATAAGAAGGAACTGCAGATGCAGGTTTACACCAAAGATGGACACAAAATGCTGGAGTAACTCAGCAGGTCAGGCAGCATCTCTGGAGAAAAGGAATAGATGATGGTTCAGGTCGAGGCCCACGATGAGACTTCATCAGAGTGGGATGCCATATTAGGAAATGTTGAGCAGGCTAAGCTTCTATCCACAGGAGTTGAGAAGAATGAGAGTGGACTTGACTGAAATGTAAGATCCTGAGTGGGCTTGAGAGGATGGACGTGGAGAGCCTGTTTCCTCTTTGGAGAATCAAGAGCAAAGGAATGCCTATTTAAGACAAGTAAGGCTTTTTTTTCTCAGAGGCTTTCCTCAAAGGTTGTGGAAGCAGAGAGAGTATTTTTAAGGCAGAGAAAGATGGATTCTTGATAAACAAGGGAGTGAAAGGGAAGATGTTTTGCAAAATTGAGATTACAATTAGATAAGCCAAGATCAAATTAAACAGGAGAGCAAGTGAGTGGGGTTGAGGTGGGATTGGCCTACTCCTATTTCTAATTGGTATGCCTGCACACTTCATGACGATCCTGAGTGCTCACAGACTATCTCACACAATCTAATCCTATCCTAAAATGATACTCCACCTACACTTTCAAAAGGTCACCTATCTACCCATACATAACTAAAACTCTGATCGTGTTATCTTCCGATTCGGCTGTCTTTGTATTTGCGCAAAAATGGTTCGCGATAGCGCTACGATTTTTCGCCAGTTCACTCACCGTTCTCCTGTGCTGCGAGTGCACCAAGTTTCGTTCCGATCAGTTGAATGTCGCAAAAGTTAGCGAGGTTTAAAAATCGTAAAAACTGCGCGTGCGCAGATCGATCTCTTCCCCTATCAGTCAGCGCCGCTCGGATTAGTCTCTTCCCCTATCACTCCCCGGGATGGTCCGCCGCTTCCAGCGCCATCATGTCTTTACTGGAGCTGAGGATGGCTGGCGGAGGTTTCCAACCGGACTTTTGGAGGGACCCGAAGCAGCGCAGCCCAGCCCTGAGCAGCCCAGCGTCGGAGACCAGACCCAGCCCAGCCCAGCCCAGAGTCGGAGGCCCAGCCCAACCCGGAGTCAGAAATGTCGGCGATGTTGCAAAATGGAAAGCGGAGACTCTGATCCCGGCGGAGGAGAACGAGCTGTGATCCCGCTGTGAGTCCCCATCACTGCCAATTCCAGCCAGTACCCCTCTGGTCCTCCCTCTCTCGTGATGCCCCCCTCTCTCCCGTGATTCCCCCCTCTCCCCCATGGCTCTTCCCCTGTCTTTTCTCTGAGCTCACTCCCCCCCGCCCACACACCCCTCTCTCCCCACACCATCCCCCCAACCACACACCCCTCCCTCCACAAGACCCCCGCACACCCCCCACCCCCCTGCCCACACACACCCACCCCCCTGCCGACACACACCCACCCCCCCACACCCCCCTTCCCACACCCCCCACCCCTCAACCCCCCGCCCCTCAACCCCCGCCCCTCAACCCCCGCCCCTCAACCCCCCTCCCACACACACACCCTCCCACACACACACCCTCCCACACACACACCCTCCCACACACACACCCTCCCCCACACACACCCTCCCCACACACACCCTCCCCCACACACACCCTCCCCCACACACACCCTCCCACACACACACCCTCCTCCACACCCCCCTCCCCACATCCCTCCTCCCCCCTCCCGCCCACATACACATCTCCACCCACCCCACAACCCCGCACGCCACCCCCCTCCCCGATACCCCCATCCCCCCACACCACCCTCTCCCCCCTCATACATCTCCCCGTCCACACACACCACTTCTCCCCTCCCATCCCACACCCCCCCCTGCCACACACCCCACTTCCCTCCACTCCCACACATGAAGAGGAGGGGGAGGGAGTGCTCGGGGATGAGGGGAAATGAGCCGCACTTGCGCAGTTAGGGGCTATGAGTGAGTGGTGGAATATTGCGTTGGGGGAATGGGTTGTGTTGAGGGATCGGTGAGTGGTGGAATATTGCATTGGGGAATGGGTAGCGTTGGGGGACCAGGCCTCTCGTGTGACTGGGATCCAAAGGGTCCAACTTAGTCTAGTCCTGTATCAAATTTTCCCTTTCCTTTGACTATGCATGGTAGAGGCAATTTTAGTGTCTTAGCACTTCTCTATTCAATTAATTTAACAAAGTATGGGCATAGATCATGAGACCATTCTCATACTTGCTCTGCATCACATGATGCATGTTCCCAATGAGACAGTCTGATCCTGCTCAGCAATGCTTCTCATCACCATACTACCAGATCGGAATGGTAGGTTCATCTTTTCAATCTCCCAATACGTTCTTGGTTATAAGATTGTGTTGATGGCCTTAAGTTTTTGACCAGCTATACTTTGAGGAGATGTTAGGAGCCATGGAAGAGCAACCAAAGTTGAGTGTCTCTTTGTTCTTTTTGACCTTGCACTGTACCTTGCACTGTATCAAAGCAAAAGGGTTTGAGTATAAGAGCAGGGAGGTTCTATTGCAGTTGTACAGGGTCTTGGTGAGACCACACCTGGAGTATTGCGTACAGTTTTGGTCTCCTAATCTGAGGAAAGACATTCTTGCCATAGAGGGAGTACAGAGAAGGTTCACCAGACTGATTCCTGGGATGGCAGGACTTTCATATGAGGAAAGACTGGATAGACTCGGCTTGTACACGTTGGAATTCAGAAGACTGAGGGGGGATCTTATAGAAACTTACAAAATTCTTAAGGGGTTGGACAGGCTAGATGCAGGAAGATTATTCCCGATGTTGGGGAAGTCCAGAACTAGTGGTCACAGTTTAAGGATAAGAGGGAAGACTTTTAGGACCGAGATGAGGAAATCATTTTTTACACAGAGAGTGGTGAATCTGGGGAATTCTCTGCGACAGAAGGTAGTTGAGGCCAGTTCATTGGCTATATTTAAGAGGGAGTTAGATGTGGCCCTTGTGGCTAAAGGGATCAGGGGGTATGGAGAGAAGGCAGGGATGGGATACTGAGTTGGATGATCAGCCATGATCATATCAAATGGCTGATCATCAGGCTCGATGGGCAGAATGGCCTACTCCTGCACCTATTTTCTATGTTTCTATGTTTCTATGCAAGACCAGAAATGATGAGGTGATATTTTACAGATGCATATCATGCCCGGCCAGAGAGTAAGGCAACTGCTCAATGTACTCTGTTACCAGACTGTTTTTGAATGGTCTGACCAATGTTGAAATCTGTTAAGTATCAAACTCTTTGCTGCCCTCTTACATGTTGATTCCTCTTCTCCATACACCTGTTATGAAGCTTTTGAGGCTTTCCTTCAGCTTCAATAAATAAATACCCTAGGGTTCCTTCTTCTTCTTCTTTTGTGTGGCGTGCACAGCCTAAAATTGTTGGACAACTTGTTCTATTTGATCTTCCGTTTGTGCACGTCGAGTTGATTGCATTAGTCGAAACAGGGCAGACCACGTGAATGTTGCAATCTTCCACCCCACCCCTAGGGTTCCATTTGATTGTAATAACTAAGTTTCATTGTATGATAGAAAAATTATAGATTATGAATTGGCAACTCACATGCGGTTATACCCCATTGAAATGCTCTGTTTCTGAATTATTTTATTTCTTAAATTATAATGCAGTAAAGGACAATCATTAATTGCATGGTGTTTACACAAACAATGCATTTTGCTCAATCCCAGTTAGATGGCAGTAAGGTCTGACCAATTCTCTTTTCTTCACTGAAAGCATTAGGAACTTCAATCCTGTCATATAGCTGATTGCCTTTGAAATGTGGATGAAGAGAACATTTTGCACAGCTTAAATGAAGAAGGGAGCAAGGAAAGGCCATTCAGTCCCTCAACTCTTGTCTCATTCTGATGGCAAAATGTACCTTAACTATGTTCACTGTCTTCCATAAATTTCCTGAGAGCTTAGCCGTGGGGTAGTCTGTGGATTTGTCATTAAAATGTTGATGAATTAGGTATGCCAACTTCTTGGCCAGAGGAGGTGGGGCAGATATTTTATAATTATATGAAACTCTATAATCCGGAACGAGGGGGGAATAGTCTCCAGGTAATGTGGTGGCCATGGAGATGCAAGAAAATGCAGATGCTGGAATTTTGAGCAAAACACCAAATGCTGGGGGAACTCAGCAGGTCAGGCAACTTCTGGGGAGGAAATGGACGGGTGACGATTTGGTTTGGAACCTTTAATCAGTCTGAAGAAGCCTCCCAGCTCAAAATATCACATGTCCATCCCCTCTCCAAATGTTGCCTGGCCTGTTGAGTTTACTTTAATTTTTGCTCAAGATGCTGCTCATTTATAGCTCTGCAATGGGGAGAAAGCTCTAAATGCTGAGGGTAATCCATTTTTGAAATGTTCTATCCTGGATTGTGGTTGCAGTTATTATGTACTTTGCAAGCTGAAGTTGATAGCTTTTCTGAGACAAGGAATCAATAAGTATATGCATCAATTGGTAAAATGGACGAGGTGGAAGATTGTTCTGGTTCGTATGGAATGGTGGAAAGGACCTGCATTGTTACTCCTGCTTCAGTTTCTTGAGCTTTTCTGCGATTTTCCCCTTTGTAATCAAGTTTGTGTGAATGGTACTGCTATTATTAATGCTTCTTTGTTCATGACTCCTCAATGGAGGATATTCTTTTGTGTCACCCTATTAACTCCATCAATTATAATTATCAGATTACATATCCATCAAATGTCTAGTTTCAAAGGAATACAAGGCAACTTTATGTAACCAGCCTTCTTAATTTAACCCATGGGTTAAATTATAATTCTTGTGCATTGGAGCTTGCTCATTCCAAGGCCAGGCTCCCTTTCCTGAGATGTGATGCCTGGGAACACACTCCTCCTCCTATTCCATTCCTTTCAACATTCCATGAAGCTTTTGATTAGATTTAATTTCATCACCTTGCAGCAATTACTGCACAGGCACCAGTATTCCTTCGCAGTTTCATACATCTGAGATTTTCATAAATATACATTATAATTTGTCTCAGATCTGAAGTTGATGAATTTTCATCTCAATTTAAGTCATTTGCTATAGCCCTGCTCATTGATATTTCTTTCTGCTACTTTTCAGTCTCCTGTTGCCATCTACACATTTTGTTTGTGCTCCCTTACTGTGTGATCTTATATCTTGAACAAGTTATTCTCTCTTCCTTCATTCAGCGGACAGGCATACACAGAGATCAACTTCAAACCTGTTCCTGCACTTGATAAATCACAGGGATGTTACTTCCATGGAACCGAGTTCCACTAAGAGGCGGCAACTTGCGCAGCTGTGAGGGATAGGAATGGTGGTGACAAGATTAGGAATTATATATATATTTTTAAAGGAACAGAGGAAGAACATACACCACGGTGTGCTGAAGCTGCTCAACATCTCTTTGTACTTGGCATACAATCTGCAATTTATGTTTCTGTATAGGAGGCAGAAAATCATAGATAATATTATATGGAGAGTCTGAACTGAAACTATCTAAGTCCATATAATCTATATCACTATAGATCCATTGGCTATATAATATCACTGTAAGCAAGTTCTCTTAAATGGCAGGGAGACATAAAATGCTGGAGTAACTCAGTGGCTGAGGCAGCATCTCTGGAGAGAAGGAATGGGTGACGTTTCAGGTCGAGACCCTTCTTCAGATTGGATTCAGACTCAGCCTGAAGAAGGGTCTTGACCCGAAACGTCACCCATTCCTTCTCTCCAGAGATGCTGACTCACCCGCTGAGTTACACCAGCATTTTGCGTCTACCTTCGATTTTAACCAGCATCTGCAGTTCTTTCTTACACATCTCTTAAGTAGCAACCTGATTCTGTTGCATATAATGAATGGTATTGGCAAACTCTTTTTTAATCACTATACTTTCTGCATAAGAGGCAGCACAATATAATTTGCTCGCAGTTTTACACACTAGATCAAAACCATGCTGAAAATATCACGAGGAAGTCAGTTTGTACGATAATGCCACTGATAACAAATGGTCATGCAGTTCATGTCACATCAGTAATTGTAAAGCAAATAAAAACAGATGCTGAAAATATGACATAAAACAGAAAATGCTTGACAATTCTGGCCACACAGATGCTATTTGACCTGCTGAACATTTACCGTTTTTACTTCATGCTACATCATCCATGGCATGACTCTAGCCTACTGGGAAGCTATTGCATCTTCCAGGTGAACAAAATTATTCACGTTTAAGGAAAACCAGAATGGCACAATTGAATATTTTGCCATTTAGGTGTATCTGCTGGGGACAGAGCTCCACAGCAAAAGCATTAACATATCACCATAGACTGGATTCATGTTGTATTCAACACCAGGTCATTGAGAAGCGAGAGAAGAGGTTGCTGGGGTCTTGGCAGACACCGTTGTATCTTCTTTTTCCTCAGGTGAGTTCCCAGAGGGTTGGAGAATAGCCAATATTGTTTCATTGTTAAAACAGCAATAGGGAAAAAACAGGACATTTTAGGCTGATGAGCCTTATGTCGATGGTAAGGAAATTAATGGAGAAGATTCATAGGGATAGCCATTACTTACATATGGAAAGGCATGGACTTATTAGGGACAGTCAGTTTGGCTTTTTATATGTCAGGTCATGTCTTACAAACTTGGTTGAGTTTTATGAGGATGTGATGAAGATAATTTATGAAGGTAGAATTGTTCTTGTTGTCCACATGCCCTTTATTAGTAAGATTAAATGAGAACTTACCAGTTTGAAGTTTGATCTTTATTTTATGAGGAGTTACGATGAGGGACTATGTGAAGAAGAGCCCGTCCAGCTGCACACACGTCAATCTTCAAAGCAGCGGTGTGAAATCACAGATAATAATTACTGAAGTATGATAGTAAGATATGTGAAGACTAGAACTACCAGCTTGACCTTTATGAGGGGTGGGAGCGGAGGGCACGTAGTCCCTCATCGTAACTCCTCATAAAATAAAGATCAAACTTCAAACTGGTAAGTTCTCATTTAATCTTACTATTTTACTTCGGAGTCACGTGAGTGACTACGTGAAGATTTCAAAGCTCTATGATTTCACGCCGTAGATTCAAATCCAGGCGTCTCACTGCATTGATTGACTCTAAATAAGTAAAGCAATCAATAATGCATAACCACAACATGGATGCAACCAGTTAATGGTTAATTTATCACCACAATAGTAACCCCTTTATCACAAGGGGAAACTTAACACTGAATCCAAAACAGCACCACCAAATAACCACAGGTACTGTTATCTCCTTATGGTAATACTTGTGAAATCCTTTCACTTGTCCTGCGGCCGCAAGGATATGGTCTATTGGAAACATCAAAATCTTTGGCCGCCGATGTTGATGCCGCCCTGGTGGAATGAGATTTAAATTTGTCAGTATCAATACCTGCATCAAGCAACACCTGCTTCAGCCATCTTGAAATAGTCTGAACCGACACTTTCTTATGCGGTTATTTATGGCTGATAAAGAATGCTGATACTGCAACTCTTAAGGTTCTGGTGGCTTTAATGTAATATCGTAAATGTGATATTACACATAGACGTGGATCCGTAGGATATGCTGAAAACCCAAATTTACATCCTGTGACTCCAGGTCTACTCTAAGCAAATCATAGACATAGAACGTAATAGCATCTGTTGCTATTCCCATCATGTCTATTCATAGTTTCTGCCATGTTTGCACTCTCTGTGCTGAAACCAGTGCCCTGAGCATGACTACCTTCATGGTATTTTGGCCAAGGACAGCGCTGCAATAGGAGTCCATTGACGAAAGAGCATTAGCACATCTCTTACATTCCAGATTTCGGTATACCTGTGTCTAGGAGGCTTCGAATTGAAAATTCCCTTCATAAATCTACAGACCAAAGGGTGTGACCCTACAGGATTTTGTTCTGATTCCCTCCATTGATATGCAGAGAGGGCACTCCTTGCAGTATTGATAGCACTATAGCTTAACTGCCAATCAAAATAAAGAGTTGACAGAAACTCTAACACGTCTGAGATGTCTGCAGTGTGATATGTAATATTCTGCCTTAAGCAAAACACCTCCCATTTCCTTATGTAAGAAATGTACTGCTCCTGGGTACTATCCTTCCAGGTTGCTGCAATAACATCCACAGTACGGTCTGATAGTCCTCTTCCAAGATATGGCACTCCTTAGAATCTGCAAACCAACAAACCAATACGATTATGTAAAGGATGTGAATCATCAGTTATAGGATGCACAAACAGGTTAATTCTGTTTGGGAAATTCATAAGGGGCTTTGTGATCATTTTTGACACCAGAGGGTACCATGGTTGTGTAGACCAATCTGGTACCACCAATACTCCCGAAGCGGAGTCCTGTTTGATCTTCTGTATACAATGACTAAATGAGGCAAAATGGAGACAATGCATACAAACACATTTTACCCAAATGCAGCGAGAAAAATCCACCGCTACTGCCCCAGGATTAGGTTCCCATGACACAGTAGCATCCCCAACCGTGCAACAATGTTATTAAATTTGTCACGATCCAACATCCATTCTGTATTGTCATTGAATTTACGTGACCTTGAGTCTGCAACTATTTTGAATCTACCTGGTAGGTAGATTGCCGAAACCAAATATTTCTGGTAAAAACATCAGGTCCAGATCACGTTAGCCAATCTATCACAAGATTCTGACTTAATACCACTCAAATGATTAACATACATTTCTATTCCGTAGTGTTGTCAATTTGTACCTAAACATGCAAACGTTGCATATTAGAGCAATAAGCTTTAGGCCCATAAAATGTTCCTAAAAACTCTCATTAAATGATCCCTTGTTATTGGATCAAAGGTACTTTCTCCACATTCCATCTACCTCCACAGCTGGAAATAGTATAAGTAGCACCCCAACCTAGAGCACTAAAATTAGTCTGTAGAATAATGGAAGGTGTTTCAACCAGAATCTCTCTGGAAGCATTTGAGACACTCATGATCAACAATAGTATTCCAGTAATAACTGCAACTGGCAATTACATGGGCCTGGCAAAATGCCCTGATTGTATCCTCAATGCCTGTACCTTTACTTGCTGTAAATGCTGATAATGCAGCGATTTAAATTGTACAGCCGGAAATGAACAATTAAACCCTAATACAATGCTTTAAATTTTAAATATCTATGATTATTACCATGTACAGTCACACAGTAATATGCATCTTTAAGATCTATGCTAGCCATATAGCATTTTCTTGAATTTAGCTGTATAGCATTGGCAAATGTCTCCCAAAACTGTTTTATGCTGTACAAAAAAGGGTTAAGACTTGTCAGATCTAGAGTAATTCTACACACACCATCCTTATTTGCTCTAATAAAATACTCGGCACAAATTGGTGGTGATGGTGAACTGACTCCTTAATTACCCCTTTTTACACAATATTTCAAGTTCTGCCTGAATCTGCATATTCTCTTCTTTTGAGAAAATATGTGTCCGGTTTGAAATATGCTGAGTAGGAGAATCCAAATATGGGTAGAATTCAATTCTAAACCCCACAATTCTGTACAGTATAAATACATCAGATTGCCATTCTTTTAGGAAGAATTGTAATCTTCCCCAACTTGTAAGTGTAAAACATTAATATGTCTCTTACAGCACCAGACCCACCGACCTCGGGGTTTGCCAATGGCAATTGTTATCCCCTGATCTTAGTGGGAATATTGTACCTCCACGTACCTCAGGAGCAGTGCGCCAATAACGCAAATATGGGAAAGACCGATTTGATCCTTCACTGTCCCCAGTCACCACACGTCGGTAGGGAAAACTGCCTTCAATTTGATCTGCCAATCACCGACAGCTTCATCAAGGTCTTTTACCCTTATTTGGCTAGTTTTTTATTCTTTCCAAAAACAGATTTAGGCAATTGAATATTAGATGGCTTACAGAGCCCCGCAAACTTAGGGTATATGTTAGGTCTTATAGCACTTTTATAAATACAGTTTATTTCAAAGTGCGCACTACACATGAGTGCTAAGTCAACCTTGTTGTGATACAGACACGTGCTCTCCATCCAAATCTCTGGCCAAAGCCGTAATGCCTGAACCAGCAATTTCAACACCCTCTGTCATTTTTTCACCGCTGAGACGGCTTGCAGTACTCAATTCTATGGTTTCATATTATTTGACAGCTCATGCATGGTCAGAACCTGGAGCTGCTGGGAGAGCAAGTAATTTATTGACATTGCTAATTTATCTCCCAATGTTTTGGAACCACAACATTTTATATATTGTGCCAAACCTGGTCCTTTAGGCTCTGTTATTGGGCTCTGGTCCTCATATGATTCTTCATCTGAATCTTTGCTGCGTAAAATAATCCTCCTCATGGAGGGGGCGAACTGGCATCCTGCTTCAGGTGTTTCTAGCGCTGGCTCTTCCATAGGCCTACGCATAGTAAACCCTTTTCCAGGTGCTCACCACGGGGGCTCTCCTGTAGGCCCACGCATAGGCAGCCCTCTTTCAGGTGCTGCTGGCGTTGGCTCTCTTGTAGGCCAACGCTTAAACTGTCTTCCTCCAGACATAGTTGGCGCTGGCTCTCCTGTAGGCCAACGCATAAAATGCCCTTATCCAGGCATTGCTCACGCTGGCTCTCCTTTTGGCCAACTCTGAGCCGGACCTTCCCAAGTACTCCCTGCGTTGACTCTCCCGTAGACCAACGCTGAGCCGGACCTTCCAAAGCACTCCCTGCACTGGCTCTCCTGTAGGCCAACGCTAAGCCGGACCTTCCCCAGGCGCTCCCTGCGCTGGTTCTCCTGTTAGGCCAATGCTAAGCCTGGACCTTCCTCAGGCACTCCCTGCGCTGGCTCTCCCTTAGGCCAACGTGGACCCGAATAAACAAAATGTCTGCCTGAGGCGGGGATCCTCCGGTCTGACTCCTCAGAGTCTGCTGGCCACCCGGCCTTTTGTCTCTTGCGCTCTAATGGCGCTACAACGGTACATTTTTAACCATATATAAAAAATCGATGGCCTTGCTGCCACCAACTCCTCAAAAGGACGCCCGCTACTCGCAGACCCGCGGTCTTTCTCGAGTTTACCTGCGGTACGCCTCTTACATCCTTTCTCATTTCTGACTTGTGTTGTTCCAACTACAAGTTCTCTGAAGAAAGCGACCTGAAAAACGCAAGTAAACACTTACCTTCAGGCTTTTTACTTACCGGTTTGGAGGAGCTCACCAAACACACGGTCGCTGCGCTATGCGTCTGATGTTATGACGCGTGTGCGGCTGGATGGGCTCTTCACGTAGTCACTCACGTGACTCCGAAGTAAAATAAACCATTCAACTAGGTAAGATAATATGGTAAGGTAATCCAAAAGATGAAGGCACATGGGATCCATGGTGGTTTGGTAGGTTCAATTCAGAAATGGCTTAACCACAGTGAATCATGGTGCAGGAGTGTTACTCTGACTGGAGGTCTGTGTCCAGTGTTATACCGCAGGGATCATTGCTGGAACCACTGCCTTGCACAAAAATTTAGGTGAGCTGATTAGTAAGTTTGCAGAGGAAAAAAAATAATCGGTAGAGTTGTGGATAGTGAGGAAGATTGAAGACAAGAAATACAGCACCATTTTAATCAGTTTGAAATATGTTCGAAGAAGTGGGAGGTAGAATTTAATTCACACAAGTGTGAGGTGTTGCACTTTGGAAGATCAAATATAAGAGGAAAGTATGCAGTAAATGGCTGGAACACAGAAACAGTGACGTACAGAGGAATCTTGCGGTATATGACCATAGCTCTCTGAAAGTGGCAACACAAGTAGATAAGGTGGTAAAGCTGTATGGTATACTTGCCTTTGTCAGTTAGGGTATTGAGTATCAACGTTTTAGAAATAGTGTTTAGTTTTTTTTAGTTTTGTTTAGAGGTACAGCGCGGAAACAGGCTCTTCGGCCCACCGGGTCCGCGCCGACCAGCGATCCCCGCACATTAACACTATCCTACACCCACAAGGGAGAATTTTTACATTTACCAAGCCAATTAACCTACAAACCTGTACGTCTTTGGAGTGTGGGAGGAAACAGAAGATCTCGGAGAAAACCCACGCAGGTCACGGGGAGAACGTACAAACTCCGTACAGACAGCACGCGTAGTCAGGATCGAACCCGGATCTCCGGCGCTGCATTCGCTGTAAGGCAGCAACTCTACTGCTGCACCACCATGACCGCAGCTGTATAACATTTTGTTTAAGCCATATTTGGAGTGGTGTGTGCAGTTCTGGTCAACATATTAGAGGAAGAATGTGGAGGCTTCAGAGAAAGTGCAAAAGTGGTTAACTAGAATGTTGCCTGAATTAGAAAGAATGGGTAAATTTGCATTGTTCTCTCTGGGCAATCTGATATAAGTACATAACATTATGAGAGCACATTATGATAGGGTAGATAATCAGAAGCTTTTTCCCCAGGGTGGAGTCAAATACTAGAGCGCATAGATTTAAAGTGAATGGGGAAAATGTAAGATTTGCGAGGCAATTTATTTTAAATAGAGGTACCTGGAATGTGCTGCCTAGGAAGTGCTGAAAGCAGATATGATAACAGCATTTAGAGGAATTTAGATAGGCATATGGACAGGGATAGAAGGATATAGTCCATGTGTAGTCAGATGGGATTAATTTAAATTTGCATCAATGTTAGCATAGACATCATGGACTAAAGGGCCTGTCAAATTCATGATCTTAGATTTATCTCTACTAATCTGGCTGGGGTCAGTCATGGTGTCATAGAATTATAGAGTTGTGCAGCACAGGTACAGATCAATTCCGCCCACCACATGTCAACTTTTTACCCATCTGTACTCAATCCATTTGCCCACATAAGGTCCGTATCCTTCTACGTCATGCGTTTGTAAGTGCCTGCCTAAATGTATATTAAAAGTAATGATCGTGGTTATAATTATAATATAATTATAATATGATTTGTTGACTATCTTGCAGGCATTCCATTTTGTCTGTGTAAAACTAATATGAAATTCTTCCTTAGAAAGCAGTAATTTCTGTAAATTTGTCAATTTTGTCAAAGAAAAATGAATTGTATGCAAGGCTTAAGAAGATGAAATCAGACAGGGTCCCTGAGGATTTTCACTTTTAGTTTGATCAGAAACTTTGTGGGCTGCCATTAATACACCATGGCTAACTTTCCTCAACATGGGATGATGTTACTGATCTGAATATTAAAACAATTGAGGGGAGCAACTTAATGAAATTATAACCCCTCTTTTGCTGATTTTACTATAATTCTGGAAGACTTTGTTATTAATAAGTTAAATTAATAAGTTAAATTAAAAAAGATTCTATAAATACTGTTATTGTTCTGCTGTAGAAAGTACGTGTGGATCTAACGACTTTCAGTCATTCGTGGACATGTGCATCCTGGACTTCCTAGCAGCTATACTGTGGTGCTCTGAGCCCACATAGTATTCGATGATGGTGTTTGCATTACCTTGTTAGTGCAGTGGTACAGCTAATAGAGGTCTGCCTCACAACTCTAGTGACCCAGGTTCAATCTTGACCAATGGAATTTGCACATTTTCCCTCTGACTGAGGCTGAGCATATCCAGCTTGATTTAATCCATAATGCTCTATTGAATACGCTAGAAAGTCAATACACACTTTTGATTTCATGCAATTTGTTCATATTGTGTCATGGTGTGTAGGAAACATGGGATTCACCTGGCCTTCTGCGGTGAATATAATGGGAAATTGGTGATAGCCAGGAAGTAGGAAGTGTAACAATTCCAGGCTCGTGACTTTTACTGTTTTGCTGTTCAGTCTGTAAGGAACAGATGCAAATCATGTTAACATCAACATAGTTTCCCAAAGATATCAAACCAATTAAAGCAGTGTTTGTGAGCAGCACCCTCCAGATTGCCTTGGGGATACATTATTATCTCAGGGTTTGCTAAGCTTCTTCATATCATCAGTTAAAATATTGGGGTAATTTTTAATTTCTTGTAAATGGCAGAGAATGCTTGCAAATCTATTCTATTGTGCACACTTTTGGACACGCATTTCAATGGAATAAAAAATATATATAAATTATGGAAACGTGGAGATACATAGGAAATAGTGTGAAGTGAATCAGTAGAATGGTACTAACCTTATATCCCTGGGATCTAAGTTCTGATCTATTTCAGACAAAGACACTGAAACCTATTTACAAAATCCTCAGAGTTTAGAGCAGAAAATGTAGAAAATTGTCAAAAATGTCTTCACTGTTCCAACATAATAATGCAGTTTCTTCAGAGCGGCATTATGGCTGGTACAATGTAAAAGGGTCAGTGCCTGTGTGCCACTTGACCTCAGCCACTGGGCAGGCTTGTGTCCTACTTGACCTCAGTGTGTCAGGCATTAACACAGTATTGCAGTTGACATGTGTTTGTTTCTTTCCGAGGCACCAATCTCCTACTGACAACAAATAGACACATCACATAATCAAAATCACATATTTATTTATGATTTTAGAATCCAAGTAAGTAGAAAAGGGAGTTTTCTCAGTCTTTTACCAACATTGATTGGCCACAATGGAGAATAACATTTAAAGTTAGAAGGATTAGAGGAAAGATGAAGATTATTTTCAGCCAGAATGTGATAGATCTGGAACTGGAACTTTTACAATTGTGTGGGGAATCTGGGCATGACTGGTCAGAGGTGTACTTGCTCTCCATTCACAATTGCTCTTGAGATGATGCTGGTAGTCTGTCCTGAACTACTGCAGTTCTTCTTGTGTTTCCAGAGCACTGTGGGCAGGAATTTCCAGGATTTAGACCCAGTAGCATTGAAGGAATGACAATGTATTTCCAAGTCACATGTGTCACTTCGAAAGAAACGTGCAGGCAATGCTGCTCCCAAGCATCTCCCGCCCTTGTCCTACCTGATGGGAAGTAGTTGCAGGTATAGACAATAGACAATAGGTGCATGTGATGGTCTTGGAATAGACCATCTGCAGTCTTGGAATAGACCATCTGCAGTGCATTACAATCTTGTGCATCAGTGGTGTAGGAAATGCATGTTTAGAGCGGTGGATGGGTCACCAATCAAGCAAGTTACTTCACCGTGGATGGTGTTCAGCTTTTTGAGTGTTATTGGAGCTGTAGCCATCTAAGCCAATGGAGATGATTCCATCATGTTTCTGACATGTTTCCGATGAAGCTGCTGAATATGATTAGGCTTAAAACTCTGGAGTGAAGAACTCTTGCTGTGTTGTCCTGGCGATGAGACGATTGACCTTTAACACCCACTACTACCAATTTTCTTTGCGTGATTTATAACTCCACATTGGAATGCTCTTCCCTGGATGTCCGCACACTTCAGTTTACGCATGAACATTCCAATTAGGAGCAGGAGTAGGCAATGTGACTCCTGATATTTGCTCCATCAGTTAACAGGACCATGGCTGATCTGGTTGTAATTTCAACACATCACTATCTGCACTAACCTTTTTGACTTTTGTTTATCAAATATCCATCCACTTCTGCCTTAAAAATATTAAAGGATTTTTATTTCATTTTGTTCCATCTCTGTCTTAATTTTTTAATTATTAAGACTAGTGACTCCAGTTTTCAACATCTACCAGTCAAGTTCTTCAAACAAATCTCTACTCACACCAATTTACAAGAGGTGCAAGGCGAGTGTGCGCAACCTTTCCTCATAAAACCATATGCCATTTCCAGGTATTGGTCCAGAACATTTTTTCTGCCACCAACACATTTAAATCCTTCCTTCAGAACACCAAATTTGTACACCATATTCAGGATGTGATCTCACCAATGTTCTTTATAACTGAAGCATAACCTCCCTACTTTTATATTCGATTCCCCCAGCAATAAGCATTCCTCTAGGTTTTCTGATTATGTGCAGTGCATACATATTAGCCTTTGTGAATCATACACGGCGACGCTCCTATACCTCCGCATCTTAGGGCTCTGTATTCTCTCACCATTTAGATAACTGCTTCTTTTAAAATGTTCTCACTGAACAATTTCAGTTTTTTTCCACATTACAGATAGTTTAAAGAGTACGGATCTCTGATCCCTTCCATAATCTATCTATATCCCTTCATAATCGTTTTATTTACTCTTCAAGCTTATTTTCCATTTACCTTCATCTTGAGAGCACAATTAGCAGCCGTACAATGAGTTCATTCCCAGTCATTTATATATGGTGTGGAAGATTGCAACTGCAGCCCTGAGTTCTTTAGTACACCACTCATTACATCCTGCCAACCAGCAAACCCCCCATTTATGCAAGGTTTCTTATTTTTGGTAGCCATTAAATTTTCAGTCCGTGCCAATATATGACTGCATTCATCATGAGAATTTATTTCTAATCGCCTTTCCCTTATTTTCACAAGTTATAGAAGTAAGCCATTTGACCCTTTGAGTCTATTAACTCCCAGATCAATCCTATTGCTCCTCTGATTTCCCTATAACCTATTCCTTCTCACATGCCATTCATATCCCCTGGTTCCCTCACCACCAATTTATAGTGGCCAGTTTAACCTACCTGCCTGTCTTTGGGATGTGAGAGGGAATTGGTGTGGATGGGTAAAACCAAAATTTTCCCTGTGATAGATTATGTCAATTGTGTATTTTCCTGATTTTTATTTCCCTTCGGAGGCTTCCTAGGACTCCTCAATGCCACATTCATTCTAAATCTTCCTCAATCCATGGCATCAGTTCTCCTCAGGAATGCTCCATGTTTGTATCAAGTCTTTGATGGGGGCAGGAGATGAGTAGTCTTGGTGAAACTGAAACTAGGCATCAGTGAACAAGTTATTGAGTCATGGACCTATACAGCACAGAAACAGGCCCTTTGGCCCACTTTGTCCATGCTGACTAAGTTGGCATATTGGGCTAGTTGCATTTGCCTGGATTTGACCCATATACCTCTTAAACCCTTCCTATCCATATATCTGTCTAAATGCCTTTTAAAAGTCATACCCTTGGCTGATTTCCCAATGTAGTGTGAAGTGCAGATGGAGTCTATAATGGGGAGTCTGATCTATGTGATGTTCTGGGCCACATCCACAACTGTCTGCAATTCCTTGTGGTTTTAGGCAGAGATGTTCTCAAGCCAAGCTGTTCTGCAACCTGATAGTATGCTTCAGTGGTGTCATCTGCAAACTTATCCATGGAATTTAAACTTATTGATGGGCTTCACAGAGTGTGGTAGGATTAAGGAACAAGCTGTCAGAGAAGGTAGTTGAGGCAGTTACTATAACAACATTTAAAAGACATTTGGACAGGTACATTGATAGGAATGGTTTAGAGGGATATAGGCCAAAAGCGGGCAGGTGGTGTAACAAGGAAAGGGTGTTGTGGTTGACATGGGCAAGTTGGATTGAAAGGCCTGTTTCTATGTTGTATGACTATAGAGTTAGAGCAGAGTTTGGCCGCACAATCGTGAGTGTATCAGGAGTATAGTAAGGGGCTGAGAAAGCATCATTGTGGGGCACTGGTGTGGAAAATTATTATGGAAGATGTATTATCACCTATCCTCACTTGGGTCGGGAAATCAGAAACTCGACTCTCAGCAATTTTGGACCATTACATTCACAGCCATCACTGTAATAAAAATTACTTGAATCTCATAACCGTGTGTCCAAATCTCTATACTTATAAAACTCTGATCTTGGATGTGTGTCTATTTGTGCGATGTTCGTGTGCGTTTAATATCTCCTCGAAAACACAACGCGCTAACGGTGAAATTTTTACATATTCCGATAGAGATTTACGCCGTGATGTCAAAAATCATCTTATCTGAAAATTTCATGCATTATTTCTCGAGTTATTTATGAAAATGTTCAAAAATGACAAATAAGTTGGAAAATAAACGAGATGGTCTCGCTGATGATGTCACAATGGCTCTGCTCCTCACGGCCTGCTATGCTATGTTCTACGCACAGCGAGTGACATAACCCCCCCTCCCCCTCCCCCTCCCCCTCCCCCTCCCTACCCTCTCACCCGCCTCCCCCCCCAGGTTCTTCAAAAGTCGCAGAAAGAACGAGCAAGTGGGCTCTGTACTGCAGCTACCAAGCACTCCCGAGGGCTTCCGAGGTCACGACCACTCCCGAGCCTCCCGGCTTGCTTTTCCAGAACTTTCTCAATGGTCATTATATCACTTTGATGAACGAGGCTTAATGCTGACTTCCACATCTCTAAAGAGAAAAATCCGACTGACTTTCCGGTGTCTCACTTAACTGTACAACTTCTTAAAGATAACATTTAATTTCAAAGACAGAGCTTTTTTAATTTAAAAATATATTTCTAACGTTGCACTTCCCCATTTTTACTTCCCGTTTTTTTCCCGGTACTAATTTCTTTACAATTTAAAAGTTCGCGGTTATTTACTCCGCGTATTTTGACAGATTCCTGACCACTTACAAAAAAATTTGCTGTTGATTTGGAAAGACTCAGAAAACCACCACCTCTTTCCCTCCCCCACTCTTCCCCCATTCTTCCCTCCCTCTTCCCTCCCTCTTTCCCCCCCCCTTGTGTGTGATGCTGCAGGCTGCCCCACCACCCCCGCAACCGCGCATTGAGGGGACGGGACCCAACGAGACCCACTTAGTCTAGTATTCTTTAAAAATCTACTGTAACATTTCACAACTGACCATCCACTAAACTGTATGATCAAAATAACCTCTTGACATGCTCTGAAGGACAGAGCTGCATTCTCTTTCATTGAGTTAAGTATCAATTATTATCCTGGCTCAGAATCAGCTAGTAGGATTTTAATGGGTTCATAGAGTCATGGAATCATACAGCAAGGTGGCAGGCCATTTGTTCCACACGTCCAAGCCAACCAGTGGACAACCATCCATATTAGTCTCATCTTCCAGCACTTGGCATGTAGCCTTCCATGCCTAGGTGATCCAAATGTTCATCTACACACTTTTTAAATGCTGTCGGTATTTCTGTTTCCTCAGGCAGCGCTTTCCTGGTGCTCACCACTCTCTATGTGAGGAATATCCCCTTGAGTTTATTATTGTCACGTGTACTGACGTACAGTAAAAAGCTATTGTTAGCGTGCTATCCAGTCAAATAAAGACTATACATGAATACAATCAAGCAGTCCACAGTGTACAGATAAAGGATAAAGTGTACCATGTTTAGTGCAAAGATATAACATTGAAGTCCAATTAAAGATAGTTCAAAGGTTTCCAATGACATAGATGGGAGGTCAGGATCACACTCTAGCTGATGAGAGGACCATTCAGTTGCTCTGATAACAGCAACAGTTGAAGAAAGTGTTCCTGAATCTGGAGGTATGCATTTTGAAACTTCTTTACAGCTTGCCTGATGGAAGAGGGGAGAAGAGGGAGTGGCTAGGATGCGGCTGGTACTTTATTATGCTGCTGGCCTTGCCGAGGCAGCGTGAGGTATAAATGGAGTTAATGGAAGGGAAGTTGGTTTGCTTGATGGACTGGACTATGTCCACCACATTCTGCAATTTCTTGCCATCTTGGGTGGAGATGTTACCAAAGCAGGCTGTAATGCATCCCGATAAGTTGCTTTCTCCGGCGCATTTGTAGAAGTTAGTGAGGGATGTTGGGACATGTCAAACTTCTTAAGCCTTCTAAGGAAGTAGAGGCGTTGGTGTGCTTTCTTGGTCACAGCTTTGATGTGGCAGGTCTAGGTCAAATTGCTGGTGATATTTATTCCTAGGGTCTTGAAGTTTTTACACATCCCTACTCTGGTGCCATCAATGTTGACTGGGGTATGTGTACTGCTTTGTTTCCTGAAGTACCTTCTGTCGGATTCCCTCTAGTCTCTTACCTCAACACTAAATCTGTGTCCATTATTTTTATTCACTTTTGATAAGGGAAAACATTATGGCAGTCTACCCAATCTACATCCCTCATTAATTTATATATCTTAATCACGATCTTTCTTTACATCTTCTGCTGGCAGGAAAACAGCCTCTCCAGACTCTCCTCTTAACTGAAACACCATCCATCCCAGATAACAACCTTTGTGAATCTCCTTTGTACCCTCTCCAGCACAATCACAACCTTCCTATAGCGTGGTGATAGAACTGCATATAGTATAGAACCGCATGCTATACTCAAGCTGTGGTCTAACCATTGTTTTAGAGATGGAGCATAATCTCCCTGCTCTTGTATTGCATGCTCCAACTAATGAAGGCCAGTATCCCATATGCCTTCTTAACCAGGTTAATAAAATCCACTGCCACTTTTTAAGAACCTTCAGACTTGCACACCACCAGCCTTCTGTTCCTCAATGCACCATTCATGGTGCATGGCCTAACCACATTTGTGCTCCCACCATCTCACATTTGTCTTAAACTCTATCTGCCATTTTTCATCCCATGTCACCAATGCATCATTATCACCTTGTACCCTAAGACGACCCTCCACATCGTCACAGAGGTTGGTTAGAAAATAGTTGGTTATTTTATGTGTGATACTTAAGGGGAACAAAGATTAAAACATATAGTTTAGTTTGGGTTTGTTTAATTTATTGTCACGTACTGAGGGACAATGAAAAGCTTTTTTGTTGCATGCTATCCATTCAGCGGAAAAACTACACATGATTACAATCAAGACGTTCACAGTGTATAGATACAGGATAAAGGGAATAATGTTTAGTGCAAGATAGTCCAGTAAAGTCCAATTAAAGATGGTTTGAGGGTCTCCAATGAGGTAGATGGTAGGTCAGGATTGCTCTCTAGTTGGTGATAAGATGATTCAGTTGCCTGATAACAACTTGGAAGAAACTGTCCCTGAGTCTTTAGGTATGCGTTTTCACACTTATGAAGGTTTTATGAATAAGTTTATTGGCCCAGTATGTACACATACAAGGAATTTGCCTTGGTGCTCTGCTCGCAAGTAACAACACGACATACAGTAAACCATTAAGAATAAAACATTAAAATATTAAGAATAAAACATTATAGTTTAAACAAGTGAATGAATTAAAATACCAGAGCAAAAGGAGGCTACAGACTTTTGGTTATTGAGCAGAGCTATTACTCGTGGAAAAAAACTGTTTTTATGTCTGGCTGTGGCAGCTTTGACAGTCAGGAGTCGCTTTCCAGAGGGAAGTACTTCAAAGAGTTTGTGGCCAGGGTGATAGGGGTCAGAGATTATCTTACCCGCTCGCTTCCTGGCCCTCGAGGTGTACAGTTCGTCAATGGGGGGGAAGGTTGCAGCCAAGAGGCTGTACCTCTTGCCTGATGGGAGAGAGGAGAAGAGGGAGTGTATGGAGTGAGACTCATCCTTGATTATGCTGGTGGCCTTACTGAGGCAGCGTGAAGTGTAGATGGAGTCAATGGAAGGGTGGTTGGTTTGCGGGATGGTCTGGGCTGTATCCATAATTCTCTTCAAGTTTTTGCAGCCTTGGATGGATCTGTGATGCATCCTGATAAAATGCTTTATACAGAACATCTGTGGAAGTTGGTGAAAGTTGTTGGGGAATGCTTTGATATGCTGGTCCAGGACAAGTTGCTGGTGATATTTACTCCTAAGAACTTGAAGCTTTAACTACAGTATCTTTACTTTGTTGCTGTCAATGTATACCGGCATAAATGTAATGCTACACTTCCTGAAGTCGATCACAGTCTTCTTTGTCATGCGGGAAACGTATTGTCTTAGCAGCAGGTTACAAGATTCTCAATCTCCTTCCTGTTCTCCGTCTCATCATTATTTGATATCCGGCCCACAATGATGGTGTCGCCTGCGAATTTGTAAATTAGTTGGATTTTTCATTTGGCTGCACAGTCAATAGTGTGTATAAGGAGTAAAGATGGGGATTGAGAATGCTTCCTTGCAGAGCACGATTATCGTAGAGGATGATTTGTTATCCATCCTCATTGATTGTGGTCTGTTGGTCAGGATTCAGTTGCGGAAATGAGTGCTGACTCCAAGTTCCACAAGTTTGGAGATGAGCTTGGATGGATGGGATATATTTGAAGAAAGAGGAGTGTGATCATTTATTAGTAGATGATTGAATATAAAGTGTTGCCCGATTTATAGCGTTAACTTGGTCTGGAAATAAAATATTTTGATTCACGCTGAAAGCACGATGAAAGCCATGTGGAATGGACCACCTTGTTGTCAGTCAAGAAGCTGCTTGGCACTGTGTGAATATTTTCAGCACAAAATGTAGGGTGCACAGCAGCCAAAATACTGATAATTGTTAACCCTGAGATAAATGACTTAATGTTTCAGTGGTTTAAAAAAGAATTATCTGACCGGGATACCCATTTACGGATCAATATTTCATTAAAAAAAGACCTTTAATTGGATGCCTTTAATCGGGCACCACCACAGAAAGACTGCGTAAATGAGCATGCTATAAAAGTCATGTGCTCCCACACTTGCTGCAGAATAGTCCGTCTCCACTGACAGCCAACTATTGTTACATTAGTTAACCTGTCAATTTCCAAACTTCCATTAAAAGGATATTAAAAGCAGCTGCTTACAGGCACGCAGTGTAAGAATGTTAGATTGACCGTGGTTACTCCAGAAAAGTGTTACAACTGATTGCAATGATGGTGGGCATTTTGACTGTGTTTCTCGTTTATGCACGACCTGATTGGGAAGAGGAGCATTTATTGCTCACGTTGAATTGTTGTTGAGAAGACAGCGATGAGTCTCTGCGTTCTGGACGTGTTAAGGTATTCCCACTAAGCTGTTGGGAAGAGCTCCATGATTTAAACCCAGCAACGACAGAGGAACGCAGATACATTTCCAAGTCAGGATAGTGTGTGACTTGGAAGGGAATTATATTTTCACCATAACAGTACCGCAGATCCAAACAATTGTGGATAGAATTTTCTGCTCTGTCTGACTCCGTGAATAAACTCTCCTGCTCTGAGGAACAGCAGAACTATCATTACCTCTGTTCTCGTCACTTTGCTATTTGTTTCATGTGTTCCCTGGAATCATGAAAGGTTCATGATTAGAATGTTTTTGATCCACTTCTAGTTTCGTCACCCAACAACAATTTGCATTTATCTCGCACATTTGACATGGTAACATGCCACGGTACTTTACGGGAGCAAGATAAAAATTGGCATTGAGCTAGCTGTATAAGGAGTTATTGAGAATGATGACTGAAAAGTTGAACAGAGAGGTTGTTTTCAAGGAGAATTTCGAAGGGGAGAAAGACACAGAGGGAGGGAGTTCTGGAATTTAGGATTTGAGAAACTGAAGATATGGCCGCAAGTGGTGATGGAAATGAAACAGGGCCGGCAGCACCTGCCTTACCTCTTCCTTTCTCACCACCCTGGAGCCGAACAGTCTTTCTATGTGAAGCAGCAATTTACTTGCATTTCGTCCAATTTGATGCAATTAATTTTGTGTTCATGATGTGGTCTCCTGTGCACTGCAGACTGGATAACTGCTTTTCAGTTGCAAAGATGGTCCTAATACTCCACTTGCACATCACTTTCATTCTCTGTCCCATTCTTACACTCACCGCTCTGTCTATGGCCTTTCACACTGTACAGGGGTGAAACATTTTAGTGACCAACCTTTCAAGTAGGTGGATAAGCTGTGTAGGAAGGAACTGCAGATGGTGGTTTACACACAATGCTGGAGTAACTCAGCTAGTCAGGCAGCATCTCTGGAGAAAAGGAATAGATGACTTTTCAGGTTGAGACCTTTCTTCAGACTCCGGGTAAACTGGTTGGTTTTGATGTACGTTAGCCAATTGAAATGTTAAATCAGTTTTTCTTCGTCTACAGACGCTGTCTGACCTGCTGAAAATTTCCAATGTTTTATTTTATTCCTGATTTTCATCTGTATCCATCTTTAGTACTTCACAGTTCCAGTGTGTATTTTGGGTTTTTTCTCCTCTCTCCTCTGTTCTCGTTCTGTTTAGACCTCTTTCACACGGATTAGCTGCCACTGTCATTCTCCTTCCTTTCTTCGCTGTGACCAATCTGGGACCGCCATTTTCTCTCGGTCCACACCCTATCACGTGCATTGCATCTATCTTCGGCGACACCTCTTCTCACCTCAGATTCTCCTGCAGCGGCAGTAAATGCAAAAATTGCAGCTCTCAGGATTTTCAATCTAATCTCTGCCTTTAAAATATGTAAGGGCTCTTTCTCAATGACCCTTTGAGCAAGAGATTCCAAAAACACATGGTGCCTCACCTCTGATCAAATGGGCTACTTATTTTTAAAAGTTACCTCCCTCCATCCTAGGTTCTCCCACAAGAAGAAATCTCCTCACATCCCATGAATAAAGACTCCTCAAGATCCTTTTCCAGGATGTGCATACAATTCTCCCACCATCTCCCCAACTCCATTCACCTTGCACCTTTCCCCTTCTCTACACACTCATGTCCCTTTTAACCCCACTATTCCCTCCATCCTGCCCCATCCACCCAGATCCTTCCCTACAGCTTTATATTTTACTCCTCCTCTTCTTTCCTTGTTACACACCCTATCGTTACCTTTTCACTTCTCCCTTTTGAACTTAATCTACCCTTCTACCAATCTCTCCCACTCACCTATCCACATCACTTGTCAGGCTTTGTCTCATCCACACCTCTCTTTACCCGCTTTTTCCCCACCACAATCAGTCTGAAGGGTCCCGACCCGAAATGCCATCTCTCCGTCCCTCCACAAACGCTACCTATAATGCCCCTGTCCCACTTAGGAAATCTGAACGGAAACCTCTGGAGACTTTGCGCCCCACCCAACGTTTCTGTGTGGATCCCGGAGGTTCCCGGAGGTTTTTGTCAGTCTCCCTAATGGTCGAAAAATGGTTTCCGCTTCTTCTATGTTCCGGTGATTATTTAAAAAAATTCAAAACCGGCAGCGACTAAAAATAGGTTGCCGTTTTAAAAATCGGTAATTTTTTTGTCGGTCGGTTGCGATGCTAGTTGAAGGTGGTTGCCGGAGGTTGCAGGTAGTGGAAGGTAAGACCTTCCACTAGCTGCAACCACCGGCAACCACCTTCAACTAGCAGTGGTTGCCGGTGGTTGCAGCTGTTCAGGTTTCCTAAGTGGGACAGGGGCATAAGTGGGACAGGGCTTAACTCGCTGAGTTTTCTCCAGCATTTTGTGTTTTGCTCAAGATCCCAGTGTATGCAGTTTCTTGTGTCTCTGATGAAAGGTCATCTCCACATCTCCCTCCACAGATGCTACCTAACCTGCTGGATATTTGTAGCCTTCATTTTTTTTAAACTTCAGATTTGCACAGAAGTGAAGGAAGGGTGACGAGTAATAAAGTGCTTGAAGCATTCAGTACAAGTTGGTGAAATTAGGTATATGACTGTATTCATGAGAAGTGTAAGTTACATTTTACTCCTTTGATTTTCGGCAGCTAGTGTGTTCTATATCTCACAATTTCAGCGTTGTTTTGTTTCTCCCTCTTTGGTTCTCTCTCTATTAGTACCTCCTCCAGACAGATACCAGTAAAACAAGATTTAACCAGCTTCTCTCGGATAATATCAATTTGTCATCCCGTCCCTCTTGGTCTTCCAGCTACCTCAGACATTTGCATTGTCTTCTTCACCTTTCTTTGCAACTTAACAAGTGCCCATTAAAGAACTTTTCCTAAGTCTAGGAAATGTTAGCACTGTTCATCACTGCATGACCTACTGAATATTTCTAGCAATTTCTTTTTTTATTTCAGTTTTCCACCATCTGCAGTGTTTTGATTTTCAGTTTGCTTTACAGACTTGTGCCTATCTACCTTTAAATTATATTGAGTACTACACAGAACCCGTGAAAAATCCTTCAAGCGGGCATACTTTTAATCATCATGGCTTGGTTGTTTCATGTCATGTTCTCTGGGGAATTCCATGTCAATAGACAATAGTTGCAGGAGCGGGCCATTCGGCCCTTTGAGCCAGCACCGTCATTCAATGTGATCATGGCTGATCATCCCCAATCAGTACCCCATTCCTGCCTTCTCCATAAACTCCACGAGTTTCTCATAAACTCTTAACCTTCTCCTAGTTCAAGAAGACACAAGGCTGTCATTCTGAGTGAAATTTCAAGGAGACTTCTGTTCCAGAAAAAAATTTGAATGGGAAATTGTCTTTTTAATGATGATTGCTTGTGTGTCCTGAGCACATTCGTTGTTATTGCTGGAAGTGGGGCAGAATTGTATAGTGTACCTCAAACTGGTAGTTCCTTTTCGAATTGCTGTTTGTAGTTATACCTACTATAACCTCAGATAGTTTTTAATAGAGTGGTCAGCTCACAGTTAATATAAGTTTGTGCTGGAAAAAAAATGGCATGGGTGTAATATTGGTCTTGGTGCGGCTGAAGTAAACACCCATGTACTAATACTAAAAGGCCATGTTATGTGTCCTCCTAATGTCAATTGCCTCTATAATCATGTGCTGTTCACCACTTGGAATATTTCATCCTGGTACACACTCAATTTATCTTCAGAGAGACCTCATCGTGACTGTATAATACTCTTTATTCAAGTATTCTGACTTTTTATTCCTTTGCTTTTTCGATTGCTTGCAGAGAGCAGCAAGACAAGCAATTTCAAAATGAGTTTTGCAACTCACATATGCACTATCACCAATGATTGTTCCATTTGAAAAGGAGAGATCGTCATGTCCAAAGTGAATTCTTCATGTTGGTTTGGTGGGGATTTATGCCTGGAAGCTCATTCCTGATCAGTTGCACCAACAGCATCATATTGTATAGGTACATTAGTGTGCTGTACTCTGGCTCTGAAATCCATTCTAATGAAGTCGGTAGACTAATTTCCAGAGGAAGTGCACAACAGTACACTGCGTGAAGTAATACTGGGGATGAAAACCCACTGCTCTGCTCACTGCAGCTCATGAAGTTGTAATAAATTCTGCCCTAGTCCTAAATTTTAATGGTGCTTCTGGAAGGTTATATCAAATGTTACATATCCAAGTGTGTGAACTGAGGGGGGGGGGGGGGGGGACTTGTTCAGGTCTTTCTCAGGAATGCTTTCTTAGTTCTCCATCTTAGAGTGGCGTTTCCCCGTGGAAAATGAAAAGCAGTGATTGGGGTGTTTTCCACTGCCAAATGCCAAGGGGTATGTCCCTTTTGTGCGGCTCAGTTGTTAAGGTCTAGCAGGTGCATCTCACCCTCCCACAGGTTTCACGTTTTGTTTTATGGATTTGGCTGGGAGTTGGTCTGCTTCCCTTGTGCTGCCAAATGCCTCCCGCTGTTGTACCAGATCTCAGCCGCTTTTCCAGTTATTTTCCACTCACTTCCCTTCATTTGTGCTCCACTTGGGTCTAAATGTTGGCTCTAGCCAAATTTTCTGCCCCTCTCCCAGCCGTGGATTGAATTTATATTGCCTGATCAGACCTATCACTTCAAAGCATTCTGATTTATTTGTTTCTGTGTTTCATTTCTCTCAGAGTTTATCCTTAATCCTTTTCCATGACTACATTCGCTGCATGCTTCTCCTGCAGTTCAGCATTCAATAATAACAATATCATTCAAGATTTGTTATATCTTGGGATTCATGTTTTAATCTATCTTTATCTCTTGCATGTTGTGTGTACCAGTCACCCTCCAGACATTATTCCAGATGTTTGACCTAGTTAGACATGCAAAACATGTTTATATCAAACAATGTCTACACATTTCACCCTAGGTTCTTGACTTGAAGCCAACAAGTTTCAAGAAATTTTGTGATCTATAATATACAAGCACCTACCATGGGGAATAGCCGAGTAGTGGCCATTTTAAAAGCTCGACAGATGTGTTTCAAGTGCCACATTGCTCAATGAGCAACACCATCGGAATCTGCTACTTTGTTATGGCAACTCCTTCACCTCCATCTTTCTTATGTGGAGAATGTTGGATTAGCAGATCATTTGTAATAATATAGCCAATTGGCTTTCAAACTCTTCCAAACAATATAACATCTGTCTCTGGGTGGGTTTCAGTACTGAGTGCAGTTTATTCATCCAGTGCCATTTTCCCCTGTTATTGCACAAGCAAACACCTGGCTTTCTCTTGTAACTTTATGGAATAAATGACATTGGTCCACAGCTTTTCCTTATGCTTACAACTACTGGTCCACTTGATACTAATGGACATTTTGTCTTGCCTAGTTCAAGCTCTGATCTTGGTTTGAAGGGATGTGAAATCTCACTTCTAGATGCACAGGAACAGAATCACAATCCACAACTATTTATCAGACACTGTGACTGAGCAGTGAAGGAGAATTATTGTACCCATAAAAAACTGTGTCATAAACAAAAGTGGGATCTAACCTTATAACTTGCAGTTGATTCATAATGGTGGTGTGCACCTTTATTCCAAATGACATACATGTCGGAGTGTCGTTTAAAGGGCAGCTGATCAAAGTGCAGGGTCAGCATGTTCCAGTAAGGAGGAGGAAGGATGTCAAGATAAGGGAACCATGGCTGACTAAGGAGGTTGGTCAGGAACCAAAAGGAAGCATATGTTGACCCGATTTGATTACATTAAGCCACACTAAATTACACTGTTTCTTCTTTAGGTTTCAGCATTCCAACATCTTGCTAAGAGAAGATTTGCAGTTATTTACTTTTTATCCTCCAACGTTCTTGAATAGTAGAAATATATTTTCAGTTTTCTAATCTACTGGTAACTTTCGGGAACTTGTCAAATTGAACCAATGGCTCCACTGTATGTGTGGCCACTTCCTTTAAACCCCTGTCTGTAGGCCATTGAGCCTTTGTGACTTGTCTGTTTTCATTCCCATTAGTTTTTCCAATAGCATGTCTGTTGTGATAGTGATTGTTGCAAGACCTTCCTTGCTGTTTGCAACTAGCCCATCAGATATCTTTGGGATAGTGTCCTCCAGTGAAGGCTGATGCAAAATATTGATTTAACTTATCTGCCATTTCCTTGTTTTCAATTTTTAATTCTCATTCTAGCTAATCTCTTTCTTTATATATTCATAGACATTGTGTGCTAGTTTTCTATGATCATTCCCCCCCCCCTACCTTATTAACATTTTAGTCACTCATTGCTGATTCTTATAAAATTTGTAGTCCTCTGGTCTCACAATAGTTCTTGTCACTTTATATTTTTCATACCTTGATTTAATATTTCCTTGACCTCCTTTATTAAACACAGATGATTAATCTTTCTCCTGGGATTCTTCTCTCTAACGGGAATAAATTTCTGCTGAGCATTGTAAAGTAGCTGTTTAATTATCTGGCTCTGTCGTCCTCAGATCTCTGCCCAACTCAGTTCAGTACAGACATCTTCATAAAAAAACAGGTGGAACAGCCTATTGCCATTCAAACTGCTGCCTCCCAATTAGCACTGAGCACAAAAGTCGGATCAATTCTAAGGCATATAATAAAGGAAATGCAATTATTTTGGGTGATTTTAATCTGTATATTGATTGAACTAATCAAACTGACAAAGGTGCCATGTTAGAAGATCAAAGATATTTGCATCAGGGATTGTTTCTTAGAGCTGTACCTAGGAACAGACTGTTAGATTTGGTCATGTGTAATGAGGTAGGATTAATAAAAGGTGTTGTGGTTAAGGATCCAAACATGGTTACATTCTAGATTCAATTTCAGGATGAACACCCAATCTCAATAATCTCATAATTGGATAATCTCAATTTAAACACGTACAATTTGTCAATGGCATGAAGAGAGAGTCTGTAGATGGATCCTGACCCAAAACATCACTGATCCATGAACTCCAGAGATACTGCCTGACCTGCTGAGTTCTTCCAACGCTTTGTTTTTTATGAAGATAGAGTTGTCTGCCATGATTAAACAGCTACTTTACAATGCTCTGCAGAAAGTTATCCATGTAACGCAGGAGAAAGATCAATCATCTGTGTTTCACTCATCTTCAGAAAAATATATGATCAGTAAAAGAAAGCTTTGAAATGTTGAATTAGCGGTAGTTGTTGTGGTTCACATTCAGAATCCATTGGGACAGATCTTCAGCTGACCTTGTGTTTGGCAGTGTGTTTGGCACACATTGGACAAGTTCCCTCGAGTATGATCCCGGACAGAACGATCTGTTGGGAAGCCGCTCCTAGCTCTGAGGTGTGGCACAGAGCACCAAAGGATTGATCCCTGTGTAAATGGCCAGCTGCACTTCCAGAATGGTATTGAAAGTTTGTGAGGTCAAAAATGTCACTGAGATTAATAGAATTCCAAAATGCAGGGGTGAAATTGAAAAAAAAACATGAGCGCATTAACAATATTAAAATAATTAAAAATTAAAATACTAACAAAGGAAATACATTTAAACAAACTGGATTAAATCAATTAAAAATTGCTGCATTGGCTTCTGGCTGTCATAGAAACATGGAAAAGAAGTGCAGGAGTAGGCCATTCGGTCCTTCGAACCATTCAATATGATCATGGCAGATCATCCAAAATCAGTACCCTGTTCTGGCTTTTCCCCCCCATGTCCCTTGATTCCCTTAGTCCTAAGATCTAAATTTAACTCTCTCTTGGAAAACATCTGGTGAATTGGCCTCCACTGCCTTCTGTGGCAGAGAATTCCACAGATTCACAACTCTCTGTGTGAAAATGTTTTTCCTCATCTCAGTCCTAAATGGCCTAACGCTTATTCTTAAACTGTGACCCCTGGTTTTGGACTCCCCCAACATCGGGAACATTTTTCGTGCATCTACCCTGTCCAATCCTCCACGAATTTTATATGTTTCTATAAGATAACCTCTCATCCTTCTAAATTCCAGCGAATATAGCCCAGTCGGCCCATTCTTTCATCATACGTCAGTCCCGCCATCCCGGGAATTAACCTGGTGAACCTACGCTGCACTCCCTCAAATTAGGTGATCAAAATTGCACACAATACTCCAGGAGCAGTGTCACCAGGGCCCTGTTCAACTGCAGTAGGACCTCCTTACTCCTAAACTCAAATCCTCTCGCAATGAAGGCCAACATGCCATTGGCTTTCTTCACTGCCTGCTGTACCTGCATGCTTACTTTCAGTGTTAGAAACATAGAAACATAGAAACATAGAAAGTAGGTGCGAGAGTAGACCACCAGGCCCATCGAGCCCGCACCGCCACTCGCTCATGGCTGAACACTAAACAGACACCCTTACCCACAAACAGTAGACACAAGACACAGAACACAAGACACTACCCTCCCCTTTATATCGCTATCACCCCTCTCCACCCCAAGAACCGCGTGATCTCCTGGGGGAGGCAAAAAACGGATAAAAACCCAGGTCCAATTCGGGAAAAAAATCCGGGAAATTCCTCTCCGACCCCAATCCAGGCGATCGACACTTGTCCAGGAGATCACTCAGGTCTTACTATACTAACCATACCTAGGTCCATATCCCTGCCCTCTCCCCGTAGCCCCTTATCCCCTTGGCAGCTAAAAAAACATCTATTTTAGACTTAAATATATTTAATGTTTCTGCTTCCACTGCTCCCTGGGGCAGTGAATTCCATAACTTAACCACCCTCTGGGTGAAGAAGTTCTTCCTCATCTCAGTTTTAAAAGAGCCCCCTCTTATTCTACAACTATGTCCCCTAGTTCTAGTTTCCCCGATCATTGGGAACATCCTCGGTGCATCCACCCGATCAAGGCCCCTCACGATCTTATATGTTTCAATGAGATCGCCTCTCATTCTTCTAAACTCCAAAGAGTAGAGTTCCAGCCTACTTAACCTTTCCTCATATGTCAATCCCCTCATTGCAGGAATTAATCTTGTAAACCTTCGCTGCACTGCCTCCAGGGCCAGTACATCCTTTCTTAAGTATGGACCCCAGAACTGTACACAGTATTCCAAACGTGGTCTCACTAATACTGTGTACAGCTGCAGCAAGACCTCCGTGTTTTTATACTCAATCCCCCTAGCAATAAAGGCCAAAACTCCATTGGCCTTCCTGATTGCTTGCTGCACCTGCATACTAACTTTTAGTGATTCATGTACTACTACCCCTAGATCCCTTTGCGTTGCATTACAACGCAGCTCCACCTCATTTAGAAAATAACTTGCCCTATCATTTTTTTTCCCAAAGTGAATGACTTCACATTTATTAGTATTAAATTTCATCTGCCAAGTTGTTGCCCACTCACCTAGCTTATCTATATCCTTTTGCAGACTCTTCCTATCCTCCTCATCCCCTACTTTTCCTCCCATTTTTGTATCGTCTGCAAATTTTGATATATTACACTTGGTTCCCTCCTCCAAATCATTTATATAAATTGTGAACAACTGGGGTCCCAGCACCGACCCTTGCGGAACCCCGCTAGTTACCGGTTGCCATCCCGAGTATGAACCATTTATCCCCACTCTCTGCTTCCTATTTGTTAGCCAATCCTCTACCCATGCTAATATATTACCCCCAATCCCATAATTTTTTATTTTTAGCATTAGTCTCTTATGTGGCACCTTGTCAAAAGCCTTTTGGAAGTCCAAGTATACCACATCCACCGGTTCCCCTTTATCCACCCGGTGGATGTGGTGTTAAAGAAGGAACTGCAGATGCTGGAAAATCGAAGGTACACAAAAATGCTGGAGAAACTCAGCGGGTGCAGCAGCATCTATGGAGCTGCTGCACCCGCTGAAGAAGGGTTTCGGCCCGAAACGTTGCCTATTTCCTTCGCTCCATAGATGCTGCTGCACCCGCTGAGTTTCTCCAGCATTTTTGTGTACCTGCTTACTTTCAGTGGCTGATGTACAAGCACACCCAGGTCTTGTTGCACCTCCCTTGTCTAAATCGTTAATATACATTGTAAACAACTGAGGTCCCAGCACCGAGCCTTGCGGCACCCCACTGGTCACTGCCTGCCATTCTAAAAAAAAACTGTTAATTCCTACTCTTTGCTACCTGTCTGCCAACCAGTTCTCTATCTATGTCATTACCCTACCCCAATATCATGTGCCCTAATTTTGCACACTAATCTCTTGTGTGGGACCTTGTCAAAGGCTTTTTGTCCAGATACACCACATCCACTGGCTCTCCCTTGTCCATTCTACTTGTTACATCCTCAATAAATTCCAAAAGATTAGTCAAGCATGATTTCCCTTTTGTAAATCCATGCTGACTTTGACTGACCCCATCACTGCTTTCCAAAAGCACTGCTATATCATCTTTAATAATCAACTCCAGCATCTTCCCCAATTCTGATGTAAGGCTAACTGGTCTATAATTCCCTGTTTTCTCTCTCCCTCCTTTCTTAAAAAGTGGAGTTACATTGGCTACCCTCCAGTCCACAGGAACTGATCCAGAGTCAAGAGAACATTGAAAAATGATCACCAATGCATCCACGATTGCTAGGGCCACCTCCTTGAGTACTCTGGGATGCAGACCATCAGGCCCATGGGATTTATCTGCCTTTATCTGGGATTAACGAGCCCTTTCAGGATTGCAGGCAGTGACTAGTGGGGTACCGCAAGGCTCGGTGCTGGGACCGCAGCTATTTACAATGTATATCAATGATTTAAATGAAGGGATTCAAAGTAACATTAGCAAATTTGCAGATGACACAAAGCTGGGTGGCAGTGCGAACTGTGAGGAAGATGCTATGAGAATGCAGGGTGACTTGGACAGGTTGGGTGAGTGGGCAGATGCATGGCAGATGTAGTTTGATGTGGATAAATGTGAGGTTAAACACTTTGGTAGCAAAAACAGGAAGGCAGATTATTATCTAAATGGTGTCAAGTTGGGAAAAGGGGATGTACAAACGGATCTGGGGGTCCTTGTTCATCAGTCAATGAAAGTAAGCATGCAGGTACAGCAGGCAGTGAAGAAAGCAAATGGCATGTTGGCATTTATAACAAGAGGAGTTGAGCATAGGAGCAAAGAGGTCCTACTGCAGTTAAAAAGGGCCCTAGTGAGACCACACCTGGAGTATTGTGTGCCGTTTTGGTCCCCTAATTTGAGGAAGGACATTCTTGCTATTGAGGGAGTGCAGCGTAGGTTAATTCCCGGGATGGCGGGACTGTATGCTGAGAGATTGGAGCGGCTGGGCTTGTATACACTGGAATTTAGAAGGATGAGAGAGGATCTTATTGAAACATATAAGATTTTTAAGTGTTTGGAAAAGCTAGAGGCAGGAAACATGTTCCCGATGTTGGGGGAGTCCTGCACCAGGGGCTCCAGTTTAAGAATAAGGGGTAAGCCATTTAGAACGGAGATGAGGAAACACTTTTTCACACAGAGAGTTGTGAGTCTGGAATTCTCTGCCTCAGAGGGTGGTGGAGGCCAGTTCTCTAGATACTTTCAAGAGAGAGTTAGATAGGGCTCCGAAAGATAGCAGAGTCAGGGGATATGGGGAGAAGGCAGGAACGGGGTACTGATTGGGGATTATCAGCCATGATCACATTGAATGGCGGTGCTGGTTCGAAGGGCCGAATGGCCTACTCTTGCACCTATTATCTATTATCTATTCAGTCCTAACAATTTACCCAACACCATTTTTTGGATGTGGATTCCTTTCAGTTTCTCCCTTCTACTAGATCCTCGGTCCCCTCGTATTTCCGGGAGATTGTTTGTGTCTTCCTTGGGGAAGTCAGAACCAAAGTACTTGTTTAACTGTTCTGCCATTTCCTTGTTTCCCAATATAAATTCACCTGGCACTGACTGTAAGGGGCCTACATTCGTCTTCACTAATATTTTCCTTTTTACATACCTAAAGAAACTTTTGCAGTTATTTTTTATATTCCCCGCAAGCTTTCTTTCATGCTCTTTTTCCCTCCTCTTAATTAACCCCTTTGTCCTCCTCTGTTGAATTCTAAATTTCTCCCAGTCCTCTGGTTTGCCGCTTCTGGACAAAATTTATATGCCTCTTCCTTGACTTCCCTCGTTAGCCACGGTTGAGTCGCCTTCCCAGTTTTATTTTTTCGCCAGGGGATGAACAATTTCTGGTTCATCGATGCGGTCTTTAAATCTTCGCCATTGCATCTCCAATGTCAACCCTTTAAGTATAATTTGCCAGTCTATCCTAACCAATTCCCGTCTCATGCTTTCAAAGTCTCCTTTATTCAAGTTCAGGACCCTAGTCTCTGAATTAGCCATGTCACTCTCCATACTAATGCAGAATTCCACCATATTATGGTCACTGTTGCCCAAGGGGCCTTGCACAACAAGATCACTAACTAATCCTTCCTCATTACACAATACCCAGTCTCGGATGGCCTGCCCTCTAGTCAGTTCCTCCTCATCAGGGGTTCCCAACCTTTTTCGTCCTGTTACCCCTGGCAACTTTAATAGCACATAACAATGTTATTTCACTTATTTATGAACAACTAATGATGAACAGATACCAGTATACCAGAACCAAACACAGTCAATGAGAAAAAATATGTACAAGTCGAGAATCAACAAATTTACCCCGTGGATAGGCAAAATTTACCTCCTGGGGGTAAAGTTACCCCAGTTTGGGAACCCTTGCTCTACATATTGGTTTAAAAACCCATCCAGTATACATTCCAGGAAATCTTCCTCTTCAGCACTGTTACCAATTTGATAGATAGGTAGATAGAATCTTTATTTGCCACACAACCAGGGTTGGTGGTATTTGGGTTTGGTACATGATGGTACACTGCTTTAGTCACAAATCATAATAATAAAGTGCATCCATACCACATCACAAATCACAAATCTCACCAACAATACATAGTGCAAAAGAACAGACAAAAACCATAGACAAGACACTGTATACACCAAAGTCAAAACGTTATTGGAGGGAATTAAGTGTTCTTATTGCTGAGGGGAAGAAACTGTTTTTAAACCGATTGGTTTGCCCAATCGATATGTAGATTAAAGTCACCCATGATAACTGCTGTACCTTTGCTACACGCATTCCTAATTTCCTGCTTGATGCTATCGCCAACCTCCAGACTGCTGTTTGGTGGTCTGTATACCACTGCCACAAGCTTTTTCTGCCCTTGGCCTTGTTTTCTCATGGTTTATAATGGGACTGCCGTTCTAGTGCACAGTTGTAGACTTTATGAGCAATTTCCCAGTCTGGGATCTGGGTAGTCCGCAGATGTGCGCACTGCCATATTGAAATCCATGGGTAATTCATTTTGCAGCATAGGCAGTGTAGTGGACACTGCAATGTAGTGGCAGGGTAGTAATGAGGGAGCATTGTACCTTTAGATGGACTGTTCTACTGTTGGAGGGGCAGTACCGAGGCAGGTATATTGTTGTTGCTGCTGTTGTTAAATCTGTCTCCTGTGTACGCACTCATTAACTGCTGTAACTCCCAAATTGGTTTCAATATGGTATCCAATATGGACACACATTTGAATGCTGTGGTCATCATGAGTGCGTGCCAGCACCAGACCTTGGGACTTCTACAAAGATCTATAAAAGTTCTTCAGTGGTAGTGAAGAAGATCTGCCCCAAAGTTGAAAAAGTGTATTTTCTTTTGCAAAAATGTAACTTGCTTAAAACATCTACTGTGCATTTTTGTGTCGGGTGTGTGTCAGAGGCCACGATAAATGAGGGGAGAAATCTTTGTCCAATGTTAGAGATATTTAACCCAGTGAAGATGAGATGTGTGGCAGTTGGACAGCCCTGTCCAATATAGATACATAGAAAATAGGTGCAGGAGTAGGCCATTCGGCCCTTCGAGCCTGCACCGCCATTCAATATGATCATGGCTGATCATCCAACTCAGTATCCCGTACCTGCCTTCTCTCCATACCCCCTGATCCCTTTAGCCACAAGGGCCACATCTAACTCCCTCTTAAATATAGCCAATGAACTGGCCTCAACTCCCCTCTGTGGCAGAGAGTTCCAGAGATTCACCACTCTCTGTGTGAAAAAGTTTTTCCTCATCTCGGTCTTAAAGGATTTCCCCCTTATCCTTAAGCTGTGACCCCTTGTCCTGGACTTCCCCAACATCGGGAACAATCTTCCTGCATCTAGCCTGTCCAACCCCATAAGAATGTTGTACGTTTCTATAAGATCCCCTCTCAATCTCCTAAATTCTAGCGAGTATAAGCCAAGTCTATCCAGTCTTTCTTCATATGAAAGTCCTGACATCCCAGGAATCAGTCTGGTGAACCTTCTCTGCACTCCCTCTATGGCTATAATGTCCTTCCTCAGATTTGGAGACCAAAACTGTACGCAATATTCCAGGTGTGGTCTCACCAAGACCCTGTAAATATCCCACTAATCTGCCACAATATCCCATTAATCTGCTTAATTTTCAGCATATTAAATATGTTGTAACTCCATCACACAGTATAGGAATCTTCTGTTTTTCTTCAGAAGAGGTAGGAGACTTGAGGTGGCAGTTAATGCTTTTATTAGTCTATTAAAATTCCATTGTTGATGGGCTGTTCAGTTTAATTTGGAGAAATAGGCCCTTTGGCCCACAGAGTCTGCACCGATCAGCAATCTCTGCACAATTTACATTTATAACAAGCCAATTGGGCGGTCACGGTGGCGCAGCGGTAGAGTTGCTGCGTTACAGCGAATGCAGTGCCGGAGACCCGGGTTCGATCCCGACTACAGATGCTGTCTGTATGGAGTTTGTATGTTCTCCCCGTGACCTGCGTGGGTTTTCTCCGAAATCTTCGGTTTCCTCCCACACTCCAAAGACGTAGAAACATTTTCCCTAGTGGGTGTAGGATAGTGTTAATGTGCAGGGATCAATGGTCGGCGCGGACCCGTTGGGCCTAAGGGCCTGTTTCCGTGCTGTATCTCTAAACTAATTAACCTACAAACCTATGAGTCTTTGGAGCGTGGGAGGAAACCGAAGATCTCGCAGAAAACCCATGCGGTCAAGGGGAGAATGTACAAACTCCTTGCAGATTGCACCCGTAGTCTGGATTGAACCCTCAGGCGCTGTAAGGCAGCAACTCTACCGCTGCACCACCGTGTCGCCCACAAGTTCTGAAGTAGTGCTGCAGTATTGGAGGACAATAAGGAGAAGCACGTCACTGTCAGACGGGCAGTACTGCTGAGAGTGCTGAAATGACAGATGGGTGATACTGAGGGAATGTGGCACTGTTGGAAAGGCAATACTAAGGGACGGCTGCATATTGAAGGGGCAGTACTGAGTGATTGTGTTATATTCAGGATGGTACTAATGGAATGATGTACTGTTAGCAGGGTAGTAATGAGACAGCATTGTACCTACAGATGGACAAATCTGTGGAATGTTGTCCTGGTGGAGGGGCACTACTGAGGCAGTGTTATCTTGTTGTCTACTGTGTACACACTCATTAACTGCTGTAACTCCCAAATTGATTTCAACATGGTATCCAATAAGGACACACATTTGAAGTGATATTTGTGTTAAATAATTTTTGGTGAGCATGTAATAACATAATGCACATAATTGAAGAGCCCTCTGAACATGTGTGGAGTAGATGGATCAGGATGCCATAAGGTCATATCATAAGTGATAGGAACAGAATTAGGCCATTCGGCCCATCAGGTCTACTCCACCATTCAATCATGACTGATTTATCTCTTCCTCCTAACCCAATTCTCCTGCCTTCTCCCCATAATCCTTGACACCCATACTAATCAAGAATCTATCTCTACCTTAAAAATATCCATTGACTTGGCCTCCACAGCCTTCTGACAATGTCAATGAAAATACGTTAATTTCATGTTGTTTCAGAACTCTTGCTCTTCCTGATTCCTTTGATAACATGATACATTTGCTGTCGTGTATTCAAGAGTAGGAAGGAGCTCTATCCATCCTCTCCCAGCACCAGCATGAGTTAATAGGATCAGCAATTTCTTACAACTTCCTGACTCTCAGCACCTTGGCAGGTCTCGGGTATTGTAGGGTGATCCCATTCTCATGTGTCCAATCTTGAACAGCCAGGTAGTCCAATTCACTGGCCAGGTGCTCCAACAGCATGCCACAGCAGCCCCCTTCCCCCCTCCTCACCCCACAGAGAGCTGCTCAGTTGCCGCAGGACCCATGCTCTTCCCACTGCCAAGATCTGCAAATTGCACCCTGAATGTTGGCTTGCACATGACCCCGGTGTTGTCATGAGGATGTGCCTGTGTAAGCCCAGGGCACTTGGCTCTCTTCTGCAGCAGTGTGATGTGGTTATGGGTCTCCTCTATTCCCATTCCCCGTTGAGTAGTGGTGCTGTTCAAGCAAGATTATATCAGTTCTGGATATTCATCAGGTTCAGGTAGCCCTGGTGATTGTGCAGCTGAAAGTCCGCACAGGTTGGGTTTCTCCAGTGGAAGGTGGTGAGTGTATTAAAGGAGCTGCCAGAGGAAGCTATATAGGTGGGTACAGTGGCAAGTTCATATGTGATAGGAGCAGAATTAGGCCATTCAGCCCATCAAGTCTACCCCATTATTCAAACATGGCTGATCTATCTATCTCTCTCAACCGCATTCTCCTGCCTTCTTCCCATAACCCCTGACACCCATACTAACCAAGAATCTATCAATCTCCACCTTAAAAATATCCATTGACTTCACCTCCACAGCCTTTTGCGGCAATGAATTCCACAGATTCACCACCCTCGGGGTTGATGGTATTATTGTGTAAGCTGGGTGAGTATTTGCAGGGCATTTTGTACGTGGTATACACTTTAACCATTGTGCACCACTAGGATCGGATGCTGGAATGGGTAACAATCAAATAGACTGCTTTATCTTAGACTGTGTTCAGTTTCATGAGAATTATTAAAACTGGTGACGTTATTGTAAATGGACAGTATTTCATCACATTTCTGAAGTAAAATTATAGTCAGTGGGAAGGGTTCATATTCTTTTGAAACTCTTGCTCCACTTAATTTCTCAGATAACATGACACAGTTGTTCATGCATTCAATAGTAGGAAGGAACTTGTTTCATCCTCTCCCACCACCAGTATGAAACAATAAGATCATCAATTTCTTGCAACTTCCTGTCTCTCATCACCTTTGTACGTCTTGGATATTATAGAGTCAGTTATTAAAGATGGGATAGCATCTAGAGTCAGTTATTAAAGATGGGATAGCAGCACATTTGGAAAGTGGTGAAATCATTGGACAAAGTCAGCATGGATTTACGAAAGGTAAATCATGTCTGACGAATCTTATAGAATTTTTCGAGGATGTAACTAGTAGCGTGGATAGGGGAGAACCAGTGGATGTGGTGTATCTGGACTTCCAGAAGGCTTTCGACAAGGTCCCACATAAGAGATTAGTATACAAACTTAAAGCACATGGCATTGGGGGTTCAGTATTGATGTGGATAGAGAACTGGCTGGCAAACAGGAAGCAAAGAGTAGGAGTAAACGGGTCCTTTTCACAATGGCAGGCAGTGACTAGTGGGGTACCGCAAGGCTCAGTGCTGGGACCCCAGCTATTTACAATATATATTAATGACCTGGATGAGGGAATTGAAGGCAATATCTCCAAGTTTGCGGATGACACCAAGCTGGGGGGCAGTGTTAGCTGTGAGGAGGATGCTAGGAGCCTGCAAGGTGACTTGAATAGGCTGGGTGAGTGGGCAAATGTTTGGCAGATGCAGTATAATGTGGATAAATGTGAGGTTATCCATTTTGGTGGCAAAAACAGGAAAGCAGACTATTATCTAAATGGTGGCCGACTAGGAAAAGGGGAGATGCAGCGAGACCTGGGTGTCATGGTACACCAGTCATTGAAAGTAGGCATGCAGGTGCAGCAGGCAGTGAAGAAAGCGAATGGTATGTTAGCTTTCATAGCAAAAGGATTTGAGTATAGGAGCAGGGAGGTTCTACTGCAGTTGTACAGGGTCTTGGTGAGACCACACCTGGAGTATTGCGTACAGTTTTGGTCTCCAAATCTGAGGAAGGACATTATTGCCATAGAGGGAGTGCAGAGAAGGTTCACCAGACTGATTCCTGGGATGTCAGGACTGTCTTATGAAGAAAGACTGGATAGACTTGGTTTATACTCTCTAGAATTTAGGAGATTGAGAGGGGATCTTATAGAAACTTACAAAATTCTTAAGGGGTTGGACAGGCTAGATGCAGGAAGATTGCTCCCGATGTTGGGGAAGTCCAGGACCAGGGGTCACAGCTTAAGGATAAGGGGGAAATCCTTTAAAACCGAGATGAGAAGAACTTTTTTCACACAGAGAGTGGTGAATCTCTGGAACTCTCTGCCACAGAGGGTAGTCGAGGCCAGTTCATTGGCTATATATAAGAGGGAGTTAGATGTGGCCCTTGTGGCTAAAGGGATCAGAGGGTATGGAGAGAAGGCAGGTACGGGATACTGAGTTGGATGATCAGCCATGATCATATTGAATGGCGGTGCAGGCTCGAAGGGCCGAATGGCCTACTCCTGCACCTAATTTCTATGTTTCTATGTTTCTATAGGGTGATCCTATATTCATGTGTCAGATCTTGACCAGCCAGGTGATTTAATTCACCAGCCAGGTGCTCCAACAGCCTGCCTTCTCCACAATAGTCCTTGTATTGAAATAAGCACACTTCAGCCCATCAGTGTAGCCATATTCCTTCATCTCTTCCTGCCTGTACTTCCATAGAGACTTAGTGGTTCTGATCTCTACCTTCCCATCACTCCTTTCAATTTCTGAGCTACTACTTTGATTTCCACACCCCTGCCTCTCTAGTTTAAATGCTCTCATTTGCTGAGATACTGGATTACTGGAGGGTGGCTAATGTCGAGGTGTTATTCAGGAAGGGTTGCAATGACAAGCCAGGGAACGATAGGCCGGTGAGCCGAACATTGATGGTGGGAAGTTACTGAAGGGGATTCTGAGAGATAGGTTCTATTTGTATTTTTACTAATTGCCTACGATACATTCAATGCACGTTTCTAGTCATTAATTATAGATTGGATATCATTGAGGCCCCAGCAACGGAGCCTGTGGCACCCCACACGTCACAGCTTGCACTTTGAAAACAATCCAGTTATCCTGACTCTTTTCTGTTAATTATGCAATCCCATATCCATTCTAATATATTACTCCCAGCATCTATAATCTTGTGCAATACCCATTTATGTGGTACCCGCTTGAATGTGTTGTAGAAATCCAAACAGACTACATTAACCCATTCCTCTTTTCCATCCTGTGAGTTAAATCTTCAAAGAACACTAATAAATTTCATAACACAGTTTTCCTTTCATAAAACCATGTTGACTCGGCTTGATTGTATTATGCTTTCCTAAATGCCCTGGTACTACTTCCTTAATAATAGATTCATCTTTTCAATGCAGCTCCTGTTCAAGAGCGTGCGGTCCTGGGTTACTCTGAGCTAAACAGGGCTTGTGTGGAGAGTAAATGGTGCTGCTCCAGTTGATGAATAGCATTCAACTCGTATCAGGCTTGTTCAGCAGAAGAATTTGGCTTGTGAACTGCTTGAATTGAATTGAATTGAATTGAATTGAATACTTTATTGTCAAGTGACAAGTCACAGTGAAACTCTTTACATGCATACCTTGTGAAGATGTGCAAATAGCTGCCTATAAAGGGCGCTTACAAAGTTAAACCTCCCCCCCCTTTGTTCTTCTCCTCCCCCCCCCCCCTCATGGCTGCTCCCCCTCGCCGGGTCCCCGTTGGTTTTGGTTTAAGGTGATAGGCGACACAGTAGGCAACCAGCCATTTACTGCAGCTGTTACAGAGTGCTCGATCGAGGGAAAGTCTCTGCTTCTTCTCTTCTCTCCTGCTTCTTATAGCTTTAAGTCATCTACAGAGATAAAGCTACCTGGGTTTGGATGGATTGGCTGGTCACTTGTATAAGCATAAAGGAGCGACAATGCAGATACATTTGGGGTCAGCCATTACATTGAAAGTCCCATCAGCTGCCCTCGCAACTTGCTGGAAAGACAGTGGTTCTCCACAAGTGTCGGATCATATGGACTAGCTGATGGTCCCCTGTACCTTTGCGGATCTTCCACAACAACTGTCAATGATTAACCATCGCGTGTTGAATGCTGATGAGAGGGTAATGATAGTGATTCAGCTTTAGTCAACATTATCTTTGATGAGTGTGGTCAGATTGTGGTTGTTGCACAGCTGGGTTGGGAATTAGGTGTTTTTCAAGAATGGGTAAAAATCGTTTCAGGATGAAGCACTCATAATGTTTGTGGAGGTAGCAATGCAAGGAAATGGGCAGCGTGTTCCTTGGATCTACGGGGTCCAATGGTCCTTAATTATCACATGTACCAAGGTACAGTGAAATTCTTTTTTTGCCGACAGTTCAGTAAAATTATTCCCATATATAAATACAATCCCAGATTAAGTACAGATCAGGGGTGTCAAACTCGCGGCCCTTTGTTCTTGAATCCACTGCCGTCGCCGGCTCCCATCATCCCCCTCTCCGGTTCTCCAATCTTCGTCGACTAGCAGGAGCTGGAATTGGCGGCTTCCCTTTCAAGTTCAGGTTCACATTTATTGGCACATGCACCAATTAAGGTACAGTGGAATTTGATTTACCATGCAGCCACACAATCAAAAAGAGCACAATACACAATAGAATATAACATGAACATCCACCACAGTGGAATAGTAAGATTAAACGAGAACTTACCAGTTTGAAGTTTGATCTTTATTTTATGAGGAGTTACGTTGGTGATTACGTGAAGAAGACCCGTCAGGGCGCATGCGCGTCAATCTTCAAAGCAGCGGTATGAAATCACAGACAACACCATAATTGAAGTAACATATTAAGATGATCAACATGAGAACTACCATTATGACCTTTATTTATGAGAGAGGGTTGGGCGTGGCGGGCACGTAATCACCAACGTAACTCCTCATAAAATAAAGATCAAACTTCAAACTGGTAAGTTCTCGTTTAATCTTACTATTTTACTTCGGAGTCACGTGAGTGACTACGTGAAGATTTTAAAGCTCTGTGATTTTTATGCCGCAGATCAAAATCCCGGCTTCTCACTGCATCGATTGACTCTGAGTATCATCAATAATGCTGTAAACATGACATTGCATATCATGCCAAAACAAAACAGTTTTATTTTTGGTCATAAAACAACCAATAAACCCTCTTAATGTAGGGGCAACAAACGAAACAGAATTAAACAGTATTGAAAACAGACTTTAAACAATAGCAACAGCACTCAATATTGAGTTGGCAAACAGCCCTCCATCGGCAATCGGCCGATGGTAGTATTGCTGAAACACAAGTTCATTTTTCCAACCTGCGACTTTTAATATATGGTCGATGGGAACGTCCATCGCCCTGACCGCGGATGTTGCTACTGCACTAGTGGAATGAGATGTAAACACATAAATGTTAATTCCTGCCTGAACCAACTCTTGCTTTAACCACCTTGAGATAGTCTGAACTGCCACTCTTTTATGTTGGCTTCTTGTAACTGACAAATAATCCTGTTTCTTCTTGTCTTAAAGCCCTTGTGGCTTCAATGTAATGTAAGAAATGTGTCCTTACACATAAACATGGAGCTGTAGGATATGCTGAGAACAAAATCTTAAATCCTGTCACACCTGGCCTGCTTTGTTTGAGCAGGTCAGAAATATAAAACAGAACACTCTCTGTAGTCACTTCAATTCTCTCGAACTGAAGTTTTTGCAAAGTCTGCACTCTCTGTACTGACACCAATGCCATTAGCATAGCCAATTCAGCAAAGTTATAGACGTGACAGGGACCCAATGACGAAGCATGTTAAGAACAATGCTTACATCGTAGATTACCATATACCTAGGCTTAGGCATTTTGGAATTAAAGATTCCTTTCATCAACCTAGATATGAGAGGGTGAGATCCTATACTTTGTGTCCGTGTACCTATTACAAGATATGCCGACAAAGTACTTCTAGCTGTATTGATAGCACTATAGCTATGACCCTCATCATAATAAAGTGTAGATAAAACTCTAACACATTTTCAATAACTACAGTATCATATTGCATATTCTTTTGAACACAATATTGTCCCCATTTTTTTAACATAAGTCATATACTGCTTTTGAGTACTCTTTCTCCAGGCTGCAGTGAATATATCCACTGTTGGCCTAGAAAGTCCTCGACCAATGTAAGGCATTCTTACAAACCTGCAAATTCACAGATCAATACGATCACATAACAGATGAACTTAACGCGTTCCTGGATGCTCCAGCAAATTCCTACTGTTTGGAATCATCAAAAGGAGGTTGGATCGCTATCTGTAACCTGAAAAGGAACCATGGTTGAATCGGGCAATTTGGTATCACCAAAACCCCTGAAGCGGCATCCTGCTTGATTTTCTCAAACACCATGAGGCAGAATGGTGGGAAAATGTACACAAACATATCATCCCAATTTAGTGAAAAAGCATCAATTGCCACTGCCCCTGAATCTGGTTCCCATGAAACATATTTTGGCCTTCGATATAGAAGTACTATGTTCTTGAACACATCCTGGTTCAACATCCACTCTGAATTATCACGTAATTTTCGTGACCTGCCATCTGGTACTACATTAAGTTTCCCTGGCAGATAGATAGCTCCAATCCAAATCTCTCTATCCCTACTCCAGGTCCAATTGTATTTGCCAACCCGTCACATGATAACGATTTGATTCCACCCATGTGATTCATATCAGCAACTGCTGTAGTGTTGTCTATTTTGCACTGCATATGCAAACTAGTTTAGTTTGTGCCATAAGCCTTGAGTCCATAAAATACTCTTGGTTAATTCCCCATGTTTGCAGAAGCAATGTTCATCTGTCTCCACCGCTGGATCTTGTATCAGTAGCACCCTACCCAAGTGCTCTGACATCTGTTTGCAAATCATGGAAGCTTGGTCCAATAACACTTTGGAACTACTAGTGGACACATGCTGAATCCACCATTGTACATCAGCAACAGCCTCTAATGATAGAAGCATAGGTCTATTATAATGACCCCAATGTATCCTCAATGCTTGTTCCTTTGACCTTTGTAATTGTAGATAATAAAGTGGCCATATTGAACTGCTGGAAATGCTGCCAGCAATTACCACAGCAGACTTGTCACCTGGCTAATTGAAGGCTGTGTGTCAGCAATTAACTTGATACAGATCTTAATTAGCTCTACCCTTTTTTGCCTGGGCAAGGTCACAATCATGTTGATTATGTCTATTGTGAACCCAACTAGTCAATTTGTGTCACAGGTATAAATATAGATTTCTCTGGATAGCTTATGAAACCCAATTTAAAAATGGTTTTTACCAACTGCCACTGATGCTTCAGCTGTTTCCTTTGATTGTCCTACAATCAAGATATTATCTAGTTAAGCTACGAGCACATGCCCTCGACTTCTCATCATGCCTAGAATAGGTTTTAACCACTTTGTAATCCCTCTAGGAGCTGAAGACAAACTATTAGGCAATGCATTGTATTGCAATAATTGCCCATCCAGCTGAATTTTAAATCTTCTATCCTGCAAATGAACAGACACTGAATCCGTTTCTTTAAGATCTCCTTCACAAATATTTCCATCTTAAAATGTCTATACCCTACAAAAGGGTTAAGACTATTCAGGTCCAATATAATTCTGCATCCCCCATCCTTGCTTGGTCTGGGAAAGATATTGGACACAAACTGATGACTTTGGTAAACTGCCTTAGCAATTACACCTTTATTACATAAGCTTGCAAGTTCCAACTGAACTTCCAATTATTCAGTGATACTGAAGTCAAACTCCTTTTTGGAACATGTTGCATGGGTAAATCAGAATTTGCATTAAGCTTTGTTCGATATCCTTCTATAACCTTCAATATAAACATATCTGAGGTATCACATTAGATCTGTCTACATGAGAACCAGACCCACTTACGTTCTTACCACCTGGCATTCTTCCCCGGCCTCGAGCTGGATATCTCACCTTCCCTGGCGCTGCTACAGCCGAACGCCAACTGCGCTGCATCGTAGCTGGACTCGTCCCTTGCCCGGACCAGTCTCCTCGCTTATAGGGATACTCTTTGGTGGATATGTGGCTGCTGGCTGCTTAATCAAGCCCACCGTCTTGGCCTCCTCCTCCAGCTCCTTCACCTGCTTTGCAAAATCCTCGCCAAACAGTTGTGCCGGTTGCACTGTGCCAGGCTGGCAGAGTGAAGCATATTTTATGCTGGTGGCAAGTTCCTCACCCAGAGGCTCACCAGCGCCCGACGACATGGCAAACCATGCTGCACACGGTGTCAGCTCTGGCAGCTGCCTGCCCTCCCTTTGGAAGTCGTCGTTGGACTCAGGGTCAGAGGGTATCTGCCCTTCTGCACTCACCTCTTGCAAAGACGGTGCTTTCAAGCATGCCTCTACTAGGCACTGCCGGCGGAGCCTTCCCGACGGCCTCCCGCCCACACAACTCCTCCTGGAGCGTTTCTGTGGAGCAGCCCCTGTATGAGCTGCTCCTTTTGGATAACCGCTGGGGAACGGTATCCTGTCCCCGACGGGACTCTCGTGGCCCGACTCTGCGGAGTCTATAGCCCTGACAGACTTAGCTTATGCCTACCGCCCGTCTGGCGTTGGCTGTGTACCCGGCTGGGCACTTTGCCAAGTCTGTCGCCGCACCGCTACCGGCTTGCGACTCCCCCGAGGTGACAGGCTGCCTTTCAGAGACTGCGGTGCCGCAGCTCTCTCTCTCCTTGTCGGTAGCAGACCTGCACCTTGATGATTTTTTACTTGTTCCTGTAATGTGTGGGTAAAAACATACAGAAACTAATTTTTACTTTTTTCTAACTCCTCCAAAGTCTCCCCGACTTTGGTGGAGCTGTAATTACTCACCTGCAGCAGGAGCTCCGTCCTCCTGCTGCCGTTCACGCCAATGCGTCAGACGTAATGACGCGCATGCGCCCTGACGGGTCTTCTTCACGTAGTCACTCATGTGACTCCGAAGTAAAATCAACGTTCTTCACTGTGGTGGAAGGCAATAACGTTCAGTCAGTCCTCCTCCTTTGCTCATCCGTGGTCGGGGCCTGAACCTACCACAGTCGCTGCTGTGGACGGCCTGATGTACAGGCCCTCTCGTCGGGATGCTCGAAACTCCGACGTCGGTTCGGCTTGGAGGTCCCGAATCGGCCGCTTCCTACCGGAAGCTGTGGCGTCATGATGTTATAGGCTGCAGGCTGGCGGTCGGAGCTCTTCTCCAGGTCGGAGCTCCAGGCAGGTTCCCAATTTTGCGGTGGGTGAGCCTGGCCTGCTGCTGGCGTATAGCTGCAGCCCAACCGGTCCTTCTGCCGCTCGGCCAGACAGGTCCTCACAATCATTCTGCAAAGCAATGGCACATCCTCTTCCCCAACCTTCAGTGAACAATCAGATACTCTGCAAGTGTTGAACAGGCTTGGCAGACAGTACCTATAATTTCTTCATTCTATCACTGTGAGGGGCGTCATTCCCTGCTGCCCTCTTGTCATTGATGGCTTTTTTCAATACAGGTATGTTGAAGGGGCCATAGAAATCGTCTCCTTGTTTATGTACCTCGTGGGGCAATTTCCTGTCTTCAGCGAGTCAGCTTCCTACTTTATCACTCGGTTAATATGGATTGAAATTACAGTGTGTTGGGACTGCTTTAATAGTAGTAGTTGTGGGATAATCTGGAATAAACCTGCCAACAACAAACATTTGGCGTCTTGCTGTGGTGCTTCAAATATTTTTAAATGTACAGGATCAAATTAGGAAGAAAATAAGAATAATTTAATTGGTTAAAACAGTAAAAACAGCCAGGAGTTTAGCAAATGTGAACCAAGAGGCTATTTGGACCTAAATTTACCTGTTAATAAGTAGAGGTGTGGCAGGGTTCTTGTGTCTTGTGGAATGTCCATCCTGCATTCCGTGGGAATCCAGGGTCATAATCACATTCTGGACACTGTAGGAAGTGTCATTAACTGGAGTCGTTCATGATCTGGATTTCAGACCTTGATGTCACAACAGAGTATGCTTGAGGCTGTAAGTTAAGTGACCACTGGACAGACCAGGAGTATCAAATGGGAGATATAAGGGTCTCTTGAGTGCGCCACCCTCTCACCTCTGAACCCTGGGATAGGTGGTTCAATAAGCTAGAGCCAAGTCTATGGCACTGTGATTGACTTTACTGTGTGATTGGGGATTCAACAAGTTATCATTGAGTCTGCATTTTTTCTTCAAGTGTCCACAACTTTTATTTCCTAAAATATTTATCCTTTTGCAGCCACCTATTGATTCCATTCCTTCCCCCCTAGTAGGCATTTTTCACATAAAACAGTTTACACTCATCTCCCCCGTATGCTTCTGCCGTAAATCTCTATCCTTCGGTTACTAGGCTTCCTGTTTTGTTTTGGTTTTGAACACCACCCAGAAATCTTTCCTTATCCTTGCTTGTTCAAAGGGAACAACCTGAGAATCTCCTCTCTCTCTCTCTTGATAACCAAAGACTCTCATCCATTGGATAACTTCAGTAAATCACTCTTACACCCTCCTCATGCACCACATGCTTTCTAAAGCATCAGCCATGATCACAATGAATGGCGGTACTGGCTCGAAGGGCCGAATGGCCTCCTCCTGCACCTATTTTCTATGCCCAAAACTGGACAAACTGCTAGAGATAAGGTTAATGTGGTTTTCCATTGGTAAGGATTTTTGCCCCATGCTTGTAATTAATGGAGTTCAGGGTCCCATCTATCTTCTATCTCTTCTATTCTATTTACATTGCTAAAACTCTGATCTTGTGCTCTTCCGGTTTGCACGGATTTTCTATTTGCGCAAAAACGGTACACGATAGCACTACGATTTTTCACCAGGTTACCGTTCTTCTGTGCTGCGAATGCAACAAGATTTGTTCCGATCGATGGTATATTGTAAAAGTTATCAAGGTTTAAAAATCTTAAACACCATGCGTGTGCAGATTCCTTCAGTCAGCGCCACGCAGATTGGTTTCATCTCCTGTCAGTCAATGCCATGGCCGGGATGGCGACGCCCCTTCCTGCCCAACCAGTGACGGCCTGTCCCGCCTCACTCACAAACTCCTCTCCCCTCCTCACAATAACTTGTCTATTGTCTCCCCAGCACCATCGGCGGTCGCGCGCGGGTATGGGGGGGGGTTGTTTCCGTCTCTCTCTCTCCCTCATCACTCATCCCTCTACCCCGCCCACCCTCTGTGGCATTGGCGGTCCCGTCTACCCGCCCCCCCCGGGTCCGTCTCCTCCGCTGTTGCAGTAACTCACCCTCACGGCCTTCTCGGAGGAGATCTTCACCAGCCCATCGAAACTCGTGGTGCTCATGGTGACGAACACCGACTCCATCTCCCCCTCCCCCCCACGGCCCGGCGGCGGCAGTGAGTAGGTAGGCGGGTGGGCAGGGCGGGGACGGGCTTAGTGGCAGCTGAGCCAGAGTGGTCAAACGGAGGGAGGGAGAGTCGGGTTGCAGGGTGGCCGAGCAGTTTGCACGGAGACACACGCACACGCACACGCACACGCACATGCACACGCACACACACACACACACAGTGGAGGAGGTGCGGAGAGTGGGGAGGAGAGGGAATAGAGGGAGAAGTGGGGGAGGTCAGGAGGGATAGTGGCGGGGATAGGGGGAGGTGAGGGGGGGGTGGATAGGAGGGAGTTAGGGAGGGGAGAAGAGTTATGGAGGGAGGAAGGGAGGGAGTGACTGAGCGTAGGGAAAAGGAGAGGGAGGGAGGGATTGGGGGAGGGGAGGAGGAGAGGGGAATGAAGAGGAGGGGGAGGGAGTGCTGGGCGATGAGGGGAAATGAGCTGTGCCTGCGCAGTTGGGGGCTATGCGTGAGTGGTGCAATATTGCGTTGGGGGGACAGGTTGCATTGGGGGAACGGGTGAGTGGTGGAATATTGCGTTAGGGAACGGGTTGCGTTGGGGGACCAGGCCTCCCATGTGACAGGGACCCTACATTGTTATTTAAGATTTAATTAAGATTACTTTAATTAAATTATGATTTAAATAATTTATACTGCACTGATCAGAGGAAAACTGAAATGTGCATCGAGCACTGATCCAAGAAATCTTGTCTTTCCATGGACTCCTAACTTTTAATTAACGTTGACTACCACTAAAAACGGTACTGGTTTTCCTGAGGGGGGTGGGGAGTTGGGGGGTCGGTCACAAATGTCAAGCAGAGCTTTCTTTTAAGCTTAAATTCTAGGTGGAGTAGAATACAAATATTGGAGGTGACGAGTTGCTTAGTATAGTAACCAGTCATCCTGGACAGTTGCAGATAATGTTTGGCTGTGACATGGTAAAGTCTGTCTGAAGCTAATTGCCAATTGATTAGACATCACCATTGAAACAATGGGAAAACAGCATCAGAAAGCAATAAAGCCAAGTCTGAATAAGGTCTCGACCGGAAACGTCACCTATTCCTTTTCTCCAGGGATGCTGTCTGGCCCGCTGAGTTACTCCAGCTTTTTGTATCTATCTTTGGTTTAAACCATCATCTGCAGTTCCTTCCTCGGGCTCTATGCCACTGGCAATAAAAAAGACAATGTAAGTAATAGCTGAGAGTTGAGCTGCAAAAACAGGAAGAAAGCAGCGGCAGTGCCTATGGCTGAGGATGTGTCCATCCCTGTCCTTTCGTGAGACAGAATTTGGAGGGGATAAAATATTATTTTTAGTAGCATCCTTAGAGTCAACACCATAAATCATTTTAATGCTATTTAATGGCCGTACAAATTAAATCAAATCTTATTCTGTCCTAGAGTATCAAAGGAGTCCCTGAGTTTATTTTATAGCAAACACTGAGCACTAGCAGTCCACACATGTCTGTGACCTACCTCTCCTCTATCATTAACCTTTTCACTTTAACACTGTATATTTTAGGCATACAACATCACACCCATTCTCCTCTCCCTGATTGCGTCGCTCTCTGTCCCTCTGACTGGGATTATTTCCAGTTGAACTCATCAGGGGTTGTTTTATTTTCTGGGAGGAGCGCTTTCCTTGTCAGTTAGGATTTGGATGAATTGCAGAGGTGCGAATGATTGATGTGTTTGTGTGGGAATAGGATATCAATAAGCTATTCTGTGGGAAAAGCAGCTGTGAAATGGAACCACAATTTGATAGGCAAGGAGATTTTCTCCACCCAGTATCAATGTCTCCTTCCACAGTTCTATATTAGATAACCTTATCACAGCTAAATGCATAAGATCAGACATACACAGATTTTCACATTGGATTGTTGAATCTTGATATTTGCTTGTAAAACCCCTGTCTCACGGTGCGAGCTGACCCACGAGATACCCCGAGCTTAAAACAAATTTAACTCGTGGTAATTACGTACGATTAACGTAGCGGGAACGTCGGAACTCGTGGACGCAACTTAGCGACTCTTGGCGCTAACGGCAGGTACCCGTGACACTTGTGAACTCTTGGAAAAATTCAAACATGTTTAAACTTTTCCACGAGTAAAATGTACTCTTGAGGTTAAAAATTGAAACATTTAAACACGTTGTAAGAACGTAGTGGCCCGTGCGTTTACCTTAGTGACTCGTGAGTCTACCGTGGGAACTCTTTAACTCAGCGGGCAGGCAGCATCTCTGGAGATAAGGAATGGGTGATGGGATGACATTTCCAAATTGGGGGGGGGGGGTGAGAGGAGGGAGGGGGGTGGAGGAGAGAGGGTGGAGAGTGGAGGGAGAGGAGGGGGAGACAGATGGGGGTGTCTTCATTCACTGGCGGCGGGTGCCGGTCACTGAAACAGGCAGGTGAGATTTAACATCCACCTTGTGTGTGTGTGTGTGTGTCTCTCTCTCCCTCCCTCACACAGGCCGAGAGACTCTGCCTCTGTGAGTGTACGTCTCTTTCTCCCCCTCCCACACACAGTAAGACCGAGGTAAGTCCATCTGTGTCTCCCACATACACAGTAAACTCTGCTTTGTGTGTGTATATACACGTCTCCCCCCATTTCTCTTTCTCCCCCCCCACCTCTTTCTTTCCCCCCCCCCACCTCTCTCTTCCTCCCCCCACACACAATAAGATCGATGTATTCAGCTTAGTCTCTCTTCCCTCCCACACACACAGATAGACCGAGGTCCTGTGCGCTCTTTCTCTCTCCCCCACAGTCACGCCGAAGTACACCACACTGCCTCTGTGCCTCTCTCTCTCTCTCTCTATCCCTCTCTCCTTCATACAGTCAGAGGTCCACACTGTCTCTGTCTCTCTCTCTCCCCCCTACACACACACACAGGCTGAGGTACACACTGCCCGTTGTGTGTGTGTGTCTGCCTCTGTCTCTCTCTCCCACACACACAGTTAAAGGTACTCCACGCTGCCTGTGTGTGTGTGTGCCTCTCTCTCTCACTGTCCCACCCCCCACACCCACACACAGTCAGTCACTCAGAGGAACTCCACACTGTGTGTGTGTGTGCGCCTCTGTCTCTCCCTATCACAGTCAGAGTGAGGTACTCCCTCCCCCACCCCCCGCAGTCTCTCCCCGGGCAGGGTGCATCTGCCTCCCTCAGGCTGCCCAGGCAGTCAGACATGACTCCGGTGGCGGGCTCCATGCACAGCTGCTGCCGGCCCACTGGGAGTGGCGACGGAGGACAGGGGGAAGTTGGCCATCAGCGGGGCAGTCTCGGCTCTCCATGCAGTCCGAATCTCGCTGGATCCTCGTAATCCTCTGCCTCTGTCAAATGGGTGAGTTTAACCTGACCCCCCCCCCCCAACCTCCCTCCACCTCAACTCACGCCTGGGCACCAAAGCAGCTCAGGAGGCAAACCCTGAGATCCGTCTCCCAACAATCTGATGTGCGCATCCGTGCACATTCAAAGATTTAATCTCCAGTCTCCCCGTAGTGTGTGGACCTGGCAGTAAATTCAATTAAAATATAGCAAACCTCCGTCTGCTGGTCTTCTAACTACGTGATGTGTGTTTCAAACAAATCATCAGTATAACTGCTCTGGCACTGGACGGTGCGCATTTTCCCTTTGTAGGTCACATCAATAGATGCAGCCTTCAAAGCTGCAGGATGGAGATGTTGCTTATTAAAACAGACCTTCATTGAAGGTTGGCTCAAGTATAACTCGGGAAAGGAACTTGTTAACTCGAGAGACGAACTTGGAACATCGCAGAAATGACAGTTAACGGCAAACTTGAGTCATATCCGTGGGAACTCGGTTAAACTCTTGATCATACACTTGGAATCTCGTGCACAACCACGAGTCTTTCGCTCGGGGTACCTCATGGGTCAACTCGCACCGTGAGACAGGGCTTTAATTGTCCACCAGAAAATTTCTTAAATTTAGGAGCAGTACATGGTTTAACATTGTACTCTGGACTCCAAAACGCTACCCAAGTAAATAATGAACACAACACACTGAAAAGGTTCGTCCATTTAGAATTTATAAACATAGAGATAAATGTTGTTTTTTTTGGGTATATTTCCGAGCACAATTAACCTTATAGAACCCTCCTCATGAACACCTGGGGACAAGGAGTGCCATCTCAGAGATTAGTCAAGCAACATCCAGTCTGAAGAAGGATCTCGACCTGAAACAACACCCACTCCTTCTCTCCAGAGATGCTGCCTGTCCCGCTGAGTTACTCCAGCTTTTTGTGCCTATCTTCGGTTTAAACCAGCATCTGTAGTTCCTTCCTGCTCATCCAGACATAATAGTCCATAATAGAGAATTATGAGGGCAATTAGCAAGACTCCTCCAACACAACTCCTGTACCACCAGAAAAACAGACCCACAGGAGTGACGGCACATGCAGAGGAAGGAGTGGCTTTTGGAAATCTCAACACTGATTCCAAACCCTTTGAAGTCTCCTGGCATTGACTCATCAATAAATGTGGTTAGGCTTGATGCTGACTGGTGCATTGCCATACACTTTGCTCACAACGACAAGGAATTTGTTATCCTGAATGTATACACACCCTATGAATGCCATCAGAATGAGGATGAATATTTAAATAGGCTTGCTTTCATCTATTCTTTCATTCAAAACAATAATTATTGTAATGTATATGTCATTGGGGATATGAATGCAGATATCTCAGATAGGAACTCATTATTTGCCAATCATATGGCTCAGTTCTGTCAAGATAATAATTTAATATTGTCGAGCAAAGTGCTTTTACCTACAGATAGTTATACTTATATTAGTGAGGCCTGGCACACTACGTCATGGCTGGACCACTGTATTAGTACAGCTGATGCACATGCCTCCTTGGGGTGTATGAGCATTCTGTATGGGGCAGCAATGACTGATCATATACCTGTTGCTATGACAATAAATGTTGAACACATACCTGTGGTATCCAGAGATAGAACTAGCTTGAATACAGAAAAACTACACTGGTCAACGCTTACAAAGAAAGACATCTTAGCCTATTATGCCCATACAGATAAATCCTTAAGCAATATTCATCTACCTAAAGATGCAATAATGTGTAGTAATGTTAATTGTAAGGATATGGAGCATAGGAGAGATATCTGCTCCATGCATAATGATATAGTAAGCGCTCTATATGTAGGTAGTAAGCCCTACTACAAGCATAAAAATAAGACACATAACATCAGGCCTGGCTGGAATAAGTATGTAGCTGAGTATCATGCTGAAGCCTGTGAAGCCACCAAATCATGGGCTCTGGCAGGTAGACCCAGACAGGGGCCTGTGTTTGAGTACAAGAAGCTCACTAATGCAAGGTATAAGTATGCTGTTCTTCATCATCTGTAAAAATGAGCAAGCTATGAGGGCTGATTCCATGGCTAAGAAGCTGCTAAGTAACAATGCTACAGATTTTTGGAAAGAAGTGAGAGCTCTTAACAGTTGCAAAACATCTCTACCATGCACTGTAGATGGAATCTCCGGAACAGCTAATATCGCGGAGTTATGGCGACAACATTATAGTACTTTATTCAACTGTGTCCAAGGTGACTTGTATAGGGTGGACAATATTGAGAGTAATGACTCAATGGTGATTATGTCACATGAGGTATATCATGCCATGAACAAGCTGTCCAACAACAAAGCAAGTGGCTTGGATCATATTTCTGCTGAACATCTTAAGTATGCGAGTATGAGGATAGCTCCTCTCCTTGCTATTTGTTTTACTGGCCTTATGGTTACCAGACTCAATGTTGTTTGTTTTGTTAGTGCCGGTCATTAAGGACAAAGCTGGAAAAGTAGGTAGCCTGAATAATTACAGGCCTATAGCTTTAGCCAGCATATTGTCAAAAGTTTTAGAAAGAGTTCTGCTGGATAGAATAAATGAGTTTGTTAACTCCACAGATAACCAGTTTGGTTTTAAAGCTAAACATGGCACTGACTTATGCATATATGCCCTAAAGGAGATTGTAAACGAATATAGATGCAAAAACTCTTCAATCCTTATGTGCTTTATTGATGCTTCCAAAGCCTTTGCCCGTGTTAATCACAGAAAGCTGTTTGTTAAAATGAGTCAAAGAGGGGTGCCTAAATACATTGTGAGAATTCTGGCCTACTGGTATGCCCACCAGACTATGCAAATAAAATGGGGCAATAGGGTCTCAGCCTCATTTGGGGTTAGCAATGGTGTTAGACAAGGGGGAATTTTGTCCCCAGTCCTTTTTAATCTTTATATTGATGATCTGTCCAAACAATTGAAAGCCTGTAATACTGGGTGCATGATTGGTAATATTTTAGTGTCAAGTCAAGTCAAGTCACATTTATTTATATAGCACATTTAAAAAACAACTCTCGTTGGCCAAAGTGCTTTACATTTGTTATAAGAATAGCACAAACAAAACAAACTACATACATATATACATGTAGCCCTCACTCAGAGGATGTCAGGAAAGGCTTGGGAGTATAGATACGTTTTTAGTCTTGACTTAAAAGAGTCGATGGAGGGGGCAGTTCTGATGGGAAAGGGGATGCTGTTCCACAGTCTAGGGGCTGCAACCGCAAAGGCGCGGTCACCCCTGAGCTTATGCCTAGACCGTGGGATATTCAGCAACCTCAAGTCGGCCGATCTGAGGGGCCTGGAAGTGGAGTGGTGGGTGAGAAGACTTTTTATGTAGGTGGGGGCAAGCCCATTGAGGGCTTTGTAGACATGGAGGAGGATCTTGAAGTTTATACGGAACCGCACAGGGAGCCAGTGGAGAGAGGCCAGGATCGGGGTGATGTGGTCCCTTTTTCGGGTGCCCGTCAGGAGTCTCGCTGCGGCGTTTTGGACCAGTTGCAGGCGGGACAGGGAAGATTGGCTGATGACAGTGTAAAGGGAGTTGCAGTAATCGAGTCGGGAGGAGATGAATGTGTGGATGATCTTTTCGAGGTCATCAAACTGGAGGAATTGTTTTATTTTAGCTATTGTCCGAAGCTGAAAGAACCATATTAACCATATTATGTATGCAGATGATCTTGTGGTCTTTAGTCCATCTAGCGCTGGTCTCCAGCAGCTCCTTACTATATGTTCTGTGTATGGTGTGGAACATGATATTAAATATAATGCTTGTAAGAGTGCTGTTATGATCTGTAGAACCAAAGAGGATAAATGTCTAAAATTTCCTGATATTAAATTGTCTGTCAATAATCTTAGTGTCTGTAATAAGGTAAAATATATAGGGCATTTTATTACAGAACAAATGACAGATGATGAGGATATTTATAGGTAACGACGCATGCTGTATGTACAGGCATATATTCTCTTGCGTAAGTTTGGTGCGTGTGCAGAAGTGGTGAAGATGTCGCTATTTAGAGCATATTGCACACCACTCTATACTGCGCACCTGTGGTCGAACTATGGAAAGACAAGTTTGCAGAGACTAAAGGTGTCATATAATGATGCCATGAGAACACTGCTAAGGAAACCTAGATGGTGTAGTGCTAGTAACATGTTTGTGGCTGCAGGAGTCAGTACTTTAGAAGCTATCCTAAGAAATCATATGTATAAATTCATTTGCAGGATAAATGACTCTAAAAATGTAATTATTGTGGCCTTGTCAAACATAAGGTTTAGCACTACACGCTATGAATCCCAGTTGTGGAGACACTGATATCGTTGTCTTGTTGTAGGACATTGATCATTCTTTTATTCTGGATTTTAATTCATGTATTGTTTTTTTTTAATATATAATTTATGATGCTTTTATAATGCTCTTGCCATAGAGGGAGTACAGAGAAGGTTCACCAGACTGATTCCTGGGATGTCAGGACTTTCATATGAAGAAAGACTGGATAGAATTGGCTTGTACTCGCTAGAATTTAGAAGATTGAGGGGGGATCTTATAGAAACTTACAAAATTCTTAAGGGGTTGGACAGGCTAGATGCAGGAAGATTGTTCCCGATGTTGGGGAAGTCCAGAACAAGGGGTCACAGTTTAAGGATAAGGGGGAAATCCTTTAGGACCGAGATGAGAAAAACATTTTTCACACAGAGAGTGGTGAATCTCTGGAATTCTCTGCCACAGAAGGTAGTTGAGGCCAGTTCATTGGCTATATTTAAGAGGGAGTTATATGTGGCCCTTGTGGCTAAAGGTATCAGGGGGTATGGAGAGAAGACAGGTACAGGATACTGAGTTGGATGATCAGCCATGATCATATTGAATGGCTCGAAGGGCCGAATGGCCTACTCCTGCACCTATTTTCTGTGTTTCTATGTTTCAATGTCTATGTGATATACTAAGATTTTATATGTACTTTATGATAATTTTTAATATGCAATGCATTTTTATGTAATGTTTCCCCTTGTCTGGACCTTGAGTCCGAAATAAAGTTTATTATTATTATTATTATTATTATTGTTACAACTTTTACTGAAGCCAATTAATGAATGAATGAATGAAAAAGTTTATTGGCCAAGTATTCACATACAAGGAATTTGCCTTAGTGCTCCGCCCGCAAGTGACAACATGACATACAGTGACAGTTAGGAATGACACATAACCTACAAACCTGTACGTCTTTGGAATGTGGAAGGAAACCAGAGCAACCAGGGAAAATCCACGCAGTCACTGAGGGAACGTACAAACTCCCTACGGACAGCACCCGTAATCAGGATCGAACTCGGGTCTCTGGCACTGTGAGGCAGCAACTCCAACACTGTGCCACCCAACTTACCATCCGGTAAAATCATACAGTAGATATGTTACAGTTGGTAGGGGCATTGGTTTATTTTTATTAATAGATATAGAAATACCAGGATAAACAAGACAGATCATACAATACATGAACACATTGGGTAGTGTGAAAGAGAAAATAAACAGAATATACTGTTGCACCTACCGGAGATTAAAACAAACATGCGAGGGCCATCACAAGGTAAATTGGAAGCTTAACAATACATCCTTCCTAAGCATAAGGGAGGTCTATCTAAGAGTCTAATAACAGCAGGGAAATAGCTTACTACATGCTGCTGCCTGATGGTAGAGGAGAGAAGAGAGAATGATTGGGCTGTAAGTGGTAATTGATAATATTGTCTGCTTTCCCGAGGAAGTGTAGATGGAATCGTTGGGGGAGTGTCTGTTCTGCGTGATGGACTGGGCTGTGTCCACGACTCTCTGCAGTTTCTTGCAGTCTTGGGCAGGGTAGTGACCATACGAAGATTTGGTGCATTTGGCTAGGATGTTTCTGTGGTGTCTGTATCGAGACTGGTAAGGGTCATTGGGGACATGCCAAATTTCCTTTGTTAGTGAGTGAACCAGCAACGGGAGTAAACTAGTTGATCTCTTCCTCACAAATCTACCTGTGGCAGATGCATCTGTCCATGACAGTATTGATAGAGGTGGCCACCCCACAGCCCTTGCAGAGATAACACTGACAACACTCACTCTGGTGTTGTGTGATGCAACACACATGCCACATGAGAGAGACTCACAATGGGCCCAACAGCTCAAAACTGTGAACAATCTGGTGTGAACAATCATCATCAGCAGCACAAATGTATCTTGCAACAACCTGTAATCTCATGATCCACTATGTCCCTCACTCTACTTTTAATGTCAAGACAGGGGGTCAACCTTGAATTGATGAGGTGCGCAAAGAGCCTGGATGGAACAACAGACATCTTAAAATGTTTGCAAACTGGCAAAGCTGCAACAGGGGACAAAAGAATTTCTTAAAAATAGAGGTGCATGTTATAACTAAGTAATACCATACGTAATAGATCAAATAGGGCGTCACGGTGGTGCAGCGGTAGAGTTGCTGCCTTACAGCGCTTGCAGCACCAGAGACCCGGGATCGATCCCGACTATGGGTGCTGTCTGTACGGAGTTTGTACATTCTCCCCGTGATTTGCGTGGGTTTTCTCCGAGATCTTTGGTTTCCTCCCACATTCCAAAGACGTACAGGTTTGTAGGTTAAATGGGTTGGTGTATATGTAAATTGTCCCTAGTGTGTGTTAATGTGCGGGGATCGTTGGTTGGTGCGGACTCGGTGGGCCGAAGGGCCTGTTTCCGCGCTGTATCATTAAATTAAACTAAATCAAAGCTCTGGAGTCGTAGGGTGTCTCAGAGTTATACAGAAAAAAGGTCCCTCTGAATACATATCAACCACCCAGAAACTAGATACACTAATCCTGCCCTCATATCATTTTATTCTCCCCACATACCCATCAGCTCCCACCTGTTTCTGCCTCTGCCTACATACTTGCCAACTAACCAACCATCACCCACATCTTTGGGATGTGAGGGGAAACATGAGCATCCAGAGGAAATCTTCACGGTTATTGGGAGAACGTGCAAGTTCAATGTGGGTAGTATGGCAGTTCAGAATTGATTCTGTGTTGCTGGTGCTGTGAAGTAGCAACTCCAGTGTCATTGTGCTGCCTCGGTTCAAGTTCAACGTGCTCCACATGATACCAAAGAAGAGCTGAAAGCATTATATCCAGCAAAATGGACCAGCCAACATTCAAGCCACTGCACTGAAAATTACATTTATGTTCTATCAGGACCTTTCAGTTCTAGATCGCATCGTTACCTTGTTTCATGCAAGAGTTGAATTTCAGAATTGAGGTAACTACATGCAGATGGCAGTAATTGAAGTAGTTAGTGAAAGATTTAAAGGGGAGATAAGGACATTTTCATTCTCATTACTCACAATGTGCCTGGGATCTGGAAATCATTGCCTGAAAGGGTGGGAGAGGCGCATGTAAACAGTGTGGATGAAAGGATACAGACCTGCAGGGTTTCTGACCCAGTGCTGGAAGCTGGGAAATTGATGCTGGGTTGAATCTCTTTGGGAAACATTTGTCACAAATGTTTTACGATTCTGTGGTAGCTCTTGATATCAAAGCATAATTTAACCACATGTGGTTTCAAGGAGCCCAAATCAAACTGAAATCAATGGGTATCAGAGGAACTTGACATGAAGAAAGATGGTTGTGGTTATTGGAAGGCATTCATCTCAACCCCAGGATATCACGGCATTAATCTCAGAGCCCTAACAATGTTTGTTTGCTTTATTGATTATTTACCTTCAATCATCAGGTCAGGAGTGGAGATTTCCAACTTCTTGGCAAATAAAGCAGCCCATGCCAGCATACAACTAAACCTGGACAACATTCAGGCATGGGCTGATCACAGGCAAGTAACATTCACATCGCCAGAAGTGCCAAACAATAGAGAGACAGCCACCTACCCTTACAGTCAGTGGCATAACCGTCAACCCAATTCAACATCATTGCTATTGGCATGATTGAGTCCTTCTCCATCAGCTGGAGGGATGAGAATCATCTCAGGATACACCAAAGCTCTTCCCCCATCTGCAAGGCACAGCAGGTTGCAAACATGGTGGAACACTCTCCATTTGCCTGAATGCGTGCAGCTCCAGCAAATTTCTGTGACCTCAATATCATCCAGGACAATATCATCCACAGGACATAGGTTTAAGGTGAAGGGAAAAGATTTAATAGGAATCTGACTGGTAACTTTTTCACACAAAGGGTGATGGGTGTATGGAACAAGCTGCCAGAGGAGATAGTTGAAGCAGGGACTCTCCCAACATTTAAGAAGCAGTTAGACAGGTACATGGATAGGACAGGTTTGGGGGGATATCAAGCAGGTGCGACTAGTGTAGCTGGGACATGTTGGCCAGCGTGAGCAAGTTGGGCCAAAGGGCCTGTTTCCACACTGTATCACTCTATAACAAAGCAGTCTACCTGAATGGCACCATGTCCACTCTCCTAAGCAATATTTCACTTTCCACATGTGCAGTTGCTGCAGCAAGTGCCGCCACTCCAGTTACCACACGATTCTGACAGAACCTCTACTGTCAAGAAGAACAAGAGCAACGCACCGTCGCACACTCGTTTGGAAACCTATTGATAGTCCTTACTTGCCACTGCTTGCAAATTCCTGAAACTCCACCCCCAATATTGTTGTGAAAGCACCTTCATCAAAAGTAGTGCAGCAATTGAAGAATGCAATCTCGACAATTAGCAATGGGCAACAACCTCAAGGACAATTAGCAACAAGTGCTGGCTTTGCCATTGATACCCAGATACTGAAAGATGAATTTTGTAAAAATGTCACACTGGCAGCGACGGTATTACTTCACATGCATAGGGGGGTCTTGAGTTCAGGTATGTGGGGATTTTTGAGTCTGAAGAAGAGTTTGAGTCCAGTAAACCCTGCAGGCTGTTTGATCTCAGGAGTTGTTCTGCCTGGCTGTGTCTTTACTCATCCGGTGTCCTGAACTCCCGTCCTTCCTGTCAGATCACCCTGAATGTGGAACCCTTTCTGTGCACAGTTCCTGGCATCTGTTCCAAGCTGACAAATGATGTCAGTTGTGCTGCACGTATAAAATCCGAACCTTTTTAAGGTGTTAAAATAAACTTTTCTTTGGCACAAAGTAATCAGGGCTGAACCATCTGGACAGAAGTGTTTTCTTTTGCACTGTTTTTTAAAGGGTGTGTATCTGTGCCCTCGCAGTTCTATAATCTTCATGGTTCCCCTTTCTGTTGTCATATCTCGAGTTTACCCTGAATTTGAAGTTGCTGCATACAGTAGATTTGAAATTCCTCCAGCTGAGGTCCAAATGCCTCGGAGTAATGTGCTCTCTTTTGGCCAGTGCCAAAATTCTCCCTGCTGTCTGGTTTTTACTACAGATCGACATCAAGTCAAAAATAGTTCACTTGCACACGATGAGATCTCCACAAAACAAGGTCATGTTTGTGTCTTTGCTGTCAGTAAACACTGTGAGTTTGCTGGGGAGACTGTAGATCTGGTTAGGCAGCTGGAGAATCGCATCTCATAGAAAGGAAAACTGGCAAAAGCTTAGAGTTGGCGATCAATATATTAATTAAGTTGTGCCTCCATTGCCATTACTTTTTTACATCAGGCATTGGATCAACTAATGTCATTTATTGCAAGCAGTCAGACTTACTTCAGAGAGACTTGTCTGTGAACACTTTGGGCACCAATTTCCAAAGCAACTCTTACAAATATTGCATGCACCAATTGATAACTTTTCATGTAACTATAGATATGCTTTTTTCCCCCTGTTTTTGTCATTGGCTGACAATCTCAGGCATGAAAAACATGGTTGAAAATTGGCAGCTGGTAGAGATGTCAGAGAGAGGCGCCAGACAAAAGACTTTATTCCACTGCAAAATTTTGCTCGGCGCATCTCAGAGGTTCCTCCAACTGATCACTTACAGGACACAAGAGTCAAGAATGTATAATTGGCATAGTACTGAGAATGGAACCATGAATTTCTTACTTGCTGCAGCATCAGACACATTAATGCAACAAGCTAACAAATAAATATGCAATAAACAATAATATAATAATCATCAATAATACTTTGTAAACTGACCAAAATAGTGCAAGCCGAAGTACGTAATGCAACCTGTACAAAGTGCATCGTAGTTTGATGCTGAGGAAGGGTTGTGATGAGGGATGTTCAGAGTGGTTCAGGTGCCTGATGGTTGATGGAAAGAAGCTATTCTTGAACCTGCAGATAATGGTTCTCGGCCTCCTGTACCTTCTTCCTGAAAGCTTGGTCAGGGTCGTGTGGATCTTTCTTGATTTTTTTTATCTTAGCTGCCTTCTTGAGGCAGTGCTTTCTGTAGATCCACTCAATGGTGGGCAAGTCAATACCGTAATGGACCATAAATTGTCCACCACTTTCTGCAGTAACCTTCGTTCTCAGATATTCGAGTTACCAAACCAGACCATACAACAGGATGCATGAAAAAAAGCTTTCCCTGATGTACAATCCCTGATATATATATAGTTTAATGATTGCATTAGTTCCTGCAGTCTATTTTGTTGATTGACCTTTACTCTCTTAGCACCACTTTCAGTGTGAAGTGTGTAACGTGTACCACCCACTGGAGAGTTGGCCATTTCACAGAAAAAGGTGGTTCACAAACTGACAGCAACACCTCATTCCTCAGTTCAGTAACGAGTGGAAGGAGCATGGTTTCAAACTCACTGCTGGCATCAGCTCCTTGACTTCAACACTAAACTATTAAGGATGGAAGCCAAAAGAACCCTCCCCTAATGCCTCACATCCTTGGCCAGCAGATGCTGAATTTGAACATAAGCCTGGTTTTGACTGGCATGGGTTTACTTTGTAAGAAGGGTAGAATCATAATCCATAAACTGTGGATATTCTCTTGTGGATTCCCCACTGAAGCCAGTTGATTATCAGCTCTGTGCTGGGTAGATAATTCTCCTGAAGATTCTCCAAAGGCAGGTCCAGACCAGCTTCTAGACTATTCAAATCTTAGACCTGGTCTGGTGAGCTTGTCAGGACAGTAGTAGGGAGGGAACCACTCTTACTCGATTTGTCATCGAATCATAGAGAAACACAGAACGGAAACAACTTTCACTGTATCAAGTCTACCATCAGCAAACCATATGAAATCCTTCGCTTAGCTCATTTCTTATTATTCCCACATTTCTTCAACTCCTGGCAGAATTAACCTACTAATATGCACATCTTGGGATGATGGTGGAAAATCCATTGCGAACCTACTCAATTGCAAAGGCACACAGACAGTACTGTACAGGATTAAACCTGGATCATTGTGCTTTGAGGCAATGCCCCTGTCAGCTGCACCACTCTGTCATTGGCCCCAAGTTGTGCCGAACAGGCATGTACCTGCTTCTGATGACTGCCTTTCCTCTTTTATGCTGCCAGATGTCCCAGAACCTGGGAAACGTAGCAATGTACGATAAACCTAGATCATTCAAATTTGTTCAATATTCCCATTACTCTGATCTTGCTGAATACGACATGCATGCCTTTGAAGCAGATTAGGTTTTTAAATCATTAAAGGACACAAAGTGCTGTAATAACTCAACAGATCAAGCAGTATCTCTGGCGAACATGGATAGGTAACATTTTGGGTTGAGACTCAGTCATTCCTCAGTTCTCAGTTGACTCAGTTCTTCAGTCATTTCCAGCTCACATAACCCAAACCCACCCATTTTGGGGGATTAATTTCACTACACATTTTTTTCATTTGATAATGGGACTTTCTGGAACTCTTCACCATCCATAGCAAACTCTGTTTAAATCAATTAGATCGTTTAATCCACAGACACCAGCACTTTGATACTTTGGTTACATTTCAGCAAAAACTAATCCAGCAATCCTGAAGTAAAATATTATTCAAAAACGTTTGACATTTCAGGAGTGACCTCCGGTGGACCTTGATTTAGGTCAACAGAAATTCTTCTCCATGCCCAGTATGGAAATTAGTGGACTAGTCAAGTCATTTATTGCATAAATATGACAGCTTCCATTAAATTGTTTCAAATGGGAGCAGCAACATTGGAAAATGGGGAGATCTCCCAAAAAGCTGGCTATATCGTTAGGCTGTGTTATTCAGTCAGTCAGCCTGCATAGTGTCTTTTCTGAATCTAATCCCATCAGTAACAGTAGCAGTTAAGAGCAGGGAACTAGTTTACCCCACTTGACTTAAGCAAATTCAGAAAAAAGCTGCAGATGCTGGAAATATGAAATAAAAATAAAGATGGCCAGAAAGATTCAAAGTCAGGCAGTATCTACAAAACAGGTATATTCAGTCCAAGACCCTTCCTCAGAACTGGGAGTGAGAGGAAACAAAGAAGGAAGAAGGTTGGAGAGGATAGAGAGAACAAAAGCTGGAGAAGAGTTGCTGGTAAATGGGATGAGCATCGATAAGTACTTGATCATCAGCATAGGCATGGTGGGTTGAAAGGCCTGTTTCTCTGTGTCAAATGAATTAATGTGACAGCTAGAAGCAGATTATAGGGAACATGGCCAGCAGGTCATGCTGTACCAAAGGCAATTAGAAACAGATGAATGATTGGCAAAACTGACACAGACAACAAGAAAAAGCAGGTTATCTAAAGTGGCAAATTCCATATTGAATTAAGGGGCTGTCCCACTTGGGCGACCTAATCTGCGAGTTCTGACGAGTTTGCCCTCGACTCATACTCGCAGCATGGTCGACACGAGGTCGTAGGAGGTCTTTGTAAAGGCTCTGTCCTTACCTGTTTGCGGTCATCGGCGTGAAGCGCGGCGTCGCCGGTAGCGAGGACCGCGCGGCAACGGCGAGAGCGTCGAGCCTATTCACCGGAGCGCCACACGATGCTGCGTGGGGGCCGAGTTAATTCAAACACGGCGGGTCCCACGTGCTTGCGGTAAGTAAAAAAAAGGGCGGGCCGACTGCGATGACGTCGGCCCGCCGCACGTGACTCACCAGCGGCGGCTGTGGCGGCGGCCATCCTGATCGTGCCGCTGTAGCGGTGGCTGTGCCTGCGGCCGTGCAGCACACGTGCCTCACTGGCGGCGGCACGTGCCTCACTGGCGGAGGCTGTGGCAGTGGAGGTTTGACGGACGGCGCTCGAGCCACACTGGTGGCGGCCCGTGCGGGCGGCCGTGCCGCACTTGTGCATCACTGGTGGAGGTTGTGCGGTGAGTATATGGTTTTCGACATTGTCGATTTTATTTTAGCACCGCGCGGTGTTGGGAACACCGCCGCACACGGCCCGGGAATTGTACGTTCTCACGAGTGCGCGGTCTATGGCGGCAGATTCTTCCCGTTTCGCCTCCAATGACCGCAGACTCGTGAGACAGGCCTTTACTCTCCTTCATGCTCGAGAATAGTCCCTGTGTAATCGAGGCCTCAGCTAGGTCGCAGCGTATTTTTCAACGAGTAAAAAAAGGTCTCCATGGAAAAAACTATACTTTTTTTACTCGTAGGTTTAGTCATAGTTGGTCGTAGTAGGTCGGCATGTTAGTCATATAATCGTGGTAGTCGAAGGTAATCAAAAGTAGTCGAAGGTAGTCGTAGATACTCTTCATCATAGTCAAAGGGAGGTCGAAGGAGATCGAAGGAGGTTGTCTTCACTCTCCACTATTCGGTGTCCAATTTTTCCGAAGTTAGTCGTAGCTAGTCTTCAACATAGTCGAAGGAGGTCGAAGGAGGTCTTCTACATAGTCGAGGGAGGTCTTCAACATGACATTATTTCAAACTCTTCTAAACTCGCCAATTAGTGGACAGCCCTTTAGAAGTCTGCAATATACCCAGATGGAAGATCAGTTGCTGTTCCTTATGCTTGTGTTGGATTTCTTTGTAACAGTACAAGAGGCCACAGGCAGATAGGTCAAAGAGGGAGTGGAATGGTGAATTAAAGTGGTAGATAATATGGAGCTCAGGAGTTGTGCCTGTAAACTATACAAAGGTGTTCTGTAGCCACCAACTCCAACTTTGATTTCTCCAGCATAGAGAAGATAGTGTTGTGATCACTGAAAGCAGTACATTAGATTGAAGAAGTGCAAGTGATTTGCAGCTTCACCTGGAAAGGTTTTAAAGATTCCCAAGTCAGATGGACTTACTGAATCAGACCAGCTGACTTAGTGTAGGATGGAGGAGACTCAGTGCTTTGGCTGGGCCTCCTGTGTATTTATGGGCAGTTAGATTACTCAGTGATATATTGCAATGTTACCATTTGCCTTCGAAAGGAAATATGTGGTCTTGGTTCGTGATTGAAGAGAAACTCACAGTGGTAATTGTAAAAGATGACAGAAAACTTGGAGTAACCATAAATAAACAGTGAGAGCAATGCTCTACATTTTAGCATGAGGAAGGGGATGTCATAGTGCACTGGTGGAACCTATAAAGTTGACTGGTCGTACCACAGTGAACATAGTGTGTTTGCTCCCTTACACAGGAAATGGTGCTGTGTTTTTACAGTTATTAAGATGCTAGTACACTGATGTATTCAAATACAATTTTTAATATTACAGAAGACAACCAGTGGAGTATAACAAAATTATAATCAGATTGGGGCTGAATACTTCTTGTTTGAAGGTTCCATGCTTATAATGTCTCCGCACTAAGTCATAGCAATAATATTTCAATGAAGACTGGTTTCTCAATGCACTCTCTCTCAAGTTTTATTCCTTTCATAGATATTATCAGGACCTATTGCCTTCTGAATATCTCTATCATCATTTCTTTCTAACTCTTATCAGCTGTCGCAGTTTGCTCTCTTTTCCTCAAGGAGTTAGCAATTCTTCAGAAACTTGTGATGCGTAGTCAAGAGAGTGGAGTCAAGAGTGTCTAAATTGTCATATGTCCCAAAACAGAACAATGAAATTCTTACTTGCAGCAGCACAACAGAAATGTTAACATATTACTCTGTAAAACCGATAATAAATAACAACAAAGTTCGCATTTATAAAACAGACAAATAAATAGACAATAGCAGTGCAAAGTCAAATAATGTCTCCAAGTCTAAATAGTTTGGAGCCTATGTGGAGGTTGTAATGTTTAATAGCTTGATAGCTTGTAGGGAAGAAGCTGCTCCTGAACCTGGACGTTTCAGGCTCCTGTACCTTCTTCCCGATGGCAGCAATGAAATGAGAGTGTGGCCTGGTTGGTGTGGGTCTCTTGTGATGCTGGCTGCCCTTTGATGGTGAGGAGGTCAGTACCCATGATGGACTGGGCAGTGTTCACCACTTTTTGCAAATGTCTTCATCTACAATGGATACTATGATGTCAATGTTGGTAACTCAGCATTTGTTCTTCCTTGTTGAAACACAGTGGGTCAATGTTCTCTCAATGTATGTCAACTGCTGGCTGTAGTTTGTGGGTTCAAGCTGCATGCCAGTGGTTTAAGCACTAAAGTACTATTGATACAGAGTCATTATATATCATAACAAGTACTTTAATTTGGATACATACAGAAACCATCGAAATGCATACTGCAGGCTCGGAGTCATTAGACAGGAGCTAGGGAGGGTAGATTGGGAGTACTTGTTTTCGGGTAAGTCCACAGATGGTATGACATGGAGAGTTTGGATAGACTTGGATTGTTTTCTCTGGATTGTAGGAGATTGAGGGGAGACTTGATAGAAGCATATAAAATGATGAGATGCATAGACAGTCAGAATCTTTCTCCCAGGATGGAAATGTCCAGACTATAAGGTGAGTGGGTGAAAGTTTAATGAGATGTGCAGGGTAGTTTTTTTTTACAAAGAGAGTAGTAGGGGTGGGCCTGTAATGCCATTGCCGGGGGTGGTGGGAGTTTCAAATAGAATAGTAGCATTTGAGAGGCTTTTAGATAAGCACATAGAGGCATAGGGAATAGAGGGATATGGCCCACCTACAGGCTGATGAGGTGAAGAGTTTAACTTGACATCATGTTTGGCACAAACATTGGTTAGGCTGCAAATCGTTGCTAAAGGTCCATTGCTGGGCTGTACTGTTCAATGTGTTAAGAAATGTTATGATGTTTTGGAATTACTATCTTCAGAATGCGATTATAAACCAACACCAACCTGCCTCTCAATTGAAGAAGTCGTTTTTTTCTGTGGCTAGGATTTTCAACAATTACTTCATATTCTGTTTACTTCATTATTGGTTTTGAAAAAAAAATTGTTGATTGTGGAACTGACTGGTGGAAATGTTCCTAATGTTGAATACTCCAACTGAGGTGAAGATATTAAGAATCATTGAAATATGCTTGCCTTTGCCCAGTACCCAACCCTTTGACTGTGATTATTCCCAAAGGCCCCAGAGTCCCCCCACCCCTCTGAAACACATAATTCTTGGTATTAAAATAAAATTATTGCCCTAAAATGATATCACACATATATGTTGAAATATTATGTGATCTCAGCAATAAAGTTTCATTGGCTGCTAGCCAGAGGAAAACTATTTATTGGTACTACTTACGATGAAACTGTAATTAGGTCTTCATTTCATGTAATTTTTAATATGATTAACACAATCCATTTTGCACTGGAGTTCACCTGCTAATTAGTTTCAGGTGTTTAAATTTCACCTCCCGGTGCCAACTAAAAGTTATTTTAAAAGAAGTAATCTTTGCTTGGAAACTGCAAAAATATTAAAGACACATTTCTAAATAACTTTTTAAAGAGCTGTAGTGTATGGTGGATGGGATGATGGATATATTGGCTAGCCTATTGGGATGAAGCTAATCTAATCCTGATTATACTGGTTTAATGCAATCTCGGGAAATGTAAAAATCGTGGTGATCCATTAAGCTTTCTTTTCGCTGGTTTCCATGATATCATGTCTCCCTGGCCGGTGCAGGAACTCAGAGAGTGCATATGTAGCCATATACAAACCTCACAATTTCTAGCTGAACATAATTAGGGACACAATGCACTGATCGGTGACCGCTGATGAAATGGCGACAAATGGAAGAAATGGTGGCGTTCGGCTGTAGTCTGCTGTAACACATTTTATCATTTTGGTGGCTTCAATTAAAAATAATTTGACAGCCTCACTGATCTTTCGATTATTTTAACCCATTTATTTTGCATTGAATCACAGATTGTAGGGCGTTTGGCCTGTCAGGTGAGGCAATTTCTCTAATCTCGCTCTTCTCCTCCATTCACCTAAAGATTTCTTTTTTCAATGCGATCTAGTTTCTCTGCAAAATAATGTTTGTACTTTGATTCCCATGAGGATTGGAAAAGGACCTGAGTGATCTGGGGTAGAGAGATTCTGCGTATTAAAGAGATTCTTAAAAACCCAATGTTAATACCAAGAGGGATGGAAATGTAAAGCAAATGAAAGCCAACAAACTATCAGTGTTTAGCAACAAAGAGGTCTTTATCGAGCTTTGCGGAAATGCCCGGGGATGTGCAGTCCATTCTCCAAAAGTTTCTGTATGTTAGAGGTAGTTACAGCATTTTCCACAGACTTGTTGGCACGCAACTAAAGCTTTGCACTGTACCTTGGTACTCGTGACAATAAACTAAACTCAACTGAGGATTGCTGCTTGGAATGGAATATCAACTTAAAGCGTGGCTGATAGGATCTGTCTAAACACGAAACATGATGCTTAAGAGCGGTGCAGTGAATGTCAGATGATTATCTGATTGAGCAAGTAATTAGCATGGGGAAAATGATGCTGTCTGATCAAGTGATTCTTTCTAGTATTTTCTCTTTATAATTAGTACTCCAATGCTTTTCACAGCTGGTAGCAGTCTTCAGTATGGTCAAAACTGGCTTTTCAAGATGCTCACATGGTCAGAAAATTGTAGAGCATGCAAACAGGCCACTCAGCCCAATCCATCCGCATTGACCAGCACTTCCCAGCACTTAGTCTATGCTTAGGTGAATCAAAGTGCTTATCTAGACACTTTGTAAACACTCAGTGACTGAGCTTCAACCATCTCTAAGGCAGTGCATTTCAGGTACTTGGCATTTTCTGGGAAGAAGGTCCCCTTCATATCCTTTTTTAGATCTCTACTCCCTTACCCAAAATCCATGTCCTCTAATTCATCTGATAGGGGGAAAACATTCCTGCAGTCTACCCTATTTTTTCCACTCATAATTTTACATAACTCAATCATGTCCCCTCTTAACCTCCTTCACACTAGGCAGAAGAGATTTATTTTCACCTGTCTCTCCTCATAACTGAAATTCTTCGTCTCAGGCAACATCCTGGTAAATTTCCATAACACTCCCAGTGTGAAAGATCAGTGAACATAAACAGTACAGCGCAGGAACAGACCTTTGACCCACAATGTCTGTGCTGAACAGGATGCGCAGTTAAACAAATCTCTGCCTGCACATAATCCATATCCCTGCACATTCTCTGCATATCCATGTCAGTAAAATGATGGCGCTAATTATTGACTTCAGGAACCCAGGTGGTGTACTTGCCCAGTCAGTATCATTGGTGCTGAAATGGAGGTGGTCGAGAGTTTCAAGTTCTTAGGCATAAATATTACCAACAAGTTGTCCTGGAGCAACTACATTGAAACTATGACCAAGAAAACACAACAATGCCTCTGCTTTATATATCTCCATATCACAACCTTCTATTGGCATGGTAGTCAGAGCTGCACAAAGTACTGCAAATGAGGTGGGACCAAGGATTTATAACGTTCGAGCATAACTTCCCTGGTTATATATTCAATACCCTAACTAACCATATTACCTTCCTAACCATATTATCTACATGTTGCCACCTCCAAGGCTCTATGGACGTATACCCCAAGGTCCCTCTGTTCCTCAGTACTCCCTAAGACCATTGGTATGGTCTTGTTTTTTTATTGTCATGTGTACTGAGTTACAGTAAAACATTGTTTGCATGCTATCCAGTCAAATCATATTATACATAAGTACAATCAAGCCATATCCAAGAACAACAGGCAAAGAGAAAAATATCTGAGTGCAGTGCAGAATATCGTGTCCCAACATTATTGTGTTACGTCTAAAGAGAAAGTACAGGAAAAAAAACTGCAAGTGCTGCAATGAGATAGGTTGGAAGTTCGGGACTGCAACCTAGCTCATGGGAGGACCTTTCAGTAGAGTGTTGATCGAGTGACTAGGGGGTTGGGAAGGTTGATTTGTATGATGGACTGAACTACATTCACAACACTGCAATTTTATGTTCATATACTTATTTCATGCAGTCTTGTGCAGAGCTGTTGCCAAACTAAGTAGTAATGCATCCCATTAGGATGATTTCTTTAGTGCAACTGCAGAAGTGAGTAGGAGAAGTTAGAGACATGTCAAACATCCTTAGTCTGCTGAGGAAGTAGAGGCATTGTGGTGCTTTCTTGGCCGTGGCTTCAATGTGGTTGGTCCAGGGCAAATTGTTAGTGATGTTTATGCCTAAAAACTTGAAGCTCCTGACCATCTCTACTGCACCACTACTGTTGCTGACTGGGGCATGTAGACCACTTGGCTTTCTGAAATCAATAATTAGCTCCTTTGTCATGCTGTGATTGAAGGAGAGACTGTTGTCTTGACACCATGTTACTAAGGTCTCCATCTCTTTCTTGTACTCTGTCTGGTCACTGTTTGAGATCCTTGTGAATTATGGTGGAGGATGCTTTGTTACCAATCCTCACTGATTGTGGTCTATTGGTTAGGAAGTCGAGGATTTAGTTGCAGGTGGGGGGGGGGGGTGTTGACTCCTAGGTCTGGGAGTTTGGCGATGAGTTTGGTTTTGATTGTAGAGTTGAAGGTGGAACGATGTTCAACAATTAGGAGTCTGATGTAGATGTACTTGAAACCTAAATGTTCCAGCGATGAGAGTATGGTCAAGGAGATGGCATATGCTGTGGACCTGTTGCGAGGGTAGACAAACTGCAGTGGATCAAGGTTGTCTGGGAGGTTGGAGTTAATTTGCGTCATTATCAGCCTCTCAAAGCACTTTATGATGGTTGATGTCAGAGCATATTCATTAAGGCACGCTACCTAGCTTTTCTTTGGCACTGGGATAAAAGTAGTCTTCTTAAGGATGTCCATGAATAACTCTGCAGGCTAGTCTGTGCAGGTCTTGAGGACGGTTCCAGAGACTTTATCTGGGCCAGTTGCTTTCTTGTTTTTTTTCTTTCAGGAAGGCTGATGTGACATCAGTGACAGTGACCATTAGTACAGGTGCACCTGAGGCTGCCAAACAGATGACATCAATCCACTGACTTTCTGTTCAAAGTGTGCATAGAATGCATTGAACTCATTGAGGAGAGATGCGTAGTTGCCAGCGATACTGGCTGACTTCACTTTGTAGCCTGTTGTTGCATGTGAGCCTTGCCACAATTGATTGGTGTCCTTGTTGTTATCCTGGGACTGTAGCTTGGTCTGGAATTCACTTTTGGCATCCTTGAAAGCATTGTGATGGTTATAAATAGATTTCTTGTACTGCTCGGGATCATTTGATTTGAACATTGTAGACTTGGACTCATGGTTCATCCATGGTTTTATTAAAAACCTCATTAGTGCACCAAAATGCATCATGTCAAATCCCATTTTCACTTCAAAATACATCAATATTTCTCTGCAGCTTATGCGTACTTCCCACACTATCAACAACTCAGCCAATCTTTGTGTCATCCACGAACTTACCGATCATGCCTCCCACATCCACATTCAAGTGATTCACATATATGACAACCAGCAAGGGTCACAGCGCCAATTCCTGTGAGACTAAGATATAGTGGCCTTCTCTGGCCCTGTTTACTGTCTGTTTACCGTCTCAATTGTTGAAGGAGCTATGTTTCTTTTAAAAGCATCCCATTCCAGGCATATTTCCAGAAACTTATAGCTGCACATGTAATCGCGTTGAGTGGCAGGCAGCTGATCTTCCTGCTGTGCAGGCTAAACCCATTGTCACCTCCATAATCTTTGCCACAACTTTCCACACTGGAAAACATGACATGCTGATGATTTCAGCACCAGTAATTGATTTTGTCGACGTAACTACTGATATTACTGATTGTCATGAAACAACAGTGCCTCAACGTCCGAATGTTTGAATCAACCTGCATGTTCAAAGGGTTGGAGAATTGTGGCATCAGAAGAGATTGCCCTGGAGGCAGGCATCTGTGCCTACCTGATATCAATTTCCCTTTCTGATTTTTATGAAGTACCCACTGACAGATTGACAGTAACATGGGAGCTGGTTACAAAATTCTTACTGGTTTGTAAAAGCTGAGATTTCAGGTGATATAAATCACAATTGCAAGCTGAGCTAATCATTGGATGTTTCCTGAACACTGCCATTAGTTCCATTCCGCATGTTGATTCATCCATCACAGTTAGGTTGTGTAACTCAGAAGTGATGTCTTTTGATGGGACATTAAATTGTTCAAGTAGACGTAATCAACACATGAGGCTTTTCCGAAGAGCAGCAGGGCTTTTGATCTGATCAGGCTGCAGTGTCTGATGAGGATGATCCCACCTTACATCAGCGAGTTACTCTTAACTGAAAATTCACAAAAGGATTTGCAATATTTTTCTGCTCTTAGATGAGGGCCACTGATAATAGAGACGGCTGCATTATGGAGCACTCGACAGCGACAGACCATACAACATTGAACTATAGGTTCTGAGGGTCAGGAGCAAGTCTATTCTAAAGTATTAATGGTTGAGTGCCTGCATCAGCCATGGATTTCATGAAGAATACTTGATGTGGCACAAAATGCTTGTTCTACTCCATTGATGTAAGAAACGTAATTGTATGCTGGAGCCCTGAAATTTAATTTCCATAATAGTAAGTTGGCATTGTGGATTCCAGTAAATGAAAGCAACATTTCAGTATAATTTAGTATAGCTTGTTTTTATTTTATGGCATATATATGTTATCACAGAAGCTTTGTTTGCAGATATTTCCCCATTTAATCACTGTCAAGCTCCTACGCCTGTGTTTTCAGGACAGTTTCCCAATGGACTGTTTCAGGCAGGATAAGTCAGGCTACCTACAGTATGGTTAATTGCCAAAGTAAATATTTTGGCCAGTACTTCACACTCAAATTTATTCAAATAGCGTGAGATTCAAAAGGTTTTCAAAGTGTTCAATATTGTCTGTGAAAGTAAAGTGAGAAATATTGATAATTCTCGAGTTTGTACTGCGTAGAAAACAAGTCTGCCTGCACATCAGTATTCAATTACCAAATTGAATTTGGCCCATGTTAACATCTGGAAAGGAAAGGAAACTTGTTCACATCCAAATCAGCAAAATTGTAGCTGACAAGTGTTTGCAATTGCGTGCATTACATTTTTTTTAAATGGATATCCACTTCTGGGATCTCAACATCAACAGCAAGCCCAGCATTAATTGCCCATCCCTAATTGTCCTTAAGAAGGCGGTCGTGAGCTACCATCTGGAGCTCTTGTAGTCCTTCTGGTGGGCAGAATACTAGCGGGCATAGCATTAAGTTGAGGCAAAGTTTAAAGGAGATATGCAGGGCAGGTCTTTTTACACAGAGGGTGGTGAGTACCTGGAACATGCTGCTGGCAGTGGTCGTTGAGGCAGATATGATAGTAGCGTTTAAGAGACTTTTGGATAGGCAAATGGATATGGAGAGAATGGAGGGATGTGGATTATGTGCAGGCAGACAAGAGTTGGTCTTGGCATCATGTTTGGCATAGACATTATGGGCCGAAGGGCATGTTCTTGTGCTGTACTGTTCTATGGTTTATGTTTTGTGCTCCCACAGTGCTTAGCGGAGGGAGCTCAAGGATTTAAATCAGCAATGATGAAGGAATGGGACTATGTCAGGATAGTAACTAGTAGAGTGGATAAGGGAGAACCAGTGGATGTGTTATATCTGGACTCTCAGAAGGCTTTCGACAAGGTCCCACAAGAGATTAGTATGCAAACTTAAAGCACACGGTATTGGGGGTTCAGTGTTGATGTGGATAGAGAACTGGCTGGCAGACAGGAAGCAAAGAGTAGGAGTAGGGTCATTTTCAGAATGGCAGGCAGTGACTAGTGGGGTACCGCAAGGCTCGGTGCTGGGACCCCAGCTATTTACAATATATATTAATGATCTGGATGAGGGAATTGAATGCAACATCTCCAAGTTTGTGGATGACACAATGCTGGGGGGCAGTGTTAGCTGTGAGGAGGATACTAGGAGGCTGTAGCTGTGAGGAGGATACTAGGAGGCTGCAAGGCGACTTAGATAGGTTGGGTGAGTGGGCAATTGCATGGCAGATGCAGTATAATGTGGATAAATGTGAGGTTATCCACTTTGGTGGCAAAAACAGGAAAGTAGACTATTATCTGAATGGTGGCCGATTAGGAAAAGGGGAGATGCAACGAGACCTGGGTGTCATGGTACACCAGTCATTGAAAGTAGGCATGCAGGTGCAGCACGCAGTGAAGAAAGCGAATGGTATGTTAGCATTCATAGCAAAAGGATTTGAGTATAAGAGCAGGGAGGGTCTACTGCAATTGTACAGGGTCTTGGTGAGGTCACACCTGGAGTATTGCGTACAGTTTTGGTCTCCTAATCTGAGGAAAGACATTCTTGCCATAGAGGGAGTACAGAGAAGGTTCACCAGACTGATTCCTGGGATGGCAGGACTTTCATATGAAGAAAGACTGGATAGACTCGGCTTGTACTCGCTAGAATTTAGAAGATTGAGGGGGGATCTTATAGAAACTTACAAAATTCTTAAGGGGTTGGACAGGCTAGATGCAGGAAGATTGTTCCCGATGTTGGGGAAGTCCAGAACAAGGGGTCACAGTTTAAGGATAAGGGGGCAGTCTTTTAGGACCGAGATAAGAAAAACATTTTTCACACAGAGAGTGGTGAATCTGTGGAATTCTCTGCCACAGAAGGTAGTTGAGGCCAGTTCATTGGCTATATTTAAGAGGGAGTTAGATGTGGCCCTTGTGGCTAAAGGGATCAGGGGATATGGAGAGAAGGCAGGTACAGGATACTGAGTTGGATGATCAGCCATGATCATATTGAATGGCGGTGCAGGCTCGAAGGGCCGAATGGCCTACTCCTGCACCTATTTTCTATGTTTCTATGATAGTGCATGACATGGAAGGAATCTTGCAGGTTGTGGTGCTTGCCTACTTGGTAGAAGTTGCAGGTTTGTGGATTCTGTCACGGTCGTCTAGGTGAGTCATGCAATGCATGTTATATATGCTACATACCGTGACCACTACGCTCTTGCAGTGGAGAGAATGAATGCCTAGCATTGCTGATATTATTGAGCTCCTTGAGAGTTGTTGGAGTTACACTTAACGAGGCAGGTGGAGCATTTTCCACCTTGAGGAAATCCACACAGTCGCAGGGAGAAGGTGCAAACTCCACACAGACAGCACCCGTAGGTCAGGATCAAACCCAGGTCTCTGGTGCTCTGGTGCGGCAGCTCCACCAGCTGCGCCACCATGCCACCTTTATTTGAGGGAATTCCTAACCATCTATCTGCTCAGTGGAGAATGTAGATTCGGGAGTTCACTGGGAATCTCCAGGCCATGCAATGGGAGCAGGTAGTGGCTCTGTATAAGTGGGAAGAGCAGCGGGCTCCTCACAGACTATCTCTATTCTTGACTCATCTGGCATCTGTTACCCCATCTGTGGGAGAGTGTGATGAAGATCAGATTGGCCTCATCAATCACTGCAGAACTCACAGAACTAGCAGGGATAACAAGTCATGATCAATCCTAAAGCATTGGATAAGAAGAGGACTTGCAATGAATATATGAGCATTCTAAGTGAGCTCAGAGGTTGTAATGGGAAAAGGATTGCCCCAAAGTTTCCAGAAATAGTTTGCTATTTTTTGTCCTATAGTTAAAATTGATGTGCATCAAAGTAAAAGATACAAATGTTGGAATTCAATAGAATTGAAATAATAATAGAAAATGGGAGAAATCTTTATCGGGTCAGGCAGCATCTGAGTTAATAGAGTTAACATTTCAGACTGAATCATGAACATGTATCCACAGTAAATTCCCTACTGGAGGTTTGTGGTTATTTTACAATTAGCAGCTTGGAAAGTATAGTCATAATTTGATTTTTTTTATACCCCACAAGCTGCAACTAGTGCAACACGTATAAAAGTTTGAGTAAAACACAAAGTGCTGGAGTAACTCAGGCAGCATCTGGGCAGGGAATGGATAGGCATTGTTTCAGGTCTTCTACTTCTTGCGAATGGCGTGCACAGCCTAAAGTTGTAGGACAACTTGTTCTATTTGATCTGGTTTGATTGTGCACGCCAGGTTGATTGCATTCGTCGAAACAGGGCGGACCACGTGAAGGTTGCAATCTCCCACCCCAATTGTTTCAGGTCAGGACCCTTCTTCAGACCTATTGTAGTGAGGGGAAAAGAGGCGGGGGTGGGAAAAAGCCTGACGAGTTATACGATAATTTTGAAGAAGGGTCTCGACCTGAAACGTCACCTATTCCTTTTCTCCAGAGATGCTGCCTGACCAGCGGAGTTACTCCAGCATTTTGTGTCGACCTTCAGTGATAGGTAGAATCAGATGAGGGAGGTTTGACTGGCAGATAGATGGATGAAATCAGTTACAAATGCTAGAGATGAACGTTACCTATTCATCTCCTCCACAGATGCTGCCTGACCTGCTGAGTTATTCCAGCATTTTGTGTTTTACTCAAGATTCCAGCATCAGCAGTTCCTTGTGTTTTCATGTATTAGGGTTAGACACACACACATTGACAAAGAAAGAGTCCATTACCAGCAGTAATACTGTACAGTAATTAATTGAAGGCAGGATCTTAAACCAGGGTACTGCTGCCTGCTCAGGTGGAAATCACTGATCCATGGCGTCACTGGAAGAAGAACAGGCTGCAGCTCTCTCTATGGAGGTATGTAACTCGCGCTCAGCAAATATTTATAACAAAGAGATAATGTGTCTATAATTTTAAAAAAAACTTAAAATACAAAAATGTCTTTCAGCTTTTGACTGTGAAGATTTCTCATTATGGGGTATCGACAGACAATAAATGCTTTTAATATATGAGATTCATCTTCGTATTTCTACTTGCTGTATCTTTTATAAGCTTGACGAAGGATTATAGTCTGCATATTACTCCTTTTTAATAAGCCATGCCTCGCAAGTGATTATATTTAGTGCCTTCAGTCCTCCCTCTCTACTCCCCTACCCCCCACACCCTCTTCATTCCAACGACAGCAAACAATGTCAAGATATTAATGACCAGATTTAAAAAAATGGGAAACGCATATCTTGAGAGGATGGGAGAACAATAATTCATACGCAGTTTACTATTTCCAGCATGGTGAGCTGTTTATGAAGGTTTACAGGGAACATAGACCATAGAACAGTACAGCACCGCAACACCCCCATTTTGGCCCATCATGTCTATGTGGAAAATGATGCAAATTTAAACTAATCCATGTCTGCACTAAGTCTGCACATGGATTGTATTCCTCGATTTCCTACCTGTCTAAATGCCTCTTTAATGTTGCAATGTACCTACAGTCAAGAAAGCCAATGGCATGTTGGCCTTCATTGCAAGAGGATTTGAGTTTAGGGGCAAGGAGGTCCTACTGCAGTTGTACAGGGCCCTGGTGAGACCGTACCTGGAGTATTGTTTGCAATTTTGGTCTCCTAATTTGAGGAAGGACATTATTGCTATTGAGGGAGTGCAGTGTAGGTTCACCAGGTTAATTCCCGCGATGGCGGGACTGATGTATGATGGAAGAATGGGTCGACTGGGCTTGTATTCGCTGGAATTTAGAAGGATGAGAGGGGATATAGAAACATATAACATCCTTAGAGGATTGGGCAGGCTAGATGCAGGAAAACTGTTCCTGATGTTGGGGAGTCCAGAACCAGGGTTCACAGTTTAAGAATAAGGGGTAGGCCATTTAGGACTGGGATGAGGAAAAACTTTTTCACCCAGCGAGTTGTGAATCTGGGGAATTCTCTGGATGTTTTCAAGAGAGAGTTAAATTTAGCTCTTAGGGCTAAGGGAATCAAGAGATATGGGGAAAAAGCCGGAACGGGGTACTGATTTTGGATGATCAGCCATGATCATATTGAATGGCGGTGCTGGCTCGAAGGGCCGAATGGTCTACTCCTGCTCCTATTTTCTATGTTTCTTCGACTTCCAATGGCAGTGTGTTCCAGACACCTCAATGGTTCAATGGATATTTATCGTCACATATGCAATTAAGTATTACATAGTGAAATTCAATTTGCATATAATGCTGACGCCGACATGTTTGGAGCCATTTCATCTTCAAAGTCTGGATTCCCACACACTCTTTTTACTGGAGCGGCGCTCGATCCTTTCCACCGCCCACGATCGGCTCGGCCCGAGAAGCACCTCTCTTCTGTTCGCCGGCCATCTTAGTGTCCCTGGGGCAACCTCCTGCAGCCTATTTAAAGGCGCTGGAGGCATTAACCCGATTCAACCCCACCCCCACTCCCCCCAACAAGCTTTCGAGCTGTTCCGCATCTGAGGAGCCTACCACAATAAGTGCAAGAAATTTGCCATGTATAGTAAATCTCCACTAATCTTTCCCGCCTCACCTTAGACCTATGACCTTTAGATTTTGATCTTTCCACTGTGGGAAAAATACTATCTACCCTATCTATAACGCTGTGACATTATATTCTGCATTCTGGTATTTTTCTCTTTGCACTACCTGTTTAGTTGTTTTTGTCTTGTTTGTATTCATGTTATAATATGATTAGTTTTAATCTGCAATTTGAGAAGGAGAAAGTTAAATCGGAAGTGGCAGTTATGCAGTTGAACAAAGGGGACTATGAAGGCATGAGAGGGGAGCTGGCCAAAGTAGACTGGAAAGGGATCCTAGCAGGAATGATGGTGGAACAGCAATGGCAGGAATTTCTGGTCATAATCCGGAAGACGCAGGATCATTTCATTCCAAAAAGGAAGAAAGATTCTAAGAGGAGTAGGAGGCAACCGTGGCTGACAAGAGAAGTTATGGATAGAATAAAACTAAAAGAAAAGATGTATAACACAGCAAAGAGTAGCCGGAAGCCAGAGGATTGGGAAACTTTCAGAGGACAACAGAAGGAAACAAAACGGGCAATACAGGCTTAAAAGATGAAGTATGAAGGGAAGCTGGCCAGGAATATAAAGAAGGACAGTAAAAGCTTCTTTAGATATGTTAAGGGAAAAAGAGTAGCAAAGTCAAATGTGGGTCCCTTGAAGGCAGACATGGGTGAAATTAATATGGGCAGCAAGGAAATGGCAGAAGAGTTGAATAGGTACTTCAGATCTGTCTTCACTAAGGAAGACACAAACAATCTCCCAGATTACTGGAGGACAGAGGATCTAAGGGGGTAGAGGAACTGAAAGAAATTTTCATTAGGCGAGAAATAGTATTGGGTAGGCTAATGGGACTGAAGGATGATAAATCCCCTGGGCCTGATGGTCTGCATCCCAGGGTCCTCAGGGAGGTGGCTCTAGAAATAGTGGACGCATTGGTGATCATTTTCCAATGTTCAATAGATTCAGGATCAGTTCCTGTGGATTGGAGGATAGCTAATGTTATCCCATTTTTCAACAAAGCGGCGAGAGAGAAAACGGGGAATTACAGACCAGTTAGCCTGACTTCGGTGGTGGGAAAGATGCTGGAGTCAATTATTAAAGAGGTAATAATGGGGCATTTGGATAGCAGTAAAAGGATTAGTCCAACTCAACATGGATTTATGAAAGGGAAATCATGCTTGACTAATCTTCTGGAATTTTTGAGGATGTGACAAGTAAAATGGATGAAGGGGCGCCAGTGGATGTAGTGTATTTAGACTTTCAGAAAGCTTTTTATAAGGTCCCGCACGGGAGACTGGTGACTAAAATTAGAGCACATGGTATTGGGGGTAGGGTGTTGACATGGATAGAAAATTGGTTGGCAGACCAGAAGCAAAGAGTAGGAGTGAACGGGTCCTTTTCAGAATGGCAGGCAGTGGCGAGTGGAGTGCCGCAAGGCTCGGTGTTGGGGCCGCAACTGTTTACCATATATATTAATGATTTGGAAGAGGGAATTAGGAGCAACACTAGCAAGTTTACAGATGACACAAAGCTGGGTGGAAGTGTGAACTGTGAGGAGGGGAAGAGGATGTTAGGAGGTTGCAGGGTGACCTGGACAGGTTGAGCGAGTGGGCAGATGCGTGGCAGATGCAGTATAATATAGATAAATGTGAGGTTATCCACTTTGGTGGCAAAAACAAGGGGGCAGATTATTATCTCAATGGGGTTAGGTTAGGTAAGGGGGAGGTGCAGCGAGACCTGGGCGTCCTTGTACACCGGTCACTGAAAGTTGGCTTACAAGTACAGCAGGCAGTGAAGAAAGCTAATGGAATGTTGGCCTTAATAACAAGAGGATTTCAGTATAGGAGTAAAGAGGTTCTTCTGCAGTTGTATAGGGCTCTGGTGAGACCACATCTGGAGTATTGTGTACAGTTTTGGTCTCCTAATTTGAGGAAGGACATCCTTGTGATTGAGGCAGTGCAGCGTAGGTTCACGAGATTGATCCCTGGGATGGTGGGGCTGTCATATGAGGAAAGATTGAAAAGACTAGGCTTGTATTCACTGGAGTTTAGGAGGATGAGGGGGATTCTTATAGAAACATATAAAATTATAAAAGGACTGGACAAGCTAGATGCAGGAAAAATGTTCCCAATGTTGGGCGAGTCCAGAACCAGGGGCCACAGTCTTAGAATAAAGGGTAGGTCATTTAAGACTGAGATGAGAAAAAACGTTTTCACCCAGAGAGTTGTGAATTTATGGAATTCCCTGCCACAGAGGGCAGTGGAGGCCAAATCACTGGATGGATTTAAGAGAGAGTTAGATAGAGCTCTAGGGGCTAGTGGAGTCAAGGGATATGGGGAGAAGGCAGGCACGGATTATTGATAGGGGACGATCAGCCATGATCATAATAAATGGCGGTGCTGGCTCAAAGGGCCGAATGGCCTCCTCCTGCACCTATTTTCTATGTTTCTATGTTTCTATGTATAGCATTATTTAACTGGATAGCATGCAAACAAAGTCTTCATTGTATTTTAGTACATGTGACAATAATAAACCATTACTGACCAGAACTACACACAATTCTTTAAATGTGGCTTCCCGACTTTTATACTCAATGCCCGTTACCATTGCAGGCAACCATGCTGTGTGTCTTCTTTACCACCCAATCCATTTGTGTTGCCCCTTTCACTGAGCTATGGACTTGCACTCCAAAATCCCTCTGAACATCCATACTCCTAAACGCCTGCCATTCACTGTATATGTCACAACCTGTTGATTCCATTTCTGTAATGAACAATTAAAATGAGATGTACCTGTTGGTGACATCATCACCTGCAGGATATACAATTGGAAAGCACCATCTTTGCTTTGCTTAATTGGGCAGACTCCTGCTGGCATTCACCCCAAAGACTTATATATTGACACAAAATGCTATGTGTGCAATTTATGCATTAAAAAAAAAGACTAAAGTAGGTCAAATTCATAGGTAAAAGAGTTCAGAAATTTTTTTGAATAAATAAATTTTATTGGCCGAGTATGTGTACATACAAGGAATTTGCATCTTGTAGTTTATCAAGACAGATTCATCTTGTGGTAGCGGGCGCATCTCACTTGACATATAAGACGTTGGTGAGGCCGCATTTAGAGTATTGTGTTCAGTTCTGGGCATCATGTTCCAGGAAAGACGGTGTCAAGCTGGAAAGGGTACAGAGAAGATTTACAAGGATGTTGCCAGGACTCGAGGGTCTGAGTTTCTGATCTGCTTCTTAAGTGTACTCGTACATTATTATATTCCTCAAGAAATTTGTTTGATCCAGTTGCCTACATCTGACATATGCTTCCTTTATCCTGAATAGATCCTCAATATCTTCATCATTCAAGGTTCCCCAATTCGAGCAGCCTTTCCCTTTCAAATTCCCCTGTCCCACTTGCCACTTGTCCCTTTCCCAACCAACAGCCTCACCTGATTAACTTTTCCAAGTTCCTATCTGCTGGAATACTGAACTGGCATCACTTCTCACCTGGGAATAAATGTCATGATGCCCCTGAAGGCATGTGAATACACCTGACATTTGCAATGCTATCATAGTATTTTCCTACGAATTAAAACTGGGTGTGCTGCTGTACAGGAAAACCTTTCGTTGACACAGTTCCACATCAGCCTTTGAACAACATGTGTTTCCTGGGAACATTGGAAGAGCAGAAGGCAAGGGGGGGGGGGGGGTTGGGGAAGAATGTCTGGACTGGCCATGGCCATGTCCATGTGGTGAGAGGGGAAAGTACATTCATTACTGTCTCTGGAGGCAGAAGCGTAGGAACAACAAGGGGAGGGGGGGGGGGCAGGAATGGATTCATAATGAATGAAGGAATTATGAATGAATGAATGCTCACCTGTACCCCCACCTCCCCAATCTTGCTTGATGATTTGCAACTGACTTGTTTTGGGTGTACGGTCTTAAGCATATCTATATTATTACTATAATTTAATATTCTCTCACAAATTTTAATACTGATAGTTATCAATTTAACAGGCAATTATAAGGATAAATGCACAGGGTCTTTTACCCAGAGTAGAGGAATTAAGAACCAAGGGAAACAGATTCTAGTTGAGAGGCAAATGATTTAAAAGGAGCCAGAGGGGCAATTTTTTCACAGAGGGTGATGGATATGTGGAACGAGCTGCCTGGAGAAGCAGGTGCTATAACAACATTTAAAAGGCAATTGGACAGGTACATGGATAGGAAAGGGATAGCATAGAGGGATATGGGCCAAGTGTGGACAGGTGAGACTAGTGTAGATGATCATCTTGTTCGGTGTGGGCAAATTAGGTCAAAGGGCCTGTTTCCACGCTGTATTAGTCTGTGACTCAATATGTACCTATGGCATTAAATCAGATGAATTGCAATATAATTCTGCAAATTTGATGCTTTAAACCAAAAAGAAATAGAGATAATCTACTTGGCCAGATGGAAATGTTACCAATAATGTGCTGTTTTACAATATTGAAGTAATCTTTCTGTTTATTATCGATTTGCAGTAGCATCTTGACCAACTGTGGGGTAGTACTAATGATGTGCTTCAAATGCACCCACCTTACAATACAATATAATGCCGTTTATTGTCATTTGAACCTAAGTTCAAACGAATTTTCGTTTCTGCAGGCATACGAACAAGAAAAAAAACCCAAGACACACAATTAACACAATTTACACAGACATCCATCACAGAGAATCTCCAAACACCTCCTCACTGTGATGGAAGGCAAAGTCTTGTCTCTCCCCTGTACTTTACTCTTCTCCCGATGTTAAAGCCCCCGGCGGGCGATGGCAAGTCCCGTGGCCGTTAAAGCCGCGCCGGGCGATGTAAGGCCCTGCTCCTGGTCTTGATGTTGGAGCCCCCGGCGGGCGATGGTAAGTCCCGCGGCCGTTAAAGCCGCGCCGGGCGATGTAAGGTTCCACTCCGGGTCGTTTTTAACGCCTCAATTCGGGCGGAAGAAGTTGCCGTTGCGGGAGCTCCGAAAAACGGTTTCCCACTAGGGACCCGCGAGCTCCCGATGTCACCGTCCACAGGGCCTGCGGCTGAAGCCTCCGAAGCTCCGAAGTCGGGTCACAGCCGCGCGCCACCACAGCTCTCCACGCTCCGAAGCCGGCCAGCTCCGCGATGGTGAGTCCGCAGGCTCTGCGACTGGAGCCCCAGGTTGATTCCGGTTGGAGGCCGCTCCACGGTGCTAGGCCCCAACGACAACGGAGACCCGACAGGGAAAAGGTCGGGTCCCCGTACAGGGAAGAGACCCAAAAGTTTTAAAAGTTCCCCCCACCCCCACCCCCCCTCCCCGCCCCCCCCCCCCACATATACACAGCCAAAAACTAAAACCAAAACATACACCAACAGGACAAAAAGAAAGAAAAGCCGGACAGACTGCAGTCGAGCCGCTGCCACAAGGCACCGCCACACCGAACATCCATCTGTCCATAAAGCAGAGTATGGCAGAAATCTACATTAGGTCAGACAGCTTCTGAGAGTAACAGACAGTTCATATTTTGGTAGGATTCTTCAAAAGGGCGCTCTGCAGTCTTGGTGTTGGAATGTGATGCTTGGAGGGAAAAGATGAATGTGTTTAACAAGCATTTCAGTGTTAAATTGTTTGAGTTTAGTGGAGAGTTTGACACTTGAATATATACAGTGTTATGTTCCTGAAGCATTTAAAACAAACACTTCTCACAACATGGTTTAAATCTGTATCCTCTGTTTATCAACGTAAATTAAAATGGGAAGGAATGTCAGTGAAATGTGACCTTTCAGCACGGGCCATATGATTCACAGTAATTCACAGTCATCTTAGTTTCATGTATTTTAAATGCAATCTCAGTGAATTACAGACCATGACAGCTTGATCACCCTACTAGGGACCAGAGCTGCGGCAGTTACAAATAAAAGCATTATTCAGATTGGCATTATTTGTAAAATATTTGAGCTTGTCATTTTGTGGAATGTCAATAGTGGGAAATGGAGCACTTTTTGAGCTCCAAGTATTGGGAGCAAGCTGTACAAGCTCGGTCATAGCATAGGGTAAGGGTGTCTAGTTTACCAAAGCAAAATACTGCAGATGTTGGACAAATGAGTCTGAAGGGTTCTTTAATATGCATCATTTATAGCATAGTAATTGTTATCCAGCCCTACTATTGTACGCTGAATATGGGACGGAAATTTTGTGCTCTTTATGATCTTCACCTGAACTGATGAAAAATTGGATTGAGGCTACTCAAAGGGGCCCTATAGTAGCAGAACTATAAAAAGCAGGCAGCGCAATGGCGCAGCAAGGAGGCATGGTGGTGCAGCGGTAGAGTTGCTGCTTTACAGTGCTTGCAACGCTGGAGACCCGGGTTCGATCCCGACTACGGTTGCTGTCTGTACGGAGTTTGTACGTCTCCCCGTGACTGCGTGGGTTTTCTCCGATATCTTCGGTTTCCTCCCACACTCCAAAGACGTACAGGTATGTAGGTAAATTGACTTGGTAAATGTAAAAATTGGCCCTGGTGCGTGTAGGATAGTGTTAATGTGCGGGGATCGCTGGTAGGCCGAAGGGCCTGTTTCTGCGCTATATCTCTAAACTAACTAAACTAAACTCTTGAGTTAGGTTTTAAAGTTAGATCTCAAAGATTTGTGGCATTTTCTACATGCAGAAGGTGGTGTGTATATGGAACGAGCTTCCAGAGGAAGCTGGAGAGGCAGGTACAATGGTGACATCTAAAAGATATATAGACAGGTACATGTTATTCACAGGTACAAGGTTGAGAGAGGTATGGGCCAAACACAGGCAAATGGGACTAGCTCAGCTGTAAAACCTGCTTGGGAAGATCGATTAATGTCAAAGGGCCTATTCCTATACTTTATGACTTTAAGACTCTATTTACTAAACATTTCACACCTTGTCGTTATGCAAGAAATACCTTTTTGTAAAACTCTTGCTGGAACACGAGCAGCCTATACAGTTTCAAGGTTGTCCCAACAATGAATGAGATCACCATTGATTGATCTGTGGTTTAGTCCCATCCCCTCCATCTTTGGTCAACTGGGAATAGTGTTCAATCATCTCAGGCTTATTTTGTTTTGATTTTAGTATTGATGGTATTTTGATCACTCATTCAAAAAATATTAACGTATGTAAAGTATGAGCAATACTTCAACGTAAATTTGAAATTTCATCATTAAATTAGCTTGAAATATTTGCAGACTCAAGTGATTGGGAATAGTTTGTGAGTTTACAGGGAATGGGTTTGTCATCCAGTTTGATAATGTTTTTTATTGCTCTGATTACGCAGTTCATGGTAAAAATAGCTTATTGGATGTGAGCACTTTAATTTTGATTTTTAAATATGTATTATTACTTTTCATAGATCATGTAAAAATCTTGAAATATGAATAACATTTTAAAAATGAGAGGTGATGTTATTTCTATCTGCAATATTCGATCACTAACTTTTCTTTGATGTGGACTATGGTCTAGGGAATTTTGCTGAGAATGCCTTCTCATGGATTACAATGAATGAGCACTATTTTCTTCTATAAAACCATTTCTCAGTCACTGCACTGACCTCCTCCTCCTCGCTATCCTTCCACTGAATTTAAGCTCAGTGAGACATATTGCAGTCTATGAACCATGATATAGAGACAGGATTGATGTTTGCTAATTCCCAAAGGTGAGGGGGAGATGGCCCACAGATCATATTTTGGAGTATCATCGGCAAGGATATTGTACACATGCCGTGAATTAAACTGCGCCCAGTATTTCAAATTCACTCCTGAGGCCAGAAATTAATACTTTGAACTGCGTGATCATCCCTTCTCCGTCCTTCTGACTGATGATGGGCACGTGGTACATACATCTGTTTCTAGTCTTGTACGTTCACAATGTCATTCGGCTCATGCGCATCTGTGCGGGAATTAGCGGGCTGAGCCTCAAATTGTTTGAGCTGTCATCACATCCATCACCTGAGCTCCACTTGCCCTTTGGTTAGAGGTTGTGTGCAGAATTCTTCTGTGCCTCATAACAGATACAAGCTTTGAAAACCAGTAGCTCTTTCGAGCCACTGACAATTCTAATCTCGTTTGACTTGAGGGAAATGATGAGGTTAAACAGCTGCTGTCATGAATATCCTAATGCAATGGATTATCCTCATTTTTAACAGCAAACTGCAGCAGTGTCTCGATGGCCACAATGCTGTCCTAAAAGCTTTTGAATCTCTTTGGGAGATACAAAGCTTCAGGAAGGAAATCGATAGGAGTTGAGGAGGATTGAGGATGATGTTACACCAGAGCAACTTAGTTCCTGCCAGGAAATATAAAGGAAAAAAATCAAAACACTGTGCGAACATGGCAATTTCTCATTTGTATTTGTGCACTAAAGTGGAATATTTCACATTTTACTACATTATATTCCATCTACAATGTTCTCAAGCACTCATCCAGTAGTTTATATCCCCAAAGTCTCTTAACATACTCCTCCCTACTCACAGTTCTATATAGTTTTGTACCATCAGCAGATATACAAATATGAGATTTGTTCCCTTCAGCCTAATTGTTGATATCGATTGTACTGTAAATAACTGGAGCCCAGGTACCAATCTCTACGGCCCACTATTCGTCACTCTTTGTGCATAATTGTGGGCATTCCTGGAAATATTTGTGGTGCTTTGAAATTAGGATGACACAATCCAAAGTGGCAGCTCAGATTTTCTGCCCTTGAAGACACTGGAGCGCAGAATCATCCTGTTCAAATACGAAAGGTATTTGAGCTAAGGCAAAGGTTCAATAGAAATCATTTGGATTATCCAGCATCTAATTATGAAAAATCTCTGACTGTTTGGAGCTGTTGCAATCTAACCAAAACAATCAGTTCTGCTTTCATTAGCAGGTTATTGGTGTCTAGTTAAGATCAGTATTAACCAGTAACGAGTAACAGGCCTCTCCTACCCCTGGCTGACTGAATTTATCCTCCCCCCTGGAGTGAGAACTGTTGCTGGACAGACCATAACCTTGCAAGTAACCTATTTTCACAGCAGGTACTGGGTAGAATATGTCCGTTAATGATAGAATAGATCATAGGGAAACCACACCCATCAAAGTAAAAATAAGGCATTTTAATTGTGGGAAGACTAACTGCATGTATGTCAAGTCAAACACTTCTACTTAATACCTTTGTTCCTGACCTCCCTGGGGAGGGACATGATCCATAGATGTGTATGGCTTGTACTGCAACAGCCATCTGTTAACTACTTGGTGGTGTGCACGGGGTGAGGGAGTGGGAGGTTGTGGTAGGGGGTAACTTGGATATTATGGATCATATAATCATGATTTATAAAATTGGGATATTCCTTTGAGTTATCTCTTCCTGTTGTGAGAACACATTACCTTGGCTGCCTTCCAGGCTATCAATAGCCACCAGTAAAAGTGGAAAAGCTGAAGAAGAAGCCTCATAAGTTGAGAGAACTCTCCTTAGAATACACCTGGCCACCTGCCTTCCCAGGGAATACAGAGGCAGATGGGACTGTACAGCAGCAATGGGTAGATCTGGTTAAAGAGCCTCCACTGGCTTCTCTGGCCCTGCTGACATGGCACCATGTTTCTCATCGTACTTATGCAAATGATATAATCGCAACTTAAAATGTGTGCCAGCTATGAATATTATGATGAATATTGTGATCAATGGGAATGAGTTTAGTGATATCAGTTTACAATTCTGAAATCAGGAAATGTGATATCAGTTTACAATTTCAAAAATATTTGAAATTTAAACTGTATTGTTTGACACAGCTATCAATGATTCATCAAACATCATTCCTTGAGCAGGGAATTGATATCCATGATTGGCCTTGCTCAACTGACTTGCACAAGTAAGTAAAGGCATCTAGGAGATATTGCTAGGCTTGTCATTAAAATGAGAACGAATGTGACATTTGGAGGTTTGTGTGCAATTCTGGTCACAGGAAGAATATGAAGGGTTTGGAGAGGGTGCAGAGGTGGTTCACCAGAATGCTGCCTGCATTAGAGAGTATAAGTTATGAGAGATTAGATAAACTATTGATTTGTCATGAGGGCCAAGGCTGAGGTGTGACCTGATAGAAAGGTAAAATATTATGAGATGCATTGATAGGGTAGATAAGTAAATCTTTGTACCAGGGAGGAAATGTCAAATATTAGATGGCATGGATTGAAAGTGAGAGGTGGAAGGTTTAAAGGAGATTTACAAGGCAAGTTTGTTTACACAGAGAGTGGTAGGTGTGCAGAATTCACTGCCAGGGGAGATGGTGGACACATATACAAGAGCATTGTTTCGGAGGAATTTTGATGGGTTCATGAACGGGTAGGGAATGGAGGGATATAGACCATGTGCAATCTGTTGGGCTTAGTTTAATTTGACCTCATGGTCACCACAGACATCATGAACTGAAAGGCCTGCTCTTGTGTTGTACTGCTCTACGTTATATGTTCTTTCAATGGAGGGAAAGCTGGGTTCAGAAACTTGAGTTCCGCACTGCAAAGTATGAGCAGATTCATTTTGTTAGAAAGTCAAAAGATCCAATAGTCTTTGGAAAATGAAAAACGAAAGGGTACAGAGGGGTAAAAAATAAAGGGGTACAAAGATCTGGGAATGGAATTACATAATAGGATGAAAAATGGGAAAGGGAGTCGCCGAGTGAGCTTAAAGGGGGAGAGAAAACATCAGCATTCTTAACACTACAATGGACCTCACTTTGACCGCATGGAACAAAGCACGTATTTCCAAACTCCAGTTATAAAAGATTTGGAGTACATGAGATTGTAAATCTTTTCTGCACAAAGATGTTACCAGATATCAAATGATGCAGTGAATGTGGAAGGGGTCTGCTGCAAGTGCAGAATCCCAGAAAAGGGGAAGGATAAGAGCTCTGATAGATGAGTTTAAAATTATAAAGCAACTAGATTACACAGGAGGCCTGGTCCCCCAACGCAGTCCGTTCACCAATGCAATATCCCACCACTCACCCGTTCTCCCAATGCAACCCGTTCCCTCAACGCAATATTCCACCACTCACCTATAGCCTCCAACTGTGCAGGCACGGCTCATTTCCTCTCATCCCCCAGCACTCCCTCCCCCTCCTCTTCACCCTCCCGCTTCTTTCCCCTCTCCTCCTCCCGTCCCCAATTCCTCCCTCTCCTTTCCCTCCCTCTCCTTTCCCCTAACCTCAGTCACTCCCTCCCTTCCTCCATAACTCCTCTCCCCACCCTATCCCCTCCTATCCCTTTATTCCACACCTCCCGCACTCCTCACCTCCCCCCTATCCCCTAAAAAAAGATGGCGATCTGAATTCTGGAAAGGCCCCAACTGCACAGGTGCGGCTGAGGACCCGTTGGGTGCCCTTTGCGACGCCAGTAAAGACGTGCATGGGAACTCTCCCCCAACTGTTAGTTTTTAAAAAATGTTAATAACTTTTAAAATATACCATCAGTCTGAACAAAACTTTTCATTTACAGCGCAGAACAATGGTGAGTAAGGTGGGTCAAAAATTGTAGCGCTATCGTGTACTGTTTTTGTGCAAATAGAGGTACAACGCAAACCTGCAGATAACAAGATAAGAGTTTTACATATATATATATATATATATATATATATATATATATATATATATATATATATATATATATATATAGATATCAAGAAAGGCTGCTCTGGGGAAAGGCAGCACTGAGTGCGTGCTGCAATATTGCAGGGGCAATCCTGAGGGCCATGTGCTTCCCATCACAGGGACAATACTGAGGAAGTGTTGCACTGTCAGAGGGGGTGTCTTGAGGGAACACCACATTGTCAGGGCAGAGGAGAGTGGGCGTGGAGGGAAGGAAGTACTGAGGTGGCACCACACTGTTAGAGTTTCAGTACTGAGAGAGTGGTGCACTGTCAGAGGGCCAGTACATAAGTAAAGCTGCAATATCGGGGGAGTACTGCTGAGAGGGCTCTGCAGAGTTGGAGAGTCAGGACTGAGGATATACTGCCCTGTCTGAGGGACAGTTTTGAGAACTGCTTTTGGATGAGGTGTTAAACTGGAGGCTTATGCTTCAGGGATCAGTATTGGGCCCATTGCCGTTTGTCATCTATATCAATGAATTGGATGAGAATGCACAAGGCATGATGAGTAAGTTTGCAGATGGCACAAAAATAGATAGTATTGTAGATAGTGAAGATGCTTATCAGGAATTCCAGTGGGATCTTGATCAACAGGGCAAGTAGGCCAAGAAATGGCAAATGGAATTGAATTCAGGTAAGTGTGAGGTGTTGCATTTTGGGGAGTCAGATGAGGGTAGGACCTTCACAGTGAACAACAGGGGCCTGGGCAGTGATGTCGTGCACGGGGATCTGGAAGTACAAGTACATAGATCCCTGAAAGTGATATTGCAGGTAAATAGAGTGGCGAAGAAGGCTTTTTGGTAAATTGGCCTTCATCAATCAGTCTATTGAGGACATTATGTTGCTGTTGTACAAAACATTGAATAGGCCTTACTAGGAATGTTGTGTTCAGTTTTAGTTCCCCTGATATACGGTAGAAAAGATGCTATTAAGCTGGAAAGCATGCGGAGAAATTCACAAGGATATTGCCAGGACACGAGGGAGATGTTGCCCAGTCTAGGAATTTATTTTGGAGCACAGAAGACTGAAGGGTAATCTTATAAATGTGTATAAAACCATGAGGGGAATAAATAGGATGAATGTACATAATCTTTTTCCTATGATAGTGGAACCAAGAACTTGGGGCATAGATTTAAGGTGAGAATGGAAAGATTTAATAGGAACCTGAGCTGCAAATTTTGCACACAGAGGGTGAGGGTATGAGGAACGAACCTCCAGAGGAAGTAGTTGAGATAAGTACAGTCAAAACACTTAAAAGATATTTAGACAGGTACATGGATACGAAAGGGTTAGAGGGATATAGTCAAACACGAGCAAATGGGACCTGCTTAGATGGGGCATCTTGATCGGCATAGACAGGTTGGGCAAAGGGACTGTTTCAGTGTTGTGTGACTTGATTACTCTGACTCAAACTAATGTAAATCTGTGTCTCCAGTATTGACTTTTCCGCAAAATCGAATCAGTCCTATTTGTGAGCTTGTTCAGGCCCGACCTGATTTTAAATACCTCAGTTAAATATTTCCTCAGTCCAACTTATCCCAAAGAAACCATCTTAAAAATAAATGGGTGTTTTTCAGATTAGACAGACCTAACAAGGGATATGCCCCAAGAATGAGCTCCTGGCCACAATTTCTTATGATCTATTTTAGACGGAGGAGGAAGGAGCAGACTGTATCTAATTTTACAGAAGACACAAAAATAAGTGGGATACGATGCTGCATTGAGGTTATATGAACTTGCAAATAAGATATGGGCAGTATGTGGGCAAAATATTAGCAAATGGAGTTTAATGTACAAATGTGTGAGTTTATGCACTTGAATCTAAATGCAGAGACTACAAATGGTTTGCTCAACAGAGGGAATTAGGCATTCTTGTACATAAAACACAAAGTTAGCATGCAGGTATAGCAAATAATTTAGGCGACGAATTGCAAATTAGCCTTTATTGCGCAGCAGTATTGCTCAGCAGACCACCGGGGTGGCACCTATATTGGCCGCCGCGCCAGCAGTCTGTCTCGTCCCTTCTCTGTTTTTATTATTTTAAGTATGTCTTGAATGTTTTAATGTCTCTTGATATGGGGCATGGGGGGGGGGGCGTGGGGGAGGGGGCGTGGGGGGGGGGGGGAAATCTTTTTCCAGTCACTTACCTCGATGGAGATGCGATTTTTCTCCATGTTGCATCTCCGTCCCTCCCCCTGCGACCAACAATATGGAGTGGTGCGGCTTATCCTGGAGACTGGCCCGGAGCTTCAAGCCGCGGGTGCGGCGTGGACTTACCATCGCGGAGTCTGGGACCTTTTGCTGAGGATCGCCAGTGTTGGAACTCCGACCGTGGGGCCTGAGTACTTTAACACCGTGAAGCAGCGGTCTCCGGTAAGAAGCGGCCAACTCAGGAGCTCTATGCCACGGAGTGTTCCGATCTGTCCCAATGCTGGAGTTTCGATCATCCCGACATGAGGGCTTGAGCAGCAGACCGTCAGCAATCGCCCCATTCAAAGGCCCTGACCACGGTGAACAAAGGAGGACGATGACTGAACTTTATTGCCTTCCATCACAGTGAGGAATGTTGATTCAACTGTGGTGGATGCTTATGTTAAACGCTATTTAATGTGCTGTGTGTATTCTTGCTTTTTTACTTTGTATGGCTGTATGGTAACTCAAATTTCACTGTACCTTAGTTGGTACATGTGACAAATTGAATCCTAATCTTGAAAATAGAGAAGAATTGTTAAAATTGTATTGCACTTGGATTACTAGTCTGATCAGTCTAAAGAATGGTACCATTGCCTGTCCATTCCCTCCACAAATGCTGCCTAACTCGCTGAGTTCCTCCGACATGTTGTGTTTTGATCAAGGTCCCAGCATCTATAGTTTCTTGTGTCTCCTGGAGTACTATGTACAGTTTTTGTTCCCCTTATTTAAGAATATATATACATTGGAAGCAGTTCAAAATAGAGTAGGCTAATTCCTGGGATGAGAGGTTTGTCCTATCATAGATATCAAAAAAAAATATATTTGTATATTTTGGAGTTTGTGAGAATGGGGGGGGGGGGGGAGATCATATTGAAACATATAAGATCCAACATCGTCCGTGGTTACATAGAGGGTGTGACTGCTAGTGAGGCAGGCAGGGAAACAGAGGAGAGGACTGTGTTAGAGGACGGTAGGAAGGATGAGCAACCAGACCAGGGCACCGTGGTTCAGGGGGCCATTCGAGAGGGACGGGGAAGACAGCGTAGTTGTCATTGGGGACTATAGTTAGAGGCACTGACACTGTTCTCTGTCGCGAGGATCGATAGTCCCGAAGGCTGTGTTGCCTGCCTGGTGCCCAGGTTCGGGACATCTCGACTGACCTGCAGAGGAACTGGGAGTTGAAAAGTAGAACGATCCAGTCATCATGATCCATGTGGGTACCAATGATGTAGGAAAGAGGTTCTGCTAAAGGAATTTGAGCAGCTAGGTACCAAATTGAAAAGCAGAACCATGAAGGTAATAATCTCTGGTTTGTTATCTGAGCCACGTGCAAATTGGCATAGGGTTGAGAGGATTAGAGAATTGAATGCGTGCCTCAAAGACTGGTGTGGAAGAAGTGGCTTTGAATTTGTGGGACATTGGCACCAGTATTGGGGAAGGAGGGAACTGGTCCGATGGGACGGACTCCACTTAAACCCGACTGGAACCAGACTTCTGGCAAACCGTATAACCAGGGCTGTTGATAGAACTTTAAACTAAACAGTGGGGGTGGGGTCAGCAAATTGGAAGTGTAAGGATGGAGTTAAAGGGATAGAGAGTGCAGTAAATGTTACAGAAGTCTCCCAAATTAATGGGACGGAAAGTTCAAGAAGGGATAAGAGAGTAAGGTCGGGTAAACTCGGGACTGGTGTGAGAAGGGAGGTGAATATTTGAATGCGCGTAGTACAAGAAACAAAGTGGATGAGCTTGTAGCACAGTTAGAAAATGGTAGGTATGATGTTGTGGGAATTACAGAGATGTGGCTGCAAGAGGATCGGACCTGAGAGCTGAATATTCAGGGTCATACGTCATATCGGAAAGACAGAAAGGAGGGCAGAGGGGATGGGGTGACTCTGTTGGTTAGAAATAAAATTCAGTCCTTTGAGAGGGCTAACATAGGATCAGAAGATGTAGAACCATTGTGGATAGAGCTGAGAAATTATACGGGTAAAAATATCCTAATGGGAGTTATTTACAGGCCCCCAAACAGTAGCCAGGATGTAGGGTACAAGTTACATCAGGAGATAACTTTGGCATGTAAAAAAGGCAATGCTGCGGTGGTCATGGGAGATTTCAATATGCACGTAGACAGGAAAATTCAGGTTGGTACTGGACCCCAAGAAAAGGAATTTGCCGAGTGCTTCCGAGATGGATTCTTAGAGCAGCTGTAAAAGACATTCCCTTCATGATTTTATACACCACCATAAGATCACACCTCAGCCTCCTGCACTCCAAATAATAAAGTCTTTGCTGCCAATCTCTCCTATATCTCAGGCCTTTGAGTCCTGGCAACATCCTCGTAAATCTTCTCTGCACTTTTTTTCTGTTTATTGACCTTTCCTAGAGTAGGATGACCAAAACTGAACACAATAGTCCAAATGCGGTCTCACCAATGTCCAACTGTAATCTATTCCTGCTACTATTTTCTTATGTTCGGTTGGGAGAGTGGCATAGTCTTCCAGACCTGACAACATCCTTGTACATCTCTCCTCCATCCTCGCTTGCTCTGTCACGTCCTTCCTGCTGTTTGACCAGACCCTAGAACCTTACTCACTGCACTAGTCGCAATCTATCAAGCATATTATTTGGTACCGTTGTGCTTCCCAGTTCTTGTACTCTGTGAGAGAACCTCTCCATCACTTCCCACATTTTCCTACCTTTATTTTCCTACCCCCTTATCCTCTGTCTGCACCCTGCACCACCGACCAAATCTACTAGTGTCGAAGTCTGCCGGACCATCGTCAGTCCCTCCAATCCCAACCAAGTATGAAAGTACTTCCTAACTGCAATCCCCCCCCACCATTCCTCTCCCCCCTTCCCCCCCCCCATCCCCCATCAGTTCAGTCTTGGTCTCCCAGCCTCTCTGCTTATTTGTCCTGTGAGGAAAATACCCCCTGTCCACAATGGAGCATGTATTTTTGTGCCGCCCAGCTGGCTCCTGCCTGTTGTCTCTTTGCCCACAGCCCACTCTCCGGGCTGCGGTCCAGGCCCAGGAGGTTGCATTCCAATCTCACAACGAGGACACCAACTGTGGGAGCTGCTTCACCGTGGAGAGGCCAGGCACAATGCAAGATAATGAACCCATTTATCTCTGAGATCCCATGGTGTGGAAGCTATCCCTGAATGCAATACGGATGTATAGGTTAGATAAAATGGGCACAAGAAAAGTTCCAGCACTAGAAAGAAAGGTTATGCATTAATGTTATCTTCAAGACAGCATGAAGCCAGTATCTGTGAGCTGGGCCAATGCAGGAGGGCAGTTTTATACAGCAGTTTTAATACAACAATGGGCAGTTTTCATGCAGCAGTGTTAGTTGTGAACAAGATCTACATATAGTTTGTGTGTTCTGAATAGATATGCAAGATTCAAAGGATGACTTTCATCTGTACAGTACCTCTCATACTGTCCCAAAGTATTTCAATAACCAACGTACATGTTTGTGCATTGTAATCTCCCACAAGCCGCAGCATAATAACATTGAGACAATTGGCTATAGAAATGTTGATTGAGTGACATATACGTATTTGCCACCTCAGAGTACAGATTGTGTTTTATTTAATATCTCATCTGAATGACTATCCTAAATGGTGCCATCCTCTCTCAGTCCATGAACTGGAACTTGAACCCAAAAGGTTTTTAGTCAGAGGCAGTCTAGTGCTGTGTCAGATTATGTACTGTGCCTCAAATGGCAGCCACCGCTACTCTCGATCTGAAGTCAAGTCAAGAGTCAAGAGAGTTTTATTGTCATGTGTCCCAGATAGGACAATGAAATTCTTGCTTGCTGCAGCGCAGCAGAATATGTAAACATAATACAGAACAGGAGATAAAAGTCGACCATATACAGTGGCTTGCAAAAGTATTCATACCCCTTGAACTTTTCCACATTTTGTCACGTTACAACCACAAACGTAAATGTATTTTATTGGGATTTTATGTGATAGACCAACACAAAGTGGTGCATAATTGTGAAGTGGAAGGAAAATGATACATGGTTTTCAAATTTTTTTACAAATAAAAAACTGAAAAGTGTCGCGTGCAAAAGTATTCAGCCCCCTTTACTCTGATACCCCTAAATAAAATCCAGTGCAACCAATTGCCTTCAGAAGTCACCTAATTAGTAAATAGAGTCCACTTGTGTGTAATCTAATCTCAGTATAAATACAGCTGTTCTGTGAAGGTCTCAGAGGTTTGTTAGAGAACATTAGTGAACAAACAGCATCATGAAGCCCAAGGAACACACCAGACAGGTCAGGGATAAAGTTGTGGAGAAGTTTAAAGCAGGGTTAGGTTATAAAAAAATATCCCAAGCTTTGAACATCTCACGGAGCACTGTTCAATCCATCATCCGAAAATGGAAAGAGTATGGCACAACTGCAAACCTACCAAGACATGGCCGTCCACCTAAACTGACAGGCCGGGCAAGGAGAGCATTGATCAGAGAAGCAGCCAAGAGGCCCATGGTAACTCTGGAGGAGCTGCAGAGATCCACAGCTCAGGTGGGAGAATCTGTCCACAGGACAACTATTAGTCGTGCACTCCACAAATCGGGCCTTTATGGAAGTGTGGCAAGAAGAAAGCCATTGTTGAAAAAAAGCCATAAGAAGTCCCGTTTGCAGTTTGCCACAAGCCATGTGGGGGACACTGCAAACATGTGGAGGAAGGTGCTCTGGTCAGATGAGACCAAAATTGAAGTTTTTGGCCTAAATGCAAAACGCTATGAGTGGCGGAAACCTAACACTGCACATCACCCTGAACACACCATCCCCACTGTGAAACATGGTGGTGGCAGCATCATGCTGTGGGGATGCTTTTCTTCAGCAGGGACAGGGAAGCTGGTCAGAGTTGATGGGAAGATGGATGGAGCCAAATACAGGGCAATCTTGGAAGAAAACCTGTTAGAGTCTGCAAAAGACTTGAGACTGGGGCGGAGGTTCACCTTCCAGCAGGACAACGACCCTAAACATACAGCCAGAGCTACAATGGAATGGTTTAGATCAAAGAATATTCATGTGTTAGAATGGCCCAGTCAAAGTCCAGACCTAAATCCAATTGAGAATCTTTGGCAAGACTTGAAAATTGCTGTTCACAGACGCTCTCCATCCAATCTGACTGAGCTTGAGCTATTTTGCAAAGAAGAATGGGCAAAAATTTCAGTCTCTAGATGTGCAAAGCTGGTAGAGACATACCCCAAAAGACTTGCAGCTGTAATTGCAGCGAAAGGTGGTTCTACAAAGTATTGACTCAGGGGGGCTGAATACTTTTGCACGCAACACTTTTCAGTTTTTTATTTGTAAAAAAATTTGAAAACCATGTATCATTTTCCTTCCACTTCACAATTATGCACCACTTTGTGTTGGTCTATCGCATAAAATCCCAATAAAATACATTTACGTTTGTGGTTGTAACGTGACAAAATGTGGAAAAGTTCAAGGGGTATGAAAACTTTTGCAAACCACTGTATGTACACAATAAATAAACAGATAAAGTGCAATAGACTGTTATTGTTCAGTGCTTGTTTGATGTCATGTTTAATAATCTGATGGCTGTGGGGAAGAAGCTGTTCTTGAACCTGGATGTTCCGGGTTCAGTAATGAAGAAAATTCGGGCACTTTGAATTCTGAACACTTCATATCGTTAATAACTGTGTGTATAATGCCTAACTCACATTTTGGGAGCCACATCAGGCCCTGACCAAGATTATCACTCTGATTGAAAAATAAAATACTACAGATGCTGGAAATCTGAAATAAAGCTGAAAATCTGTAAGTACTCAGTATTGCTCTTCTAGTGGAAGGTGATCGACCTGAAATGTTAACTGAAAGAAATAAAGTGTTGGAGGAACTCAACAGAGCAGGCAGCATCTGTGGAGGGAATGAACCGATAACATTTTGGATTGAGACCCTTCTTCACACTGCTGGAGTAGAAGGGAGAAAGCTGGAAAAGAGAGTTAAGTTGATACAAAGCCTGGCCAAGTGATAGGTGAATACAGGTGGGCGAGGTTGATTGTCAGAAGGATGAAGAATGACAAAAGCTAGAGGTGAAAAGTGGACAAAAGGGTGTCAGATAGGAGAGGAGAGGGGGAGTGAAATGTAAAGTAGGAGGGAGGGGTGTGAGTGGAAGGGGACAGGGGAGTGGAGAGAAGGGGGAAATAAAAAGGAAATATTGGTGTCGAGGATGAGATATGAGCATACAGAGGAGAGGAAAGAAGCAGGGTTACTTGGGTTGGTGGTTAGGGATAGAGGGACGAATGTGTATCAGTCATGATGGGGGTTGGCACCCGAATGAGAGGCGGATATGGGGGAATAACTTGTAACTGGAGAATTCAATGTTCATACTATTGCGTTGTAAGCCAATGGAGTGCCGTTCCTCAGGCTTACAACCCAATGGTATGGACACTGAATTCTCCAATTATTAGTAATATATCCCTTCTCTTTCCTGTGACCCCCTCCCCCTCCCCCCCTATCCTGGTGCACATATATATGTCCCACCACTCCCCCTTCCTTCACCCCAATATCACCCAGCTCGTTTCCCCTCCTCTGCATGCTTATCTCCCATTCCGAGTTGCCTATTTCCCTTTTATCCCCCCTCCCCATCAACTACCACCCATATTCCTTCCTCTGGCTTTATATTTCACTTCCCTTTTTTCCTTATTTGACTCCCTTATGTCTCAGTATCAGCTCTAGCCTTAGTCACTTACTCCACTCATCCACCAATTAAAACCCTATCACTTGCCAGACTTTACCCCACCTTACCTCTCCTCTCCAGTTTTCTCCCTCTTACTCCATCAGTCTGAAGGGTCCTGATCCAAAACATGCCGTGCCCATTTCTCTCCACAAGTTCCTCCAGCACTTACTGTTCTACTCAAGATTCCAGCATCTGCAATTCCTTGTGTGTCTCTGAAATGTTAACTATTTCTTTTTCCAAAGATTCTGCCAGACATGCTGAATATTTCCGGCATTCATTTATCCCCTCAGATTCTGATGCTTTCAAGTTACAAGGTGTGTCAGTGCATGGAAAGGCTAGAGTGCCAATGGCAGACTGATCTTCCCAAGATGAAACTGTCAAATCTGTATTCAAGCCCAGTTCCTTCTTGGATATAGGGATTACTGTTGGAGTCATTATTAGACCCTGCTTACGTTCCAGCACCTTGACCAAGGGACCATTGTTCACCTGGAATCTTCAAGAAACAGTGGACTTTTGGAAACATTGTGGCCAAGACCAATTATAATTGTAGTCTGCTTTAATGACATTTAAAATTATATTAATATTTATTTAACATCTGCCTTTTTTCATTGCCCCAATGTTTAGCAATTAACTCGGTCAGGGATTTCACTGGCCCTTCCAGCTCTGCGTCGCCTTATATTAAATTATTATGCCACAGGGGTCAGATATGTGCTTTTAATAAAGTGTCTCTAAAGGAAGCATGATGTAATGAGAATTTTCCATGACTGATCCTATATTCTTGACATCTACAGTTACACGTGCTGTTAAGCGTAGTGCAACTCTGTATCATAAATTAAACATTTGGGCCACATTAAACGGCACCATTAAATACAAGTTTTTATTTTGTTATGTAATGTCTTTGTCTTGTGCATATTTCCTGAGACCCAGTGATGGGAATTTTACATGGCTTTTGTTTGCAATTATGAAGTTGGATAACTGCGTGTGTGTTCTGTGAGGAGCATTATTCGGTGAGGGGTGTGAACCATCATTAATTTAATTTTAAAACATTCATAATATAATACAAAAAGTTAGCGAGTAAGTTGTAGTCACATTTAAAATTCTATTCATGTTTATTTTCCAATCTTTTGTAACTTTGCTGGTGCCAGATACAGTACGTGACGACTCGCGTATATAGTCGAGGTGAGGTCAGCTATATGATATTACCAGGTTTTATGCAAAACAAAGCATTTCACTGTACCTAGGTACATGTGATAATGAAGTATCATCAACATAAAGTATCACCATCATCATCAGACATGAAATATAAAAGTAAAAAATAACAAGCACTGCAAGGAAGGAGCAAATCGGCTAATGTATGTATAATTTATTGCTCTAGCCAAACGTGTTTCAAATAACTTGATAAAGCAATGCTGTTTTAATTTTGGGAGGGTGGGGGGCAAGCAAGCAAGGTGGGGGGCAAGCAAACTTACTGGGGTTTTCTTTGCACTCTCTTGTAGTTTCTACAAAAGACATGTAATGATCCTCAGTGATTTCTACTGGTTTGGTTGCAAGCTATCTAGAGCAAACCTATCACTGGCACCTAGATATCCTGCTGGTGTTGTGATCTGATTCTTGGTGTTGAGCTTTGACATATGACCCTGTGGTACTCTTATATTCCAGCACATTGTCTGGAATATAAGAGATCCAGTGCATGTCTAGTTTAAAGTGAATCTGACTCGACAATTCGCTTGATTGGAGCATACTCATAGTTAGTTGGATCAAGGTGGTTGACAATCTGATGATTTCCTCTTCACTCCACCAAGCCCAGTGGTTGGAATTCATTCACATGCAGCCCAAAGAGAAATTAAGAAAAATGCAGTTGTACCCTTGGAATATACACTTGGCTGGGACTGTTCTGTAGATTCATTTTAGATTTCCAGATCCATTTGGTATAGATAAGTTCCTCCTACATTCCTTTTAATCAAATATAGCACCATCCCAACCCTTTCTACCTCCCACCTCTAGCTTTGACTCTTCTGAAGTCTAATTCTTTGTTGGGGATTTTAATCATTACCCAAGTATCTCCGTGGCTCAAGATCAGTTTGTTTTTTTTAGTAAACATCTATGAGGCATCTTGGACTTCTTTTACTGCATCGAAGGCCCTCTGCAGATTAAACTATTTGTAGTTTATTGCAAATGCTCTCTGCTCTCTCTTGGAATAAACTGTCAGCTGAAATCCTGGTGCCTGTGATCTGCCAATATTGAAACGTGGGGGGAGAAAGGGTCTCTGTTGGTGTAAATGGTTCCTCTTGTGATCTGCCAACTTCTTGTATCTCCAAACTACCTTCATTTTGTCTTGAGGCTTGTTGCTGCGTTAGTCTTCTTCAGTCCGCCTAGGCCTACGCGATCTCCCAGATGCCAAACACTTTAACTCCTTCTCCCATTCCCACACTAACCTTTCTGTCCTGGCCTCCTCCACTGTCAGAGTGAGGCCCAATGCAAATTGGAGGAACAACACCTCATATTTTGCTTGGACAGCTTACAACCCAGCGGTATGATTGTGATTTCTTTAACTTCAAGTAACCCTTGCTCTCCCCCTCTCTCCATCCTTCCCCATCCTAGTTCTCTGACTAGTTTCACTGTCCTTCTGATTAAATTTTAATGATTGTGTACCTCGTTGTCACCTTCCCCTCAGCTAACAATCTTATTTCTATATTCTACATTTTCCTTGAGCATCACCCCTTTGATCTGTCATTTTCACACCTTACCCTTCCATATCTTCCATTACCTTTCCCTCTCCCCTTAATCTCAGTCTGAAGAAGGGTCTTGACCCGAAACGTCACACATTCTTTCTGTCCAGAGATGCTGCCTGTCCCACTGAGTTACTCCAGCATTTTGTGTCAGTTTTCTTCAGCGCTGTGCCTCATTTACAAACCTGAATCCAAGCTGCATTTTATTTCACTGATTCAAAACACCACTCTTGTCCAAGCTAACCTTTCTGAGCACTTTGCTAGATAATGTAACTGCTTTCAGGGCTTTGGAATAATGCACTGGGGTTGATTATGTAAAATGGGTGCAGTCTGATTTTTGCTCATAAACTAATTATATTCTGGCAGGAGGAGATATTCTTGCCCGATAACTGAAGTGGACGCCAAGCTCTGAGAGCTGCTTTGGGTGGATCATATCCTGCATTTGACTGAAATGATGCAGTTCAGGAAGATGATCAGAGTTAATTAAATGTAAGGGAGGACATAGTTCATTGATCCTCTAAGACCCAACATAATTTTGGCAACCGTAGTTTTGCAGCTTGTCTAAACAGAGGGGCCTGAAATCTTTGGGAAACAAATGACTTTTGCCGATTTTTGCAATTTTGTTTCTTCTGCATCACCTCCTGACATCAGCCTGAGCTAAGAGGATGGGTGTGCCTGCTGAAATCCTGCCCAACCTCACTGCCATCAGCATATGGACTGAGAGATTTAACCCGACCTATATGTGAAAAAGGACACAAAGTGCTGGAGTAACTGCCAGGCAACATCTGGTGATTATGGTTTCTCTATGTGAACTTATATAGGACACTGCTGCGCATTCAGCAATCATAGCCATACAGCATGAAACTAGCCATTTGGCCCATCTTGTCCACGCCGACCAACATGCCCCATCTGCACTAGTCCCACCTGCCTGCATTTGGCCCATAAGCCTCTGAGTCTGTCCTATCCATGTACCTATCTAAATGCTTAAATGTTGCGATAGTACTTGCTTCAGCTACGTCCTCTGGCAGCTTGTTCCATACATCCACCACCCTTTGTGTAAAAAAAGTTACTCCTCTGGTTCCTATTAAATCATTCCTCCCTCATTTTAAACCTATGTCCTACTCTGGGAAAGGGAGTGTGCATTTACCCAATCTATTCCTCTCATGATTTTGTACCCCTCTAAGATCATCCCTCGTCCTCCTGTGCCTCAAGGAATAAAGCCCGAGCCTGTTCAACCTCTCCCTATAGCTCAGGCCCTCAGGTCCTGGCAACATCCTCATAAATCTTTTCTGCACCCTTTCCAGCTTGACAACATCTTTCCTATAACATGGTGACAAAAACTGAAAGCAATACTCTAAATGTGGCCTCAGCAACATCTTATATAACTGCAACATGAGCTCCCAACTTCTATACTCGATACTCTGACTGATGAAGGCTTATGTGCAGAAAGCCTTCATGATCACCCTATTTACCTGTGACGCCACTTTCAAGGAACGAAGTACCTGCACTCCGAGATCCCTGTGCTCTACATCACTCCCCAGAGCCTGACCATTCACTGTGTAGGTCCTGCCCTTATCAGACTTCCCAAAATGCAACACCTCTCATATCTCTATATTAAATTCAACCATTCTTCAGCCCACCTGCCCAACCGATCAAGGTCCTGCTGCAATTTTTGACAATCATCTTCACTGTCTACACTGACCACTTTTGTGTCATCTGCAAACTTGTTAATCATGCCATGACATTCTCATCCAAATTACTGATATAGATGACAAACAGCAATGGGCCCAGCACTGAACCCTGAGGCATACCACCAGTCCAAAAATGACCTAGAGAAGGTTTTCAATTATTTCCTGTCATACGGTCATGCCATTTTTCATTACTCCTGTCCTAAATATTTTCAATCCTAGTCTCAGTTCATCATTGTTTATGCCCTTTATTAATCTTTTATCAAATATTTTGGCTTGTCTGTCCAAGAGGCATTAATGAAAAACCTCAAGGAAATAATTAGTGAACCTAAAATATATATTGGTTTGCATCAAGTAATGAGGGGCTTCCCTGACCTCTCATTAGACCATTCCTCGTTCTAAAATGAGGGGGGGTCTCATTGACACAAATCAAATAATGAAAGTCCTGGATAGAGTGGACGTGGGAAGGATGTTTCCACTATTGGGAGAGTCTGGGACCAGAGAGTACAGTCTCAGATTAAAGGGACGTACCTTTAGAAAGGAGATGATGAGGAATTTCTTTAGCTAGAGGGTGATGAATCTGTGGAATTTATTGCCACAGACAGCTGTGGAGACCAATCTTTGGGTATTTTCAAAGATGAGATTGACAGGTTCTTGATTCGTAATTGTGTGAAAGGCTACGGGGTGAAGGCAGGAAAGTGAGGTTGAGAGGGAATGATAGATGGACTGAAGGGCTTAATTCTGCTCCTGTGACTTATGAAAATGTTATTGGTAGTAAAGATAAATCCCAGATTCTCATTGCTAACAACTATGCATTTAATCACCTCCTTTTATCTCCACCTCAGCTCTAGTAAATACGACAATGCCAGAGACCTCATGGTGGGCTGGCCAGTCTACATTTCATGGAAGTTTTTTCATCATGTGAAGAAAGATATTACATTCTATGTTCATTAACATAGGCATCCTTATGTTTTCTAGGCACAACATGTTTAAAAATGCATGAAAGATTGTGGGTAGAGCTTCTGTTGTTTACACTCTGGTCTTCAGTATTCTAGAATGGAATCTATAATAGCCCAGTGTCCTCTATGCTTTGTGTTCTCACCCAATTCTTCAATGATACCTATTTCAATTTATCTGACTTTGATCTCCTGTCCCCTTACAATCTCATTTCTATATTCTTCAATGCATTCTCAGGCTCTGTTAACTTTCTAATCAATCTTCCAAACTTTTCCATCTCTTAGCTTAGCTTTTCTTTAACCTTAGCTTTTCTTTAACAGTCATTTGTTTTGATGTTTATAAACTTTACTGATTCCATTTATATAAATCTATCAGTCTTTATATTGCTCCTAGTCTTTTAAATCATTTACTTTGTATCTTTCATTCCTCTGATTACATTTCAATTTAATTTGAATGATCTCTTTTGAGACAAATTTTGTACTCCAGCTTTGCTCCGTCACCTCCACTTACTGTTGTTTATGGATTGCCTTCCTTTCCATATTTTCTATCCAGATGGTTTGAATATTTATCTTTCTATCTTCATGTAAAGTTTTTAATCTGTTATTTATCTCTGGTCTTCTGCTCTTTTTCAAATCTCATACTAAGCCTGGTTATATTCCCACCCACCAATTTTATTCATATTGTTTCATATTTCTGAGTATAACTCATAAATTGGATATGTCAACAAAGTATATTACAAAATCAGACCTCTGGAGGCCTTGGCAAAAGATCCAGAGAGATGAGTTCAATACCAAGTATGGCAGCTGTGGAATTAAGTTCAATTAAAGAAATCTGGAATAAAAAACTAGCTTCACAAATGGTGGCCATGACATTGCTAAATTGTTGTTAAACCCATTTGCCTCATCAGTGTGCTCTTGGAAAGAAAATCTGCCCTCCTTGGTGTAGCCTTAATGTGATTCCAGAAGAACTACAATATCGGTGACTCATAACTGCTCTCCAAAAATGATACCACATTTGGTTCTAAATGAATTAGATATGGGAAATAAATGGTGTCCCTTCAACAATGTCCATATCTCATGAACAAACAATAGGCTGCTGAAACTTTATTCTTTCTGTCTGGGAAACTCAGTTGTCTTATTGCCTCACTGTTCTAAGTCATGTTATCACATTTTCTTTTCTGCACTCCTTTCATTTCCCACCTTTCACTTCCTTTAGAATTAGAATAACATCTACGTGAGGATTATTTTCTGCTTCCCTGGGGAGAATTCCAATAATGGAGCAGACATATAGTTTTGACCTGGAGATGATGTTGCACGCTGTAGACTATCTACAACAGAGGAAGGGGAGAGAATCAGATGGATGCATAAAACTAAAGTAATTTTGGATAGTATTAATCCTCCATGATAACAAAGGGGAAAGAAATTAAAAAATGGGAAACATTTTCTCTTTTCAATGAAAGATGACATGTTTTGATCAAATTATTCCTTTATTGCTCCTGCTTTCTTAATGTTGGGTACCTCTGCTTAGAATTTAGTCTGGTTTTGAGTCACAACTACAATCTGTGAAGCCTTTCCAAGATGCTGTAAGTCCTAGACTGGAGCCAAACAATAAGCATGATACGGTTTGAAACTAAGAAAATTAATATTTACAAACCTAATAACTAGGAGCAGCCAATGACTCACTCCACACCCTTCACATTGATAGCATTAAAGTGAAAATATTGTGGGGGTATTTCAGGTTTCTTAATGCCATTATCCATGCACATGTGAAAGCATCATTTTAAACACAGATTACAAAAAAAAGCTGAACATAAAATCCTTCAATGTCTTCTGCTATCCAGGTGACATTTGACTCGTGATGTATGACCGAGTCACACTCAGCAGAGGATGAGATGAAAGGAGAATGGAAACTCTTGAAAGAGAGAGAGAGCAATTTTATGTTGTTATAAAGTGTCTCCGAGGTAGAGCAATGCTAATGGCCTTAAATAGGCAAACTACTGGTCATCAGATTTAAATAAAAACGTTTTTATTCAAAAGTATTAGAAATTCCAATATATTTTTTCAGACAAATACTCCAGAGTAAGGGTGTTACAGGGAATGTGAGGGTGGGGAATAGGAATATTAATTTAATGTGTTTGGCAGGCCTATATTTTTCTGCCTGCCTCTATTACTTGAAATAAACACTTCTCGCAATTCAACAGAACAAATGTTGTGTCCAACTAGTGCAAGTAGCCAATGCCTGCTTTAGATTTGGCACAGCCAAATGATTCAGAGAAAGGCACGGAATTCACTTTGAATGAAGGTTATATTTTAATATTTTTAAGTATAATGGGTTAATTGTTATGTCAATAAAATAAATTAATCACATAAATCTTTTGATGTATGTTTTCAACCTCTTTGTAGTATAACATTATTAACCTTCCAACTTAGCAAGTGCAGCTTGACTGCAATATAAATTTGTAAATCTTTCAAGTATAATTGAGCATATATGGTTGCATGCTGCTAATAATTTCCAGTGGTATTGGTCCAGTGGTATAACGATACAATCAGACATTGTGGAACATATTTCTTTGTTGTCTGAGTGTTGCTTTAATTAAAATGGTTCCTTTCATACTGAATTGCCAGTGGTGGGCACATTTTGGGATGGGAGATTGCGACCTTCACGTGGTCCACCCTGTTTCGACGAATGCAATCAACCTGGCATGCACAAACAGAAGAAGTTGTCTTACAACTTTAGGCTGTGCACACCATACGCAAGAAGAAGAAGGCACATTTTGAAATCAATTGCACATTTTTATAACCTGATGTCATTTATTGGGTGCTGTAGATCAACTCTAAATCCACATATTATCTTAAAATGACAGAATTACATATGTATGTACATGGTTGGTTAATGTGTGGCAGATGTACTGCCACAGTGTGATCTATCCGTATGTGTGTGTGGGCAGGGGGTGGTGAGCAGAGATATTTCCTGTGTGATCTTGTGCATTGTGGAGGGAGTTCCCACTGTGACCTGTTTCAATGTGGTTATAGCATCTCCATGTGTTAGTTGTCTATGAGCGTGGGCATGGTGGAGGTGCTTCTCAGGTGCTTTGGGGAAGAGGGAGGTGGGCATAAGGATTTCTCAAGGAGTTTGAGTGTGTGCTGAGTGATGCGCAGTGAGTGGTACGTGCTATGTTGACAGGTTCACATGGCAGCGACATGTTCTGGTGGGATCTGTTGAGAAGATTTGGTGTGAAAATACCAGTTTCATTCAAAATTAATTTGGAACTTTCAAAGGCTATTTAAGATCTAATCCTTTTGCTTGGTCTACTATTGGATATGCAGTTTTAAAACTGTTTAAGTTCTTGGCATCTTGTAATGTGAAGGTACTGCTATTCCACAGATAGGTGTAGATCCCACTGCTCTCCAACTCAGCTTCAAATTCTGAACAGTTAAACCTATGTTTTCCTCAGCATCAAGTCTAGAAGATCTTCACATTGTTTAAAAAATATACGAATTATTGGTCCTTAGCCAATTAATTATCCAGTAATTACTTTTGGAGTTCCTGTCATTTTGTTCAGTGTTAGGTATCTCTCTCACTGTCTCTCAACTGTGCCTCACTACTGTGCTTAACGATTCCATCCTTTAATGGGTAAGTAAAGGGCCTGTCCCATGGGCAGGCGACTCCATGCGGCAAGCACGACCTAACCGGAAGCAGGGGCCGTGCGGGGGTCTCGCGGCGACCGAGTGATCACCGTACGGCCTGTCCCACGGGCATGCGATTCCATGCGGCGAGCGCGACCTAACCGGAAGCGGGGGGTGCGCGGAGGCCAAGTGATCACCGTACGGCCTGTCCCACGGGCATGCGATTCCATGCGGCGAGCGCGACCTAACCGGAAGCGGGGGGTGCGCGGACGTCCAGTTCGAGCGAAGTCCGTTGGAAGCTCGAGCGGTTTTTATGTAGGTGAACACGGGTAGGTGATGTTTTGGTTTTTATGTAGGTGAACACGGGTAGGTGATGTTTCGGGTCGAGACCCTTCCTCAGACCATAGAAGACTGCAGAAGACTTCAGTCCGAAGAAGGTGTCTCGACCCGAAACACCACCTGTCCACAGAAGCTGCCTGATCTACTGAGTTACTCCAGCATTTTTGGTGTGTCCATCTTCGGTGTAAATGGGCATCTGCAGTTCCTTCCTTCACAACAATTCCAGAGTTGACGGAGACGGTGCACGTGGCGTCGAGGTGGTGCGCGCAGCCTCGATGCGGCAGTGGGGCGGCAGGCCGTTGCCGCGCAGAATTTTTGAACAGTGTCAGTTTTTCGGAGCCCCACGCGGTGTCGGGACCAACTCCATACGGCTCCGGCGATCTACGTGGGACCAGCCCTGCGACCTCCGCGCGGCCCCAGCATGGCCCCCGCTTCTGGTTAGGTCGCGTTTGCCGCATGGAGTCGCCTGTCCGTGGGACAGGCCCTTAGTACATTGAAGATATAATTTTCACTCCTGCTTTCAAATATCCCAATGCCCTTACTCCTCCACAGCTCTATTGCCTGCTCCAGACCTCCAGACCTCCAGACCTTTACAATCTCAGCCCTCTTTAAAGTCTGGCTCGTGTTCATGATTAGATTTAATTGCTTCAGCATTGTTGATATGTTATCAAATGCCTATGCTCTAAGCTCTAAAATACCCTGCATGAAATTCTTTGCTTCTTCACTTGTTTATAATGGTCCATATATCCCAATTCCATCTGTCCTGACCTCTGCACTCGTGGCTTGATGCCAGATATACTTCTATAAAGCTACCATGAAACATGTTGGAGAATCTTATAACATTATTGCATTCAGACTGGTGTAATATTAAATACATTATGAAATGAATTAGAAAGTTATGGTCATTGAGAATCTTTGTCATAATTTAGTATTAACAATATAGGTCTTTGATGAAGCATTCACCATCTCCTGCCTCCATTCATGGCCAACTATCTCTATTCATTACTACTACAACGACTGGTACTATTACTGCTACTACTCCTACTACTGCTACTACTACTGCTGTTACTACTGCTGCTACTACTGCTGTTACTACTGCTGTTACTACTGCTACTACTACTACTACTGCTACTACTACTACTACTACTGCTGTTACTTCTACTACAACTACTGCTACTACTACTGCTGTTACTTCTACTACTACTAATACTACTACTACTACTGCTACTACTACTGCTACTACTGCTGTTACTACTGAACTATTACTACCACTACTACTACTGCTACTACTACTACTACTACTGCTGTTACTTCTACTACTACTACTGCTACTACTACTGCTGTTACTACTGCTACTACTGCTACTACTACTACTACTGCTACTACTACTGCTGTTACTACTACTACTGCTACTGCTCGGAGTGGCGCCATTGTCTGCACCCTGCAGCTCTTAACACTGAGCAAGAATGGCTCAGTGGCTATAATTCTTTATATAATATCCCCTCTCTGATTATTTTTATATTCCACATTAACCTGGCTTTCTGTGAATTGGGCCTTTAAGGCTACAATGCCTTAATCCACAAAAAAAACAAAAAAATACAAACATTATGTAACAAAACCTTGGTTAAAATTAGTTCAACTACATTTACAATTGACTTTCGAGGTACTGCTGTTACTATACACATTTATTTGAAAGACCGCGTGTTTTGATACATTTCTGAAATTCCCAGAACATGATTTCTGAAAGTTATGAAATAGTTATCAACTTACCCTCTGCAAAAACTCTACTTCCACGATTGAATTCACTGAAAGGGATGATATTTCAGAAATGTTTTGTTTCCTTTTTTCATTATTTCCTTTTTAATAATTTATCACTGTAGGCATTTCCAAGTTCCTGCCTTAATTGTTTCCTATCTTCTGCTGCCACATATTAAGTAAGTTAACACAATAGAACTGCAATCACAGAGTTATACAGCACAGAACCAGGCCCTTTGGCCCACTATGTCCATGTTGACCATCACGCACCCTACTCATCTGACTTTTCAATACATGACTTAGTCTTCATGCCTTGATAATTCTAATGTTCATTTAAATACTTTATAAATGTTGTAAGCGTACCTACCTCCACCACCCTTCACGCAATCATTCCCAGATTCCATCCTTCCTCTGGCTGAATTTATTTTGCCTCAGATCCCCTCTAAACCTTCCACCTTTGACATGATACAATCTTAGAATTTAATTTTGCTTTTAGCTGAGTAACGCCAATATTTCTATGGCATTTTTGATGACTGGTCATCCCAAATATGTCAAATGAAGTATTTTAACGTAGTCATCTTGCAAAAAGCGTACTCATGGGCAGTTTTGCAGGATGGAGCATGACTTGCATCCACACTGACATTGAGAAGTGAAAGAAATCTGTGAATGATTTATTTTAAAGTAGGGGTGAGTGTTGCACATCAGCTGACACAAGAGGCGGACAGTGAAATCTTTGTCTGAAGTCCAGGGGCGCCAAGATGTTTGCTGACCAACTTGTACTGACTAGAGACCTGGCCCAGGGACACATGCAGACTAATAGACACATCCTGACCACAGGCTTATTCTCACCACATAGACTGACCATACACAGATACTTTGATCAGATGCAGATTTAGCACATGTAGACATACTCTGACCACAGACAGGCTAACCACACACTGGTTGTTCTACATGTGGTCAGAGTGTGTTTAAGAAGACTGACTGCACACAGAATGATCACACTAGGCCACATCTGACCACAGGCAATCTGGCCACCTGCAAACTAATCACAGATAGACATATTCTGACCACGTATGCGCTGATCACACACAACCATATTCTGGACACACACAGTGTACTCTGGCCACACTAGACATACTCTGATCACTTGCCGTCTGTCCAAATACAGAGCATGTGCAGACATGCTAACCATGTGTAGTCTTACATGGACACAATGTGACCACACAAGGCACACACTCAGACCATACCAAAAATGGGATTCTTGTTCTCACCTCTTCCAATTCCCACCCATCACAACTGACCTTTCCTAGTTCTCTCTTATCTCCAGGTACCCCTCTTCTCCTAACCACCCCCCCCCCCACCCACCCCCACCACTTCTTGGTCCCTCTTCCCTCAGTTCTTGCTTTCCCCACTTCCTTTTCCCTCTCAATGCCTTTTCGCTTCAATATCCAAGACCCTCAAAGCAAGTATCAGTCAGCACATCAAGTAGTGAGGACAATTGTATGAGTGTAAAAGGAGCTGAGTGACACAGGTTTGAAATTGATGCTCCATGCAGACCATTTGGAATAATTACGCAATCCCACAGCAAACAGATCATATTAAATGTCTGTTGGCCTGCTACATCAAGTGCCTTAAAGAGTATTTGGGCTGGTTCTTGTTGTAATGTACAACATGGGATCCCAATACATGCACAGCAAATTCCCATGTGGAATTCCTGAGAAGATTACGGAGAGTCGGTATGTCAAGGAGGACTCTCTCGAACTTCTACAGGTACACAGTAGAGAGCATGCTGACCGGTTGCATCGTGGCTTTGTTCAGCAAGTTGAGCGCCCAGGAGCAGAAAAGACTGCAAAAAGTTGTAAACACTGCCCAGTCCATCATCGGCTCTGACCTCCCTACCATCGAGGGGATCTATCGCAGTCGCTGCCTCAAAAAGGTTGGCAACATCATCAAGGACCCACACTAACCTGGCCACACACATCTCTCCGCTGCCTTCAGGTAGAAGGTACAGGAGCCTGAAATCTGCAACATCCAGGTTCAGGAACAGCTACTTCCCCACAGCCATCAGACTATTAAACTCAACTCAAACAAAAATCTGAACTTTAATAGCCTATTGCACTTTATCTGGTTATTTATGTGTATATGAACATACTGGTCTGTTCTGTATTATTTATGCCTACAATATTCTGTTGTGCTGAAGCAAAGCAAGAAATTCATTGTCCTATCTGGGACACATGACAATAAACTCTCTTGAATCTCTTGAATCTTGAGCTGATGATCTGCTTCAGTGATATTGATAGATAGGTCTGTTTGGGCATTGCAAGCCAGAGATTTGAGAATTGAAACAAAATTCAGTGCAATTTAAGCGAGAGCTGTACTGTTTGAGGAGCTGTGCTGTGGTCCCCTACTCCCCTTTGCAGCAGTACCATGGAATTCTTTACATGCGCTTGAGAAAGCAGACTTTGGTCCAAATACATCTCATGACCTGTAATTCTCCCAGCAGCCACATGAAAGCAGAGAGTTATAATTCAAAGGACTTCAGTTAATCATCTCCCTTCTGATTTCGCTGCATCTTTGTTGATACCTCTCCCTTGTGTTCAAGAGAGTCAAGAGTCAAGTGTTTTATTGTCATATGTCTCGATACAGAACAATGACATTGTTACTTGCAGCAGCAAAGCAGATATGTAAACATGATAATAAACAACAAAAATAGGTTTTTTAAATGTATATATAAAAACAAACCAAGATTAATATTGCAAAGTCCAAACCTGCCCAACCTCTCCCTAACACACAGGCCTTCGAGATCTAGCAACATCCTCTTCAAAATCTTCCCTGCATTCTTTCAGCTTAAGACCTCCTTCCTATATATAGCAAGGTGACCAAAATTGAATGCAAAAGTCCAAATAAGACCTCACCAACATCTTGTACAACTGTAACATAACATCCCAGGTTCTATACTCAGTATCCTGACTGATGAAGGCCAATGTATCAAAAGTCTTCTTCACTACTCTATCTGCCTCTGATGCCACTTTCAGGGAACTATGTCCCTATACTCCTAGATCCTTCAGCTCTATAACACCCTCCAAGGCTCTATCATACACTGTGAAGGTGCTGTCTTGGTTTGACTTCCCAAATGTAACATCTTGCACTTATCTGCATTAAACTCCATTAACCATTCCTCAGCCTACTTGCCCAGCTGATCAAGATGCTGTTTTAATTTTTGAAAATAATCTTCACTGTCTACAATATCACCTACTTTAGTGTCATTTGTAGCTTATTAATCATGCCTAGTACATTCTCATCCAAATCATTGATGTAAACCACAAACAGCCAAAGGCCCAGGACTGATTCCTAAGATACACCACTAATCACAGGCTTCCAGTCCATAAAAACAACCTCCCACCACCAACCTCAGCTTCCTTTCATGAAGCCACTTCTGTATCCAGTTAGCTAGCTCTACCTGGAGCCATGCAATCTAACCTTCCAGGGCAGCCTAATATGCAGAACCTTATAAAAGGCCTTGCTGAAGTCCATATAGATAACATTTTGCCATTTTGTCAACCTTTTGGTTACTTCTTCAAAAACCTCAAACAAATTTGAAAGACACAATCTCCCATGTACAAAACAATGCTGACAATCCATAATCAGCCCCTGTTTATCCAAATGACATCTATCCTTCCAACTATACAGCCATCCTTCCTTCTTAACAACGTGCTTTAATACCCAACATTATCTTCCTAATATCTCCTTTGAATGCTACACTTTATGAATCCCTCTGGCCCTCTGTGTTAAGGAAATTAATTTGCCATTGTTGGTTCCACATTATCTAGACTGATTTTGCCTTGGTAGCACAGTTTTTGAATAGTTTGTATAAAAGCGTCATTCAGTGATGGATGGAGAACTGCCCACTGAGCCAAGGCTAGTGGAACATGTCTCATTGGAGATGTCAGCCACGGTAATTGGCCATACACCACCCTTTTCCCACTCCTCACTCCCTGTCACTATTGTCACCATCACAAATCTCTGAATAAAAATGATATGAACAGAAGATACATAAATTGTAAGACATTCCAAAATAGTTCAGGAAACAAAGCCTGGAATATTTTCCAAACAAATTTTAGTGTTCTAGCTCGGGTCAAACAGCTGATAAATCCATACAATCTTGTAAATTAGTGATAAATAGAAACTATTCAGGAATGCAGAATATATACTGTAGATCACTGTCTTTGTTAAATTGATTTTAGAAGTTATATGCAGTCAGGAAAGCTGTAAATGTGTTAAGATTTAAATCTTGTTACTTTTGATAGCTTATATAACGGATATAATCCAGATAAGTAGGGCATGAAATTAAAATAGCACACATTCGTAACCCGACCTATAGAACCAGCAGGTGGAACCCATGTTGCCCATGCCTGCAGAAGCAACAGCTTCGCACTGCAACAGAATCCTATCCACATGGAGCAGAACTGGCTGAAAACATGTTAAAGATCAGAAATCAGCCTAGCCAGGGAAAATTACTCAGGAGTGGCTCAAAATCCAGATGATGGAAGCCAAGCTCCTTGGAACAGTAGAGATTCCTGTTCAATGTGGTGCGATCAGTTGTGGAATCTTAAATAAAGCACACATCTATGTCACTACTGATTAATCTGAAATATTTATATTAACACATGGCAGTGAAGTTCAAGAAAAAAACTCTGGGACATTGTACTTGGAACTCTCTTCCACTCACCCCCCCCCCCCCCCAAGAATTCCCCCCAAATTGGAATTATTCCCACTCTAGCTAGAACTGGCATCTGCGCATGAGAGATTCAAAGCCCACGACAGATGTAGACAGTGTCTGTGCAAATTCTAGGTTTGAGCTTTATGCACAGCATCGCAGTCCATAAGCATGACTATGAACTATCCAGTGGAAAGTTGCATGTTACTTAATGTTTGTTTACTTTATATTTTGATTAAATCTGAAATGACCGCTTTCTTCGTAACCTTTACCTGTGTGTGCGTGCAATAACAACTTGAGCCGTTTTCGATATGATGATAGAAGGTTGCCAGAACAGAGAAAGAATATATCTGGATTCCAAATTCAATTGAAGATTGTAATTATGAAATTAACTGTGAGATGAATTAAACCATTCAGAGAACTTTAGTTGGATGTCATTTTATTTAGTTGCATCATTTTATTCCTTTTCATCTGTCAACTTCTGATAATTGGAGCGAAGGAAATAAGCAACATTTCGGGTCGAAACCCTTCTTCAGACTTGGGTCTGAAGAAGCGTTTCGACCCGAAACGGTGCCTATTTCCTTCGCTCCATAGATGCTGCCTCACCCGCTGAGTTTCTCCAGCATTTTTGTCTACCTTCGATTTTCCAGCATCTGCAGTTCCTTCTTAAACATCTGATAATTCACAGGTTTAATGTTTACTAAGACAAATTGGCTTTTCAGTAAATAGAGAAGTGCCTATCCAACCGCTCTCACCTCAAGAAAAATAGGAAGGTAATTTCCTTGCCAGAATTCATGATAAGCAATAAGCGTTAAAAATGTTAACCAAGGCCGTTGGAAATATTGCCATGATTTTAAGTCAAAGAAATGACCTTTTGATCAATAGATGCCACTGAGTGACTGGGCATCTACCACAGGAGAGTAGTTGCTGATAGTTGGGAAGTACAAGGTTGGTAAAAGTATTACAAAAAATTGATTACTACCGAAATAAAACTTTAACCCTTTGTTAACATTTCTGATTACAGGTGCCATCAGTTTATGTACAAGGAGCAGAATTTCTTCCCGAATTCACATTGATCCCTCGGGAAAGTTATCCCGAAGAATCATTGGGAGACCAAACCCTGAGTCACAAGTCTGAAGATCAGGTTAGTAATTATTAAGTAGTGTGTAGCAGGTATAATTATACAAACTGCAAGAGCCCAGAGAAAATATAACAATGTGGTCTATTTCATTTGATCTTTATTGGTGTTCATGCTCCACGTTGAAAGTAGAATGCTTCCTTTCTATATTCCCCAATCCACCTGCAACATTGTGTGTAGGAATGAACTGCAGATGCTGGAACAGCACCTCATATTTCGCTTGGGTAGCTTACATCCCCAGCTGTATTGACTTCTCTAACAACAAATAGCCCTTGCTATCCCTCTCTCTCCATCACCTCACCCTTCCCAGTTCTCCCACCAGTCTTACTGTCTCTGACTACATTCTATCCCTGTCCCATCCACTCCCCTGACATCAGTCTGAAGAAGGGTCTGGACTCGAAACGTCACCCATTCCTTCTCTCCGGAGATGCTGCTTGTCCTGCTGAGTTACTCCAGCATTTTGTGTCCATCTGCAACATTGGCTGGTACCAGTCTCGTCTCTCACTGTTTACTGTCCAAGTAGAACTCCTCCTGTGCCATTGCATTCTAAGTGAGAATTAATCAAATTCACAGAGAGCCAGCAAGCTGAATGTTTGGCTAAATTGGGTCAAAATCCACGAGAAATTATTGTTGAAATGTTCAAGCTACTTGGCTGCCCAAGGAAAGATCTTCTCCCAGCATACTTCTGCAGTTGGAATGCAGTCCTATAAATCTTATCAGCTCAACAAACATTCCACTCTGACATAAGAAACTATGTGCTTTTTTGTATTTGATTTCTTTTTTTTATGGGGCATGAAAGTTATTTCAACTGAATAAAATTGAAAATGCTGTTTGTAAAGCTTCACTAATGCGGTGTTGTGTAGGCATAAACAAGACAAACTTGATCCTTGCTAAAAAAAAACACGTGAAACGTTTTGATTGTTTAAAGTAACGCAACGCAGAACAAATGGTATAGTTTCACCCAAGACAGAAAGCAACTTAACAGATCTACTTTCTTCAAAGCCCCATAGTAGTACTGATAAGAAATATCAATGTTTTATCAATGTAGTTTATCATGACACCAGCTTCTAGTTTCATGAGAGTTTTAATTTTTGTTTTGAATATTGTTTAAATGAGCCTCATTTTTCTTTTGCGGGACGTGAGTATGTTTGGCAAGTCCAGCATTCCCTGCCTCTAATTCTCCAGGAGAAGGCAGTGGTGTAACTGATTTCATCTCATTTTTGAGAATGAAACGATATAATTTGTCAAGATTAATCAAGTAATCTGAAGTCATCTGACAGTGGGAAAGAACATTTGGCAGAGTTTATACCAAGTGCCAATTTGTGTTCCTCCCCAAGACTACTTGCACTCCCGCCGAGTGATACGCTGTTGAGCCCAAACCCATGTGGTGTAATATTTCATAACCTTTCAGGCACTCTGTCTCCATCAACTGACTTTATCGATTTGCAGTAGGAGTGCTGCAAAACTGTCAATTGTTAGAAATGTATAAATGAGGTCAAGGTGTTGTTTTGAATTATTTGATGAGCCGGGTCTGGCAGCAGCGGTGCAGCGCTTTGGGCATGCAGACTTCATGATACATTCATCCGTATCAAGTGGTAACCAATAGGTTGGAATGTGGGCTGGTGGAGCCAGCAGAGGTCTTCCCACCCATCCCCACCCACAATCCCAACAGTGATCATTGACATCATTATCACTTGATTGACTGGTGTCCATGTGCAATATATATTTGTTTAAAGTGCCCTTCCAAAAGTGATCAAGGTTAAGGGCAACATGGTGGCATAGCGGTAGAGCTGCTGCCTTACAGCGCCAGGGACCCGGGTTCAATCTTGACTACGGGTGTTGTCTCGACGGAGTTTGCTCGTTCGCCCCGTAACCCTGCGTGGGTTTTCTCCGGTTTCCTCCCACATTCCAAACACGTGCAGGTTTGTCGGTTAATTGGCTTCGGTAAAATTGTAAATTGTCCCTAGTGTGTGTAGGGTAGTGATAACGCGCAGGGATCGTAGGTCGGCGTGGACACGATGGGCCGAAGAGCGTGTTTCCATGCTGTATCTCTAAACTAAACTAAGCTAACATCCTTTTTGAATCCTTCAGTCAATGGGCAAGCTCCAACTAGTAATCTGAAAATAAATTGTGGTGATTTTGTGAAAAGTCCAATCATTGCTTTGCATAAAATCAATTGATTACTGGTCCTTCAACAAAAGATATCTGGATGTGAGCAATAATGATGGTGTGGAAATTGTTAAACTGTTGGATTAATAAAGACTCGTTTTTTAAGAAGCAGTGACAAGGACCGGTGACAAAGAATTCCGTGACAAGCCTATTGCCTGCATTGTTTGTGTTCGCAGTCGATAAACTCCACCCTAAAACAGGCTAGTTACATCAAACTTCAAATACTATAAGTCAGAAAACTTCTTTAAATAATGATCTTTGATTTACGGAATGTTTCAAGCATTAAGTTTCATTGATGTGGTCTCAGAGCGTTTCAGAATGTAATCAGGTCATTTCTCTTGATTACACTTCTTCAATATTTGAGCAGATTTAAAGATAAGGTTTGACATTTTAGAAAGAGTTAGAATGGGTATTGATCCAAGCAGAAAGGAATGTTCAGTGGTATGTGAAATTGGGTGGTGTATGGTACATGTTGATCTTCACAGCCTTATTCCATTGCCACACTGTAAAAGAACAAAAATTCATATGGGAAAATGGATCTCAATTAGGTTTCAGCTGCTGTACACCGTGTAGCTCTATTTTCCTGGAAGTGCCAATATTTGTGATACAGATGATTATGTCACAACGGCAGTGATTCTCAGCCATGGAAGCGTGAATTGAATTCACATCATTACTTCTGGAACAAGGGGCTGATACTGTAAATGTGTCAGTATGGAACTTTACAGTCCGACTCAACCTGCTCCCCACAAATGTTGCCGAGTGTTTAGGCATCCCACCTATTAGCGATTTCGAAATTGTGACTTTACCTGTGGCTTTTCCATCTGACATTTCCATGAATTTTGACAGCTTTGTTTTGAGGAATTAAACATCCTCTCAAAACTGACCGCAATAACCATCATCACCGATGAACCTAATGTTTCAAATGTCCTTAAACTCTGCAATTGTTGATATGCATTGAACAGCTGACAGATTCTGTTGCACAATTAAACTGAAGAGGAACACTGAAAGTTCAAAAGGTCACTTGAAGTTCTGAGGCACAGAGGAAAAGACCAGCTTGGCAAGAGGGAAAGATCTTAAAAATTATTCTCATGGGTAAATGACCTAAGTAGGGGGTCTACATTACAATTTCTCCCTAATTATAAAAGAGGTAATTGAAAAGTCACTGTGCATTACTGTAACTGAAACAGCATGCTACTAATACTCTTTTAATATCTATTAGACAATGCTCTATAGTTGGACTGCACCTGCTATCTTGGGTTGCAATATCTGCCTTCAGTTCTGCAGGGAGGTGTGCAATACTTTGTACAATTTCCCCATCCAATTCCACTACAACAGACCCCCACCCTGCTTAGTTTTAGCTATGGTAGAAGTCAGGGCGCATTTGAAGGAATTAACAAGACAACATTTCTGTCGCACCATTCACTGCAGTCCATGGCATTTTACAGCCAGTGAGGTGCTTTTTGAAGTGTATAACTTGTAATAATGTTGAAGTGTGACTGGGAATTTGCACACGGTGAACTGGCACAACAGCAATATGAGATTGAGCAGCTGGGTTAGTTATGGGTTTAGTTTAGTTTAGAGATACAGCAAGGAAACAGGCCTGCAGAAACAAAGAACTGCAGATGCTAGTTTATACCAAAGAGAGTCACAATTGGCTGGGCTAACTCAGCGGGTCAGGCAGCATCTCTGGAGAAAAAGAATGGGTGACATTTTGGGTCGGGACCCTTGAAGGGTCCAGCCCTTGAACTCCAACACATTGTGTCTATCTATGGAAAGAGGCCCATCCATAAACCACTTGTCCAGAAGCCACAATTCAGTGCCCATTTCACTCTTTTCCCCCCCCACTCCATATGAACCTTCTGTGCAAATTAACTGACTTTGCTGGCAGGTTCAATGGCTCTCATGCACAGCAAGTGCCACTTGAATTTCTGACAGCACACGGAGCCTCAAAAAATTAAGCCCAGTTTTTATTGTTAAGCATTGCCAATCATGTGAAATTTTCACCTGAATATTGGCAAATAATCTTTGTCCCTTGTGACATTTGTACATGTTGCACTTGACATGAAGAGTGGATTGAATCCATTGAAAATGAAAGGTACAAACCACCGCTGCCATTCAGAATAATATGTCCAGTATCACCTTGCCTCTGCTTTCGCCATGGGCCTTCTCTCTCCAAACTAACTGGACCCTTGTTTGCTGGAGACCCTTCCTCATTTAACAAAACCTAGCTGCGCTTCCAACTGATCAGTTCCTTGCACTATAAAAGAAGCAACAGGGTGGCTGCTGTAAACATGGGTGAAAAAGCCCTACAGGTCAGGAGCAGATAATCTGATATCCAATCAATATGGATTACTTACCCTTCTGAAGCATTTAATGTCATTTGATTAGATGGAAAAAGAATGCAAGTGAAAGGGAACCTGCTCTTAACAAGAATGCTTCAAGGGCTGGCTGCTTCCAACCGTGGAAGTTGTTGGGGCCCAGGGGTCTCATGAGAACCTGATCTGTCACAGCTTCAATGCTAAGTGAAGATATATCATCTGTAACATTCAAAGCTGCAACAGGATCAGAGAGGAAGATTGTGTTTGGGTACTTAAAATGACTATGTCAGCCTTAATATAACAACAATGACTAATAATAGCATTGGGCTTCAAGCTGAGTGGCTAATACAGGAAAGTCACTTTTAATACACTGTGACATTCAAGGGTATTGAATTTGCTGGTACATTTTGAATAGTGGATCATATTTATGGTAATTATCACCAATACGATGTCATCTCCTACTTTGTGACAAATGATATTGCTGTCATGTTTGATACTCTTCTTTTGATGTGAGATTGCAGATACTGTTTCATTTTAACTGCACCTGGGTATTGTGGGGAGAAGAGGCATCTCAGGACACATCCCTGAGATTCAGAGCTGTTCAGCAGAAAGTTGCATGTGATCACAATGCCTGGCCTCGGGTAATGTGACGTTTGTGAATGTGTTGCAGGATTGGCATTGTATATTGAGGGAAAGGGACGGAATGAGGGCAATGATTTAATCTCCCCTGCTGCACACTGCACTTCCTGTGAAATTGAAGGAATGATATCAAGCACAGATGAAAACACAAGTTCTATTATAATTAAGTAACATTTGACATAAAAAATTTAAAGGCTTTAAACACTGACTGGTTATATTATAAAAAATACCAGGAGTCGTCTCCTCTCCTTTGACTCCTAGAACATAACCCAAATCCTCCTCTTACACCTTTTCACACTGAACCCACCACCCAATGTCACCTCCCTCCTTGCATCCTCGTTCCTCCCCTGCACACGTTTACTCTCTCATTATAACATAGTCATCCTCTTCTCATTCTGATTCTCATGTGCCCCCAAATCCTGTGTCTCTGCCCCACACATTCCCGAGCTGTCAGCCACTCATCCCCCATTACTCTCACATCTGCTGTCACCTCTTCAATCTGTCCTTGTTCCTCTCTTTCTACTCAAACTCCCTCCCTCCTCCCCCTTACAGCTACCCACCCATCCTTATAGCAACCCTGCCTTGTCATTCCTCGTCTCATATCGACTCACCATTGCATGCATCTTTCTCCCCTCTCCCATCCACCCTGTACAATGCCAGATATCCTGTGCCCAGTAATCTGTACCTCCCCCATCCCACCTTATATTTCACCTTCTGGTTCCTTTATACCTATTGTGAGCTTCACATTTGCTATAAATAAATCAGTAATTCTTTTCATAGTTTGATAGAAGCTGATACAATATCCTGACCCCATGTTAGTTGTGGTTCTTAGCAGTTCTTTCTCCTTGGGACCTGTCCATTTTGACATTTTACTGTGTCAGCAGCACATCAGTGGGGTGGTGGGGGTGGGGAGGGATATTGTCTCATAACTCAGCAGGTTGACTTTCCCTGACATGGCACATTCCTCCTTCATCAGAGCCGTCCCACTCGTACATTACCCCCGACCGCACTCTCCCAGCAGCCCTGACACTAACCACTCTTGCTACATATAGTTGATGGAGTCTTGCAGCTCAGTGGGTGGCACACTGGTGGCACTGTGGATCGTCTTTTGTGAATGCAGTCCTGACATTCATTGGGACAACTCTGTAACTAAAGTACTGTAAGTGGATTTCTGTGACTCAGTGGATGAACCTCACTAGTGAGGACATGCTTGTAGTAAATGGGGACCACTCATAGAACACAGTGGGCAGACTTGCAAGACTTTGTGGGTGGATACGTGATCCAGTGGAGCATCTGAAGAGAGGGAGCACCCCGTGACTCAATGGGGCACATGCGTAGTGGGGCACTCTTGTGGTTCCATGGGGGGAACTCTTGTGTAATGGGGGCACACTCGTGACACTGTGGAAGCACTCTTGTGGTGTAGGGAGAGCATGTGATTCAGTGGGGGGTCTCCGTTGTAAAATATTTCGGTACAACATACGAGGTCACTTCAGAAAAGAGAAATCCCTTTCCCCACTAATGTTCCTTGTAACCTATTCTACCCCTTCACCCCACTCTATTTCGAACAATTGTCAGCAGATTCTACCACTCACCACTCACAAGGGACAAGTTACATTAGCCAGTTAACCTTCAAAAAATGGGCAAATGGGATACATTACAGTTGGATACATTACATGGGCAAATAGGTAGACATTACAGTTGGCATGGACAAAGTGGCGTATAAATGCCTATTTCTATGATTCTATGATTTTAGGACTGGTAGCAAGATTGCAATGCCTTTGCAATGAATAAAAGCTATTACTGTCTGCACTGTGAGAAATGCAAGAATAGATTGAACTGTGGAGTAAATCGTAGGTTCCTAACACTGCCACCTCAGCCTGTAATTAAACTGTTCTACAGTGCAATCTTGCTCCTGTCTCAGATGGAACAATTCTCTTGCCCTTGACAAGGCTGACAATAGCCTGAACGCAACAGCAGCCCATACACTCGATGATTTGATTTTTCGCGAGACGATGCTGAGGTTCTCCCAGTATAACCACAAGCTTGAAAATCTCTTTTTGACCAAGTCAGGAAGAAACCACTGGGGGGCATGTATTTATTTCAGAACCGTTCTTGTGTGACTTATAATACTGCAGAGCTGCACATTAAACCAGGCGTGATTCAGTGTGAGAACATTTTTATGTTATATATCAAATTGACTGGCCATAAATTGCCTTTAATGTTGGAAAATCCCAAAAGAACACCAAATATACTAATTTTCAGAAGTATGTTGAAAAGAGTAGACTTGATTTGTTGTGCTGAATACACTGAAAGGAATGAGCGGACTATGTACACGCTACTGATTAGCACTCGATTTTCAACATCAGGATCTTTGCAAAAAAAATTGGAAACACAGAATGTTATTGGATAGAGTTGAGCTGTCTTCTCTAAGTTATGGCAGTTATTTTATCAATGATTCCTATTTCCTTGTATCACTCATTTCTCAAATCCTTTAAATAAAGTATGGACTCAGATTCACAAATGTTTGATTTTCTTTTTATTTCAATACCAACTGATGCTTACATTGGCATGTTCTTGTTTAAATAAGTTCCCATCTCTCGGTGAAAACAATCTTGCACTATTTACTATAATTCTCTGCTGATTGCTGATTCTTCTCTGTGATGAGCCCTCAACCATATTCCCTAATCCTGTCAGGTTAGTGGACAAAATCCTCACTGCTCAAATGTAACCCTTCATAGTCACAAACAGTCTCTTGAGTTTTCTAAGAAGTAAACAAAGCAAGTTGCACACATACTTGTATTTGCAGAAATAAGAAATTATTCTGCCTGAATTTCAGTTAAACAAACAAAACAAAATACTTGTGGTGGTAGCTGTTGTGGGAGGGTGGGCATGGTAGAGGGGTATCCTAATTGACTAGTTGCTCAGGAAGTCAATCATTTGTTTCTGTTTAGCATTCACCGGACCGCTTTAAAAAAAACCTGACTTGCTGAAATATGAGTCCCACACCAGTTACCACCACAAGTATTTTGGCCTGAAACCCATTCTTAGGCACTGCGTTCCATGCTCACTGCAATGGAGGATTCAAAATGGAAACTCAGCATCATAATTGATTTAATTATTTTAAAATTAAAACCTGCTAAATTTTACCAGAACTTTGAGTGGGATCCCGGAGAAGGTCCAGATCGCAAACATCTGAACATTGGGAAAGTCTCTGTGCCAGAGAAACATTCTAACAGTCTTCTCTGCAGCAGTGTTGCGTGCAGGCAGCAGGGGGTGCTGTTTGCTCGCTGTATCTTTGGGAAGTTGTTCGTTTTGCATCACTGCAGAATAAAACACCATGCATTGTGCAACTGCACGTTGCAATATAAAGGGTGTTCTTCCATCGAGGTCCCCCAGCTCTGCAGTGGAGTTACCATCGCAGGTCTATTTCTGGGCAGTTGCCAAATCACAGCCTCACACCCAGCAGAACGGTCATTCCAAGCTGCAATGGTCTGGCCTGCTTTGCGCTGTCTTAGTACTCATACCGTCCAAGGAGGACACAGCAACTCCCACGGAGTTTCCAGCTCTCAGAAAATGGAGAAATTAGCTTCATTGAGAAAGCTTACTCAAATTTTTCAATTAATTTAATTTAATCTATTTTAACGTGCTTTTTAAAGTCAGTGTGCAGTGTGCAAGGCATGTGGAATGTGTGCGTCGGTATGTGCTCTGTGTGTCTATGTCTATGCATGCTTTGTGTATGTGTGTTGTATGTGTCTGTATGTGTATGTCCCTGTGTGCATGCTGCATATGTGTGTGGAATTGTGTATATGTCTCTGGGTGCATGCTGCGTGTGTATGTGAGAAGTAAAATGGATGAAGGAGTGCCAATGGATGCAGTGAATCTGGACTTTCAGAAAGCCTTTGATAAGGTCCCAAGAATAGTCGGCAAAATTAGAGCACATGGTATTGGGGGTAGGGTATTGACATGGATAGAGAATTGGTTGGCAGACAGGAAACAAAGTGTAGGAATAAGCGGGTCCCTGTCAGAATGGCAGGTAATGGCGAGTGGAGTGCCACAAGGCTCGGTGCTGGGGACGCAACTATTTACAATATATATAGACAATAGGTGCAGGAGTAGGCCATTTGGCCCTTCGATGTGATCATGGCTGATCATCCCCAATCAGTACCCCGTTCCTTCCTTCTCCCCATATCCCCTGACTCCGCTATTTTTAAGAGCCCTATCTAGCTCTCTCTTGAAAGCATCCAGAGAACCTGCCTCCACTGCCCTCTGACGCAGAGAATTCCACTGACTCACCACTCCCTGTGAGAAAAAAAGTTTCCTCGTCTCCGTTCTAAATGGCTTACTCCTTATTCTTAAGCTGTGGCCCCTGGTTCTGGACTCCCCCAACATCGGGAACATGTTTCCTGCCTCTGGTGTGTCCAAGCCCTTAACAATCTTATATGTTTCAATGAGATTCCCTCTCATCCTTCTAAACTCCAGAGTGTACAAGCCCAGCTGCTCCATTCTCTCAGCATATGACAATCACACCATCCCGGGAATTAACCTTGTAAACCTATGCTGCACTCCCTCAATAGCAAGAATGTCCTTCCTCAAATTAGGGGACCAAAACTGCACACAATACTCCAGGTGTGGTCTCACTAGGGCTCTGTACAACTGCAGAGGACCTCTTTGTTCCTATATTCGATTCCTCTTGTTATAAAGGCCAATATGCCATTCGCCTTCGTCACTGCCTGCTGTACCTGCATGCTTACTTTCATAGACTGATGTACAAGGACCCCCAGATCCCGTTGTATTTCCCCTTTTTCCAACTTGACGCCATTTAGATAGTAATCTGGCCTTCCTGTTTTTGCTACCAAAGTGGATAACCTCACATTTATCTGCATTAAACTTCATCTGCCATGCATCTGCCCACTCCCCCAACCTGTCCAAGTCACCCTGCATTCTCATAGCATCCTCCTCACAGTTCACACTGTCATCCAGCTTTGTGTCATCTGCAAATTTGCTAATGTTACTTTGAATCCCTTCACCAAATCATTGATGTATATTGTAAATAGCTGCGGTCCCAGCACCGAGCCTTGCGGTACCCCACTAGTCATTGCCTGCCATTCTGAAAGGGACCCGTTAATCCCTACTCTTTGTTTCCTGTCTGCCAACCACTTCTCTATCCATGTCAGCACTCTACCCCCAATACCATGTGCCCTAATTTTGCCCACTAATCTCGTATGTGGGACCTTATCAAATGCTTTCTGAAAGTACAGGTACACTACATTCACTGGCTCTCCCATGTCCATAATCCAGAAGATTAGTCAAGCATGATTTCCCCTTCGTAAATCCATGCTGACTCGGACCGATCCTGTTACTGCTATCCAAATGTGCGGCTATCTCATCTTTATAATTGACTCCAGCATCTTCCCCACCACCGATGTCAGGCTAACTGGTCTATAATTCACCGTTATCTCTCTCCCGCCTTTCTTAAAAAGTGGGATAACATTAGCTACCCTCCAATCCACAGGAACTGATCCTGAGTCTATGGAACATTGGAAAATTATCACCAATGCATCCACGATTTCTAGTGCCTTAAGTACCCTGGGATGCAGACCATCAGGCCCTGGGGATTTATCAGCCTTCAGTCCCATCAGTCTATGCAACACCATTTCCTGCCTAATGTGGATTTCCTTCAGTTCCTCTGGCACCCCAGATCCTGAATGATTATATGATATATATGAATGATTATATGAGATATATGAATGATTTAGATGATGGAATTAAAAGTAACACTAGCAAATTTGCAGATGACACAAAGCTGGGTGGCAGTGTGAACTGCGAAGGAGATGCTATCAGGTTGCAGGGTGACTTGGACAGGTTGAGTGAGTGGGCAGATGCAAGGCAGATGCAGTATAATGTAGATAAATGTGAGGTTATCCACTTTGGCGGCAAGAACAAGGAGGCAGATTATTATCTCAATGGTGTCAGATTAGGAAAAGGGAAGTACAACGAGACCTGGGTATCCTTGTACACCAGTCACTGAAAGTAAACATGCAGGTATTGCAGGCAGTGAAGAAAGCTAATGGCATGTTGGCCTTCATAACAAGAGGATTTGAGTATAGGAGTAAAGAGGTCCTTCTGCATTTGTACAGGGCCCTGGCGAGACCACATCTCGAGTATTGTGTGCAGTTTTGGTCTGCTAATTTGAGGAAGGAGATCCTTGCTATTGAGGCAGTGCAGCGTAGGTTCACAAGGTGAATCCCCGGGATATGAGGAAAGATTGGAAAGACTGGGCTTGTATTCACTGGAATTTAGGATGAGAGGGGATCTTATAGAAACGTATAAAATTATAAAAGGACTGGACAAGCTAGATGCAGGAAAAATGTTCCCAATGTTGGGGTAGTCCAGAACCAGGGGCCGCAGTCTAAGAATAAAGGGGAGGCCATTTAAAATTGAGATGAGAAAAAAACATTTTCACCCAGAGGGTTGTGAATTTGTGGAATTCTCTGCCACAGAAGGCAGTGGAGGCCAAATCACTGGATTAATTTAAAAGAGAGTTAGATAGAGCTCGGGGCTAGCGGAATCAAGGGGTATGGGGAGAAGGCAGGCATGGGTTACTGATTGTGGATTCTCAGCCATGACAACAATGAATGGCAGTGCTGGCTCAAAGGGCCGAATGGCCTCCTCCTTTTATGTTTCTATGTTTCTGCTTCACAGACAAACTTTGCAGCAAATTTTTCACTCAGCAAAGCCTCACAAATGGTAATGATCAGTGGATAATTATTCCAGAGCATTGACTGAGGGGAAATTGTTGGCCAAGACACTGGGAGAATATTCCTGTTCTTCAAATGTCCCATGGGTTCCGAGAGGACAGACAGTTTAACGATTCACCCAAATGATCAGAAATCTGGCAGTACAATCTGTTTGGACAATACTCCAGCCTGTACTTTGATTCACCTGATTTTCATTGTCCACTATGGGTCAAGGTCTTCCAGAAAATAAATAATGAGTAATTCATAACTTGTCCAGGAATCAGAGAATTGAGTCCTGCACAAAGTGTCCATGTGGATACTTTCAAAGAGCAATCCAGCTCTTTTCCCATATCCCTGTTTGCTTTTCCTTCAATAGTTTATGCTGCCATTTATCGACTGAAGCAAAACTACAGACAGAGGATGATGGTGGTGGGGGTGGGGCTTTTGCGATCGGAAGCTTGCAACCATTGGTCAGGGATCGATGCTGGGACCCTTGGTGTTTGTCACGTTGATCAGTTGGTATGTTGGGTGGAGCAATGACAGGAATTTAATCCCAATAATTGTGAGGTGATTTAATTTGGGAGGTCTAATGATGGTAGAATATCTCTATATGTACAAAACTCTGATCTTGGATGTGTGTGTATTTATGTGTGTGTGTGATGTTCGTGTGCGTTTCACATCTCCTTGAAAACACAATGCGCTAACGGTGAAATTTTTACATATTCCGATAGAGATTTATGCCGTGATGTCAAAAATCACCTTATCTGGAAATGTAATGAATTATTTCTTGAGTTATATATGAATATGTTCAAAAATTCAAATAACTTGGAAAATAAACAAGATGGTCTCGCTGATGCTGCCTCGCGGCCTGCTGCCCTATGTTCCACGCTCAGTGAGTGACGTCACCCCCTCACCCTCCCTCCCCCCCTCACCTGCCCTCCCCCCCCCTCGGTTCTCGAAAAGACGCAGAACGAACGAGCAAGTGGGCTCTGTACTGCAGCTCCCAAGCGCTCCCGAGGGCTCCCGAGGTCACGAGAACTCACGAGCTTCCCGGCTTGCTTTTCCAGAACTTTCTCAATGGTCATTATATCACTTTGATGAACGACGCTTAATGCTGACTTCCACATCTCTAATTATAAGAGTCCGATTGAACTTCATTGTTTTGGTTTAACTTTGAAAACTTGCATTTTTTGTTCTTTAAAGACTTTCCGGTGTCTCTCTTAACTGTACTAATTCTTCAAGATAACATTTAATTTCAAAGACAGCGCTATTTTAATTTTAAAATATATTTCTAACGTTAAATTTTCCCCATTTGTTACTTCCGTTTTTTTTCTGGTACTCATTTCTTTACAATTTTAAAAGTTCGCGGTTATTTGCTCCGTGAATTTTGACAGATTTTTACCGCTTTCACCGGGCTCTCTCTCCCCCCAGGGCTCTCTCCCCCCCCCCCCGGCTCTCTCTCACCCCGGGCTCTCTCTCTCCCCCCAGGCTCTCTTCCCCTCACTGGCTCTCTTGCCCTCCCTCCCAGGCTCTCTTCCCCCGCCAGGCTCTCTTCCCCCCGGCCTCTCCCCCCGCACCCGGCCTCTCTCTCCCTCCCCCACCTCTCTCTTACCCGCCCCACGGACTCTCTCTCCCCCCGGCCTCTCTCTCCACCCGGCCTCTCTCCCCGGCCTCTCTTTCACCACCCCCCGGGCCTCTCTTCCACCCCTCCTCCTCCCCCCCTCCCCCCCTCCCTCCCCCTCCCCCCACCTTCCCCCTTTCTCCCCCTTTCTCCCCTCCTCTATCACCCCCCTCCTCTATCTACCCCCTCCTCTCTCTCTCCCTCCACTCCCTCCCCTCCTCTCTCTCCCCCCTCCTCTCTCTCCCCCTCCTCTCTCTCCTCCCCTCCTCTCCTCCTCCCCCTCCTCTCTCTCCCTCCCCTCCTCTCTCTCCCCCCCACCCCTCTCTCCCCAGCCTTTCTCTTCCTCCCTGGCATCCCTCTTCCTTCCCACTCCCTCCCCCCCTCTTTCTCCCACCCCTCTTTCCCCCCCACTCTCCCCCCTACTCTCCCTCCCCCCGCACGTTGAGGTGACGGACCCAACGGGTCCCCCTTGGTCTAGTATACAATAAATGCTAGGGAGTACAGAGGAACAGAAGGACTTTAATGGACAAGCTGGTTGATCCCTAAAGATGGCAGCACGTTGTTGAACATGGCATCTATTGACATACATTAGCCAAGAAGACTGCCTCTCGCAGTTTATTTTTGCTTCAGCCTCCAGCATCTCCAGCATCCTGTATCTCCATTTTTAGTTTATTTTTGACTGTCCAAAATATGCTGGGGAACTCAGCAGGTCAGGCAGATCCCTCAGATGCTGCCTAATCCACTGAATTGCCTCAGCACTTTCTCTTTTGCCGAAGAATTCAGCAACTGCAGTCTCTTGTGTCTCTCTTAGTTTTATCTGACCTCTCTTTTCACATTTCCAGTTCTGAAGAAATGTCTTCAACTTGAATCATTAGCTGTTTCTCTTTCCAAAAAATGCTGGGTGTTTCCACCATTTTCTGTTTTTATTTCAGATTTCCAGTCCCTCCATTGTTTTGATGAAATTTTAGGGTGGGACGATGATGCAGCTGGTAGAGATGCTGCCTCACAGTCAGAGATCTGGTTTTATCCTGACCTTAGGGTGCTTCCTGTGTGGAGTTTGCACATTCTCCCTGTGTTCGCGTGGGTTTCCTCCATGTGTTCCAGTTTCCTCCCACATACCAAAGACATGCTGGTTGGTAGGTTAATTGGCTTCTGTAAAATTGCTCCTTTTGTGTTGTGAGTGGATGAGAAAGTTGGATAACATAGCACCAGTGTGAACGAGCGATCGATGGTTGGCATAGACTTGGTGGGTTGAAGTTTCGATGCTTTAATACTAAACTAAACTTAAATTTAGGTTCTATTATCTTAAATCTAAGTCAAATTTTCATCTGCTGCATTTGTGATCTGTCCTCAAGAACTGACTTGGAAGTTTTAATAGACTAGATAATTTTAGATATTTTGCTGAAAGTGAGGAATTATGTTGGCAAAATGAGTTGGTACAGAGAAAGGAATTGAGAACTGGGCAGATTATTGAATGGTGGGGCAGGATTAAAAGGCTGAATGGCCAACTCTTACGCCTATTTTCTTGTATTCTTGTGTTAGAAATCTCCTCAAGCATCTGCCCAAACTTCCTCAGGTCAACTTCCTTATGCTATCCTGTCAGATGGTACCCAATAGTTTCTCGGGGTGGCAGTAGGTTTAATAGTTTTCTCAAAATAGACATGGTGCTTTCCAGTTTCTCAAGAATAAGAGAGTCTAAAAGCTTTCCTGAGAAAGCTACAGTATTTTACAGTTTTCCTGAGATAGCCACGGTGCTTTACAATTTCCCAGGATCACTGTTGTAGATTACAATTTTCCTGGAAGAGAAGTGGAGTTTTACACTTTTTCTTGGGATGAATTTGTAAAAAGTCAATGTCAAATTTGTTGTTTGCTCCCAGGTAGGATCATTCAATATTTTTTGGGGAAAAGCCAAACAGGCTTCAGGTAAAAAACAGCAGGTGCAATGGAGCAGCATGCACAAAGAATGTAGTTTGTCCACATCCAAGTCTTTACTTCTCCTTTGGAAATAATTTAGCGCTTTGGTGCATTATTTCACCCAATTACATTTTTTTTAATGGCTGATTCCCCAACAGCTATTCAAAGATGTGATTCTATCGTGTTATTTAATAATATACTCATTCATCAATGTTCCTGTTAGTAGAACTGAACTCATCTTCCTTCTAGATCTTGTGCATGGGCAGCTGCTCTGAATGTTTTTTTAAACTTTAATTTTAAAGTTTGAAGATTCATTGTATCTTGTTGCTAGTAAATATTACAAATACCCAAATTGCCACAGTATGAAAAAAGATGACATTTAAACAGAAGAGGCGAATTGCTGGGTAAATAGAAATCCCCATGCTGATCTTTGAAACAAAGGGCAATAATCATCCATTGTATCTGGAGAGAATTGGAGTTTGGCGCATTGATATTGCAGGGAATGGAGTGATTTGGATCATGTGCAGGTAGTTGATATTAGTTTACCTAGCCATCATGTTCGGCACAGAATTTGTGGGCCAAAGGGTGTGTTCCTGTTTGATGTTCTTTGTTCTAACATGTCTTCTTGGCTGATTTGGCCCTCCAGTGAGGTTGTCAACATCAGTGGGTTATAAACCAGGCTTTCTCCTCTATCACCCAAATAGGATTTGTAAACAGTTCTTCCAGAGAAGACTGTTTTACTCAAATGGAGAAGACAAATAAAGCAAGAGTGTACACAATAAATGGTGGGATGGCTGAATATTGGACTACATGCCACAATTCTGTGAATATAGCAACAGAGATAAGAAAAGTGGTTAAGAAGTCATAGTCAGATAATTGTACAGCATCGAAACGGACTCTTCAACCCACCATGTCTATGTCAACATCAATGCTAATCCCGCTTGCTTGTATTAATTCCATATCCCTATATAATAATAATAATAATAATAATAATACATTTTATTTATATAGCACTTTTCAGGACTCAAAGTCGCTTGCCTTGCTTCTTCAAGTATCTGTCTAGATGCCTCTTAAATGTTGTTACTATTCCTGTCCTTACCACCTCTATCTTAATAGAGACATGTTTGTGAGAAAACTTTGCCCTTTAGATCCCGTTTAAAATCTCTCTCACCTTTAGTTAATGCTAAGACCTATAGGTTTAGAACCCTCAATCATGCGTAACAGACATTATTTCTTTACCCTTTACAATTTTACATGCCCTTTCATGTAACAGTCCTTTGCTCCAGGGAAATCAGGCCTAGCCAATCTGTCCATGTAACACAAGCCCTCTAATCCAGATAACATCCTTGTGAATCTTT